>OY856412.1:1105789743-1106164743 GCA_963693085.1 Alisma plantago-aquatica
AAATCTATAAACTAGCCCAGGAAACAATAGAAGTTGTAGGATCATAATTGCAATAAGGAAAATTAGAAAGTGGATCAACTAAAGTAATAGATTAACCTGGATCATTGCTTATAAGATTGTTTTTCTATAAAGTGGTAGTGAAGAAACCGTTATCACTTCTAAGATTTTGCTATTTCCAATGGCAACCAGGACCTCTGTTATGATGTGTTTAATCATTTTGTTCTTGCTGATCTCATCTACCTTTAGAGGGATGAATAATTAGGACTTACTATTAAATGAGATGTTGGATCTATGAAAGTTAGGTTTTGGTGGTGGTGGATTATTGTTTGTGATTATCTGGGTGGGAATATTTTAGTATTGTCAAGGCTTTTCATTTTCATTGTATTTTTTGGAGTATTTGGTGGTTTGGATTTCCAAAATATTGTGTGTTAGTTAGGCTTTGTTTTTATTTTTGGTGTATACCTAATGCAGACCTATTTTAGGGATCCATCTTGTGTCTTTTTGCATAACAATCTCATCTAAACATTGTTATATTGCAAGTTATTCCATCAATATGTATTTTTCTTTTAGATGTAGTTATGGACGTTCTTTTCATGTTTTTCAGGTACCTTCAACCACAATTGGATGGATGAGAGAGATAGAGTCCAAAGAAGACCCCAAAGCTCCCTCAACCCACCCCTAGTGGCCATGGGTCAAGATCAAGAAAATACATTCATGTATCTCAAAGAACGGAGTGCAAAGTGACAATGAAGACCTCAACACAGTTGTGGTGCCAAGGAATGACCATGCTGACTCATACAAGAATCACGTAGATGACCAAAAACTCTACAAGCCACACAACATGCCCAGAACAATCATGTTAGCCAGCACGGTCATTCCACGAAGCCACTAGAACGCCTATGCTAGCCAACACGGCCGAGTTGCCAAAGACCCGAACCACCATTCCACGTAGAACCGCCTCCACTCCATCTCACTGACCATGACTTTGCTACCCAGCACGACCATTCTACCTAGCCCCTAACACGGTCGTGCTTCCCTGCAAGGCCATGCGACGAACCTTCATTTCACCACCTTTGAACCTGACATTTGCGTTCGCCCAGCACGATCATTCCCTACCATCACGGCCGTGCTACTACATACCACCACACCCGTGCTGCCCAGCACGTCTGTTGTACCACCAAAACCCTAAAATATTTTCCATGGAATTCCTAACTTTATCCCCACTTACCTTCGTGCTTTCCTACCACCTATATATACAATAGTGGTAGCCACAACACTGTTTGAGCTACCTGTAGCATTAATTTCCTTCCCTCTATGTACTCAAGAGCTCCACCTACCTTCCTTGTTCCATATCCACCTCATTTCCACCCACAAACCCTAGTTTTATAGGGTTTGCACCACCAAACCTCACTCATTCATGCCATTTCTGACCATTGAGGTTGGTGATTTGTCTTCTACAGTAAGGAGGTGAAGAAGAGGGGTCTTCCACGAACTGCCATGGCCTTATATCTCTTTCTTCTCTTTTTTTTGCTCTTTTTCTTGATTATGTGTAGCTCATCCCCCTTTGTTGGTTTTTTGGGGGATAAAATGTTACTTTGATATCGTGTTGGGATAAAATAAACTGTAATGAAAATATTTTCATGTTATGATGATTGTCTCTTACTTCTATCACATTTCCCATTATCTTACTTGTGATTTATGCTTCAAAACATGGATTGGTTGTTGTATGCTTGAAAACACCTAGCTTCTAGGGGAAATGGATTGTATGTGGATATCTTAGGAATTGCTCCTATGTCCAACTAGTGGATCCCTATCTAGTACCCTATATTCCTACATATGAATCCCTTCTCTTACAACTAGGTGTGAGATCTAAGTAGCTAGTGTAAGAGTGGTTAGTGAAATTGCCTACAGTTTTCTAAAGGCTAGATGATGAGTAAAATGAGGTGAAATACCCTTATCTATATCCCCATTTCTACGCTTGGCTCTCAATTGTCCTAATACCACTTACCCTATAAACCTAGACTTGCTAAGTCCTATTACAATTACACCTAACACTAGTTTCCCAACTAGTAGCTTAGGGTAGATTTAAATAGGACTTAGCTTGTTGTTTGGTTTGGCAATCTAGAACAAATAAGTCAGGCTTGAATTTTATATTGACCCCCAACTTGGATACTTGTGACATTCCCCCAAATGACCCACTATTCCCATAACATGCTAAAACCCATCTTGTTTGCTTAGCTTTCTTATGCTAGTGTAGTTACTTGCTTTCATTCCCTCTGAGTTAATTCCTTAGATTTGGGTAGTTAGACCTTCATTGAGTAGTTAGTGCTCTCCTGAGCTTGCTGGTGTTAATATTTCTTGTTAGTGATAACCTATGTCATTAATTACTCTTGTGCGTAACTTGTCTCTTTAGTGTTAATTTGCATTGTTAGTGTAACTTAGCTTTAGTCTCTTGCTCTTTTTTAGTTAGTTGCCTTGTTTTGTTAGCTAGACTTAACTTGCTTAGGATAACATAGGGTTTCCTTGCCTTTTCTTGTTCTCTTGTTTCAATTTCTTGCATCAATTAGTGTAATCAACCAAATCAACCAACAAACTCTAAAAACCCTACTCTCTAAATTAGGAGCATAGCTTACCCTAACTTAGATCTAGTGCCCCCTCTCTCCCTACTGATCGACCCCTCACTTGCCGTTCACCTATACTATGATAAAACCCTATGCTCTTGTGGGTGAGTATTTTAGTATTATGATTGAACCTTGTCTACGACTTTATAAATTTGAAAGATCTAAGTGCGTGGAAACTGTACTAAGATTTCTGGAGCCATTGTCAGTGATAGAGGCACTCGGCCTAGCTAGTTGGAGTAGATTAGCCTTTCCTACTTCCCTCACCATTGCTATTTTTTTAATCTTACTTTTGTGTACTTTCCTCGAACTTATCTTTTGTTGTTTGTTTGTATATTGTGCATGTGACAATTGTGCATGTTTGGCAGACGTTCAACTTCTACTACCTTGGTTACCTTCAACCCTGAGATAGGTAGAACTGTAGAAGAAGATGACATCACCATCACAAACAACTCCAAGTAGCTGAGATAGCTAAGGAAGGTCCTCATGGGGAAGCTCAACAACCACCCAAACGCCCCCTCCATTAGTATTTCACTCTAGGGAACTACACTTCACCCATTGCCAACCTTGTTGAAAATGCCTGGTCAACAATTTTCCATCCCACCGAACCTTCTTGGACTGCAATTCACTTTCTATGGGATGGAGAACGAGAACCCATAAAACCATATTGATGCCTTTTTGGGGACTTGCTCCACCTTCTATACACCTGCAGCCAACGATGACTCCATAAGAAGAACCCTTTTCCATTTCTCCCTCAAAGAAAAAGACAAGGAGTGGTACATGTCTAAGCACGAGCTGGTGACTTGGATGGCAGTGAAAAACAAGTTCCTGAACAAGTTCTACCCAATCTCCAAGCTGACTTAAATGTGGAAATGCATCACATACCACACGTAAAGAGAAAATGAGACTTTTCATGAAGCTTGAGAATGACTGCAAAAGCTCTTGTGAGACTGCTGTCACAATGAAGTTCCTCTATGGCAGCTAGTGTAGTCTTTCTACATTGGACTTTTTGAACTGAGCCAAACTACAATTATTTCTTCTTGTGGTGGAACATTCATGGCAAGACCTCCAGAGGAGTCATGGCCACTCTTTGAGCACCTTGATGAAAACTCATGCCACCGAGCTTCAAGCAAGGGAGAGCACTATGATAGGAACTGGGTTCCCCCTCCTCCTACTCTAATTCTAGTCAGGGAAGAGTCCAATTGTAACACCCTTTCAAGTACATATATGTCAGCAGAAGCAATCCTAATGATGTCCATAACATGGGTCACTTGGCTTGGAGGAATGTCATAAAACATGATATACATAGAAACAAAATAAATGAAACACCATGCATTAATTGGAAATATAGATTCATACATTGTTCTTGAAAGGGAAAAATAGATAATGTCAACTATCTTATCTTTGAACTATGTACATGAAATGTAGAAGAAACCTAGACATAAATCTCTATGAAACTTGATATTGGATCTTCTAACATGTTGATGGAATCCCACCAACTAAATCTTGGGAACTTATACTTTGAAGCACTTACTTCAAATTCTTTTTCTCCTTGATCTAGGGACATCTCATCCCATAACCATGTGAAAACAGAGACATACATTAGTAAGCGGCACTATACACATTATAAAAAAAGAAAATACATATAATTGACTTGAGAGAAAATCTTGACATGTATTTGAATTAAGAATTCTTGATTAGATTAATATTATAACATGAAGAATTGAGTAGTAAATATATACATCTCTCTATTATGCCCACTTATGAGCACATGATTTCTAGGAAATCCCTTGATACTAGGAAAACCCACAATTAGAACGAATGCCCATGGTTTGGCCATGAAAGCCCATAATTGGCACGAATGCCCATAACAACCCCTTAAGGTCCATGATTTGAGAAGCATATAAAATGGATTTAATTCCATTTATTTTAAGATTAACATTACCATAAACTTGAATTTAATCTAGAACTTTAATCTGTAACATGAGGGGATTTCTCCCTCCTCAAACTTGAACTTTAAATCAATTAATTGTTAATCACAATCTCTAATATTAGTGAGCATGATAACCATAAGAAACATGATATAGAAATCACCACACAATTTATATAACAAATATGATTAGAACTTTGAACTTAGAATTTGAATTCATAATCCATAAAGCATACATATCATACAATTCAATCAAAGTACATATGTATAGTGGCATGACCCACTTACCTGGAGAAAATAAAATCTTAATTTAGTATCTTTGGTCTTGATCAAATCCTAGGTTCCCTGAAATTAGCATGATTCATATTAAGTATCATCTTAATAGTAATCCTACACCCTAATATTTAGTTTTTAGGAAAACATGGTCTGATGTTGTTGAATCAGGGTTTTGAAATCATAAATTTAGGCTGCACTTCAAAAATCCTTTCCAAATCATGTGTTCCCATAAATTTTTTGATTATCCTTCAATTTACTATGAATTCCCAAAAAGTGGCCAATTAAGAATCACCAAAACTCCATATGTACACGTTATCTCCTCAACAGGCTTGCGGCTCAACTGAGGTGGCAAAAATGGGAATCCCCCTACCCCCACTCACTTATCCAGTATGTGCAGTCGATGACAAGGAAATAAGTGACAATTATGCTTTTGTCCATCGAATGTGCAAAACTATCCAATGTATTCAAAAGGGAAATCATGTAGAAAACCCCATGATCATCATCAACATATGCTTCCATTGATCCTTTGTAGATGAATAAAATGCAAGAAATCCTTCATACCTATCTTGCAAACAAAACTCCTACAAAGAAGCAAGGCTATGGGTGAGTTCCCCTTGCCAGTAGGGTAAGAGTGAGCCTGTCCTTGGTCGTTCTGATGGTCAGGGGAAGTTGGAGCACACCTACCTCCATGGAAGGAAGGGGGTAGAGGGTGGAAACCCCTTAAGGCCAAAACATGATGCACAACGAGGGTACAAATGAATTCATAAATGCAAACCAAAGCTATTCGTGAAGAAACCAAGAGAAAATGCAATGAGGCACTCTAGAATCATAGATTGGGGCTAAATTTGGGTAAAAGGAGAAAACATGGGTTACCTTCAATCGGAAAGATCTAAATACATGGAAAGCTTCTCAAGGGTCCTATAACTTGCGACGATGAGTCAGAGAGCCACCAGATCACTAGGTTCATGCTCACGAGTAGTCAGAGAGGACCCAAAGAAAGAGGGGCGTGACGGATCAAAAGTTAAGAACTTGTGGGGAAACAATGACATATGCATGTTTCTGAGGTAACATGGATCGCACAAGAGGTTTGAATTGCTTGTCTTATATAGATTGAGGGTCAGGGAAGGTTAGCTTCATTTGAAGGTTGGAATAGGGGAGTATGGAGGGGTTCCCAAATGACAGAGGACTCTAGCACACAAAGTCACCTCAAATCTGGGATGGTTCAATTTAGAACAAGGAGAGGATGGTGAGGGAGTGGTTTATAGTATCTAGGAATTATAGAGGAGGGAGATCGGATTGGAGGAGGACACCAAACACGGTAGAGTCTAGGGGATGCTAGACTCGGTTGAGGGAGAAAAATCACCGTGTTTGGATGTCTCCAGACCTGAGTCTGAGTCTGACTCAGAGTGAAGGGGACAAGTGAAAGATATATACACATGACTATAGATTTGGTCGGCTAGTTGATAATATTTTGATTAAAATCTATTCACAACTATATAGGAAGCTTTCTCAAACAATTGAAAATGACAAACGAAGTTGGATTGGTTCAAAATTTCAACCATATGTGTATATTAGGGTTTACAACACTTTTATGTAGTTTTTTCCCAATTTGATGATCAAAAGGTGACTATTCCTCTAATTCTATTAGTGTTACTTATGAATATCTAGTGGCTTATGATTAATGCCCAAGTGATGTTGTTTCCCATTTAAGATCAATCATGATTTACCTTAGCTATATTGAATCTATATGATGAAGTTAGACTGAGTAGGACTCATATGGTTATGAAGCTACATTAATGAGAGAGAAAGTACATTATATTGAAACTTTGGTTTATTTGAATTTTCCTGAAGATCAAAAGACATTCATTGAAATCATCATTATAAGATTAAGAGAGAAATTATGTTACTCGTCTTTTGTAACATTCAAATGTACAATCATTTACTTTGGTTATCTGCATTAAGGTTCAATAAGCTTAATTGATTTAGTGAAAAACTTATTAAGGACTCAAATCTATTTCTTTTTATGTATATTGAATTTTTGGGATGTTACAACCTCTCCACCTTAAATAAATTTCATCCTCAAAATTTCCACTTACTACCCACCTTAGGTTTTTACTTATTCTAAGTATGTTGACTCTCAAATACTATCTTAAAGGCTCATTAATTAGCACCATTAAGTTTTGATCTTCTCATGGTATTTAACCTCATTATTAAATGCAACATGTGGGTACACCACTAATGAATCTATCTCATCATCATTATCATGAAAAAGTACCTTTATACCTCATTCTTTAGGGGTTTTGATTCTATCGTGGATCAAACTTATATCTGTATCAAATAATCCACCCTTTGTATAAATGTTTGGTTGTACTATGCATCTGATTAGGTTTACATGACTATCTTTCCCAAACTTTAAATGCCAACTCTTATTTTCTTTATTGTCACTGGATACATGTCGACCAGTCATATATTTAGAGGTGACATGTGTTATCACAATTACTTAGCACCTTCCTCGTGCACATGTCCCATACCACATGCACTTGAAAGGACAAGAAAAGTATGATTTTGCATATAACATTCTCTCTACAAAACCCCATGTGCCTATGTCTAATACCACAAACACATGGGAATAAGAGAGAGCATGCTATATACAATTCTAGAGTTAACATAAAAGTCCAAAACATCTAGGCACATGACCCCAATCCTAATTTAAACTTGTGTCTCCTGACTATACCTATACTTGAGTTCTAATACCTTTCACTTAATTCTTATATACCTCGTGATAGGTCATGTGAATCTAGTTTTAACTGGTGTCCATTTACTTATTCTCTCTGATACCATTAATATAACATCCCTTCAAGTACATATATGTCTACAGAAGCAAACCCAATGTTGTCCATAACATGGGTCACTTGGCTTGGAGGAATGTCACAAAAGATGATATACATATCAACAAAACAAATGAAACACCAAGCATTAATTGGAAATATGGATTCATACATTGTAATGAGACTCATATTTGATCAAATAATTTCCTAATTGTAAATACATTTGATGTTAGTTTCATCCTAAACTGACTTGATATCATACACCTTAGAATGATCAAATGGGATATGATGTTATTTTCTAAGTTAGTAAGAGGGATGTGATGTAATATGACATCAAATGTACTCAAATGATTTGTGAACTTACATTAATTGTAAGTTAATCTTAATGTCATATATAGCCTTAATGCACCTAAAACTTGTCACGTGGCTTCATTTGTGGTATGTTTTGGTTCTCAATTGTTCCTTGTAATTTTTGGGTGTGAGGAGTTGGTCCTTGGCCACAACTCACAACTCATGAGATTTTTTTCCCACCAAGAGAGGATGGGCCATAGTCACACTCTTAGTGTATAATATGCGAGGATGTGCCTAATAGCATAGCTCTTATGCACCTAAATAGGAGAGGATGGTACTTATCCATAATTATGTAAAGGTGGGAGGTGATAGACCTTGGTAGTACTCCATAAATGTATTGAGAATGGGAGTTGGGCCTTAGCACAATCATGTCCCCTAGACGTGTTGGGCCTTGGATACAACTATAGTTGAGTTAGTTGAGTAGGGAAGAGAATCGAGACCTCACAATAATTCTTGTCATAAATTCATCTGATAATAAGTAAACATAATATACGATAATGAATACTAATTAGATATTAAGCATATATTATATCTAGTGTGATGTGTTCTTTGAGTGTTTTGATTGGATGTGCCATCATCATGGAAATAATAATTTCAATGATTGACCTTTTAGCTTAAACCTAATCTTTTTGTATTCTGAATTATGATTTTTATAACTACATCTTTAGGGTTGAAATTAACTTTAGTGAAATTACCATGTTTTAATAATGTAACGTGCAAAAACCTTATTATTCATGTTTAACTGCCAAGGGGTAAGTACCCACTCATTGAGGCATCAGCTCATATGCATGCTTGATAATTTATCATGCACCTCAGACTAGTTGATATGAGGTGGATGTGTCTGGCATAGAGTTAAGTGTTCTTTTTGTGAAATGCATGTCCTTGGGTAGGGTTTTGAGATGTAGTGGTTTCATATATTGTGTTTCCTATTAGTTTAATTATATTATACAAGTGTTATTTGCCTCATCCATCTAACATTCATTGCATTTAGAGTTTTATTCATATTAAGCATCTTTCTCAAACAACATGGGCAATATTTCATTCATATTAGAAGGAAAACCATGTAATTTCATTACTAAACTATCATGTTAATAAGGAACATCATTAATTATTCATCTAATTTATATGTAAGATAATTCATAAATAACATCCATGATAAAATAAAACTCATCCATAACATTTCATCACAAGCATGCAGTAAAAAGAGGATCGTGCATACTAGGGAATTCAAGGAAAATGGTGGAAATAAGGACGTTTTTTGTTGGCAACAAGCCCTTCCTCCTTTTTTTTTTATAAAGTTCTTTCTATATAGAGTATGATCTTATCTATACAAGTGTGTGGAGTCGTAAGACTCAAAATAAAAGAAAGTAAGGCCCAATTATCAAAATAAAGGCGGTCGACACACCTACAAGAAAAAGATAATTATACATAGTAAGCCACATTATGTCATTTTTTAAATTCAAATTACACACAAATCCATGAACTCACAGCTTAATTATTTCCATCTCAGCCACACTTCAAATTCATACATATATGCACAAACAAACATCATTCTTTTCCTCATATATGACATTCAGTTTTACACACACATATGCACTTAACATTCAATTCACACTCACAAAATAAGTATATACATAAATTGTTATCTCAGACTTTAAGTCAAAGTGTTACATATCAACATTCAATATACACTTACAAAATACATATACAAAATCTGACATCAAAGTTCAAACTACCAAATAATATCAATCAACCATCAATTTTTTCATTCAAATCCACATTTCGATGAAGTAGGCTGCCCGTTGTTCACACTAGGATATGGGGAGTAGGACCATAGTCTATTTCTTACCTTAATGTATTTAACTCCAATGTTTTCAAAGATACTCCCTTGAACATGAACAAAGGTAAGTTGGTCAATGACCATGAAATTTTGTATGAAGCAATGAATGTAGATGGAACCCCACCAACTAAGTCTTGGGAACTTCTACTTTGATGCACTAACTTCATATTCCTTTGCTCCTTGTTCTAGGGACATCTCATCCCATGGCCATGTTAAAATAGACGCATAAATCAGTAAGCGGCACTATACACATTATAAGATAAGAAAATACATATAATTGACTTGAGAGAAAATCTTGACATGTATTTGACTTAAGCATTCTTGATTACTTGAATCTTATATCATTAAGAATTAAGTAGAAAATATATGCATCTCTCTATGACACCCACTTAAGAGCACATGATTGCTAGGAAATCCCTTGATGCTAGGAAATCCCATAATTGGCACGAATGCCAATGATTTGTCCATGTAAGCTCATAATTGGCACAAATGCCCATAACGACCCTTATAGGTACATGATTCAAGAAGCATATAAATTGATTCAATTCCATTTATCTTAACATTTCCATTACCATAGACATGAATTTAATATTGAACTTTATTCTTTAACATAAGGGGATTTCTCCCTCCTAAAACTTGAACATTAAATCCATTAATCGTTAATCATAATCTATAATATTAATGAGCATGATAACCATAAGACATAGGGTATTGAAATCACCACACAATATGTATAATTAACATGTTTAGATCATTGAACTTGAAATTTGAAATCTTAATCCATGAATCATATATAGAATCTAATTCAACCAATGTACATATGTATAGTGTCATGACCCCCTTACCTGGAGCAAAGAAAATCCTAATTTAGTATATTTCATCTTGATCAAATTCTATGTTTCCTGAAATTAGCATGATTCATATTAAGTATCACATTAATAGTCATCCCACACCTGGATATTAGATTATTAGAAAATATTGTAATGACCACAATTGTGCTTAATTGGTAAACTAGGGTTTACCTAAATGATTACATGCTTGATTAGATTGAACATTGTTTAGATTTGATTAATGATAGTAGCTCAATTATTATGTTTAAAATATAAGAATAAACTCTAATTATGATTTTACTTTGAAGAATTAGGGTTTGAGGAATGTAAACCCTAATTGATGAAAAATTGGGTTTTGATAGTACATGAATATAGAATTTGATCAGGATAGCAGTGTGGTAAATGGTTTTTCATATTTTATAAGAATTTTATATTTAATTGAATTTTGGATATGATATTATAACTCAGTCATGTATTTTAGAGAAAAATTTAAGAATATTTTGATGTTATTTGAATGTGGTTCTCGGTCGAACTATACTTCGACTAAAATGCTGACAGAGTGTTGTTCAGCAGTATAGTGTTTTATTTTTAATTATTTATTTCTAACTTCTAATGATGTAATATTTATACTGGAGCTCTAAAATTACATTTCAGACATCATGTTAAATTTTCATAATTTTTGGAAGATGTTTGTCCTCTGACATAAACGAATTACAGTAACTTTTTTATAACAGTAGAATTTGCTGATATAAGAAAAAGTATAGTGAGGGATTAATGTGTAAATCACCCAAGCACCTCAATTGCTATATATGAGCAAGCTAGAACCCAATTATCTCTAATATTTCATGATCCATTCTAGAGAAATAAAATTCTATAGAGAGAGGAGAGCTTGGCTTTTGAGAGGAGAAAGGGGTGGAGATGCTGACCTAGGGTTTCTCTATCTGAGATATGATGAAATCAAGTTTAGCTTCTTTGCATATCCTTTCATGGTGAATATTCTATCACATGTCCATATTCTGTCCCTCCTCTGATTTGATTCAAAATGGTACTAATCTCTCCCTTTTCTCACTCTTTTTTTCATAATACCCCATTTCTAGGGCTTCCGAGTTGAAATCAAGAAAAATCTGGTGAATTGCAAGGGTTTTGATATAAGTTCAAGGTTTTTAGATATGGGATATGTTTTAAAGGTATTTTCACACCTTAGGGTGAGTGGGAACTTCATTTATATAGTATATTGCACGAAAATGAGTTAAATCATCAATAATCTTGAATTTCTTAGTATGCGAGTAAAAACCCTAAAATTGCTTTTTTGATCTAGTTTTTGCAAAATGATATGAAATGGATTATTCCTTTGTTTTGATGAATTCCAGATGATAAAATCATATTATAAATGGATATATTCGATCTTAATGAGAATTCTCTAAGTATTTGCATAGGTTATAAGACTAAATTGAATTTTAGGGTTTTCGGCTATAACTGAAATTGTTGTATTATTAGATAGAGAAATTTGTCTATCTGAATCTCATTGATTATGAATGATTGTTTATTTGAATGTGTAGTAAATATATGTCAGATACTATCTTGGATTTCATATGATGTGAATAGTGTTGAGTGGAAAGTTTGAAATTTGCGAATAAATATTGTGAAATTCATTTGAAGTGCTTTTCTTGACATCATAGACTTATTTTATTTGATATTATTATTGATTCATGACATCTCAATGAATGGCATGGAAACCCTAATTAATTTCAATTCAAAGATTCATACATATGTTGATTGTTAATGACTTGTTTAAAGTAATCTTTATTCAATGAATGTTTATGACTCATTAAATCCTTATGCAAGTCATGTGATAAGTGGATGAGGTAAATGAAACCCTAAGGATAGGGTGTCCAGTGAATCAAGTATTGTGATATCAATGTTTCTCAGTATGAGATTTGGTGATGATTAGTGGTTAGGTTTGTGGTAAATATTATCAGATGATCTATGAAATGAACAGTTTACAAAGCTAAACGAAGATATGTTTATGTGATGATTGAATTGTAAATTTGAAGAGTGAATCAGACATTTAGATGCCCTGAACACTATAGAATCCTCATAGGATGATGCATGCACTATGGGGAGGAAATGGTTTCCCAACTAGAGGTAGTCCAGATTGAGGTAAGCCGGAGCGCACCAGTAGGGTGCAGGGGTCTTGACTAGTAGGGAAGACTCCTTATAGTTGTGTGGTACCCAACACCAACTGCGGATGCCGGAGGTATCTGTGTTACATGTTGTAGTGATCAGTGGTCAGTAGGTCCACTGATGCATAATAAGCCTATGGGCTTTGACTCACCGCCTGAGTACCTAAGTTGAGATGTGGAGTCTGAGATATCTTGCCGCTCCCATTAGCCGCTGAGAGGTAGACATGTCGAGGCCTACTGTAGACAAGGTCTTACTTGATAGATAGGCTTAGGTACCTGGGCATGCTTCTAAGCCTTGTACAGTGAGATCGTAGCTTGCCATGATTTTTTCGCATGTTGTGGTACACCTCATGTGGGTTCATGGCATAATAAGATGAATGAGAGGCTAACCAAGTGTGTGTAGTTATTCAATTAATCTTTATATGTTTCTGGATTATCAGTTTTCTTTGTGATTAATCAAGCATGTTCATATATTGATTCACTCTTGTAGATATCTAGATTATCCTACCATATTTATGTTTGTGAGTGATTAGACTCTTTGATGCTTACTGCTATTATAATTGATATCAGTTCCTCAATCATATATCTGTAATTATATAAGTGCTTTAAATTGTTTCTGTGAAATACTCATTCACTGAGTGAGTAGCCTCACCCCTCTACTCACAAATTTTTAGGGATAACTCATGGACTGAAGATGTCATTGCATCAGAGTAGATCTTCCCCGTGAGTTAAGTATGTGATTACTTAAGCTCAGTCGACCCCTGTCACTCTAGGTCCTTGTATAGAGATGAGAGAGTGGTAAATGATGATGTATAACTTTATATTGTCTTAAATGAGAATGTATTCAATTATCATGTAGTATGTACATGGAAGTGTGAGAAATTGAATAAACATTTAGATGTATATCTATACTGTTGAAATCATATTGGAGTAATCATGCTTTATTTCCCTTGCAAAGTTAGTTTATGTGGTTGAATGTTAGTAAAAAAGAGATTGAAATCAAAGAAAAAGTTAAGGGTGTTCTTGACATTATGTTTATTCCTCAACTTATGCCCTAATCTCATGATCAGTGGTAATCGTGGGATGTGGGTTTAGCAGCTTGGTATTGGAGCATAGGTTGAGTCGTCAGGGACCATTATGATAGAAAGTCTGAGTTATAAGTGTGGCAGTTATAAGGTGATGTGTTAATAGCTCTGGGAAGTCTGTGTATTTGGATACCCTAGCCCAGTATCTGGAGACCTAGGTTGACCAGTATCAAGATACTCTGTCTATTCTTCTTTGAATGCCCTAGCCAGGCATGCAGTGGGAGGATGGGCTAGAGAGAAACCCTAGAAATATTAGGGTTAGAAGACCAGAAAGAAATGAATGAACTGATCATAAGAATAGAATGTGATGTAACTCTTGTTTCATATTGTTGCTTTGATGGGATATCAATGGAAAATCTCTTATAAATTTGAATGCAAATATTCAGTTTGTAGAAATACATGTGGTCCTTTAAGATTCTTGTACATTATTAACTAATTTATTGCTTACATTCTTTGTATCAACTAGACCAGAAGTTATCTTTAAATGAGTTTACCCTGAGTGGATATTCTTTCTATATGTTTGAGATTTATTGAAGTCAGTTAATCCTGAGTAGCTCTTGGCTTCAAGACTACAGGTTCGACCTGGTCTGGCTGGCAGGATGAGTTACTGGGATCCAATGAGTCCTATTAATTAATCCAATAAGAGTAATTAAATTATGGATAGGTAAACTTAGAATGTAACGTATATGTAAGAACATTAATATGTTAAAATACAAGAGAAAGATTGGATTAATTAAGACTCAGTTGGAACTGATATCTGTGATCCAACTATGGGGCCTCATATGAGAAACCCTTAATTGGGAATAAAGGAACACGAGATAAGGCCCATATTAAGTTTAATTATTAGTATTATATGAACTCTAAATATGAAATATCGAAAAGATATGAGAAAAGTATGTAAGGGACAAGATAGTAAGAATAAATTATAAGGAATGGTTCATATAATCGAGTGAAAGTCTTTTATGTAATCCAAAGCAAAGGGAAAATAGAAAAAAAAGAGATAAGTATACAATGAGTACATAGAAGTGAAGTGTCTTCAGAAGAGTTAAAGTATAGAGAACTAGATGAGCATGTAAATAATAAGACTAGGATAAGAAACTTAGATGGAACAAAGAGAAATGTTGTAAATGATGAGCTTGATTAAGGAATGAGGTTTACATGATATAATTGAGAGCATGGAATGTATACCTTTATTATGAAGTTTAACACATTCATCCTTACTACCTTTGGATTCTAAGTCTCTATAGAAAAACTAACTAGTTTCTAAAAGAAGAACAAAAGTGTATCTAAACAAATGAATAAGTCATACAAAGGTAGACTATATTCAGGAAGGAAAAACTTGATTGAAAGAGAAACTAAGTTTGACCCATGCATGAGTCATTTGATTTTAAATGAAGGATATGTAATGTATTAAACATGAGGTGAAACTAGTAGAGAGATTATTGATTTATAATTTCAACATACACATTAGTAGAAGGATAGAAAGAAATATGTGCAACATGGTATACATGATCATACACATGAATAAGCAACATGATCATAAGAGAAAATTAGAAGTTAAAGATGACATGTGGAAGAGTAGTATATGGTAAGAGGATTATGGAAAGTAAGGAAGGGTCTGAAACATGATTGAAGTAATATATATTTAAAAAGAAAGAGGTTAAGAGATTCAAGAAAGTTCTAATTAGTCAAGTATCATTGTTGATAACTAATTAAACTACATATGAGAAATTTATTAAGGGAATGTTTGAAGATAACAATTCTAAGTCTCAGAATCATCTTCTCTTTCATATCTTCCTTAATGAGATCAATGTGGGAATGAAGTGATAAGAAAATGAATCATATATTATGCATAACCACCATGGTAGAGACATCTAGTGAATGTAATAATGACACACAATATGATGATGAAACCCTAGTGAGGTAAATTTAGAAAGTAATCTATATTAATGACCAATTAAGAGAAAGGAAATTCAAGTGATAAGATAAGAAAGACCTTAGTAAAACTTGTGAGATCCAAAGTTTGAATTTCAAATTAAGGGAGAAAAGTCACATCAAATAATGTCATGCAATCATAAGGATCAAAGCCTAGAATGTTTAGAGTTGTTGTAGTTCAAGGGATGTGACTAGTGGTTTGACCTTGAATACTAGTATATCTATAAAATAAGATCATGAGATTTGCACTATGAGAAGTAAACTAGCACTGATAGTAATCCAGGGTTTAAAGGTAGATAATCTGAAAGGTAGATAAACAATATGGAAATGATTTGGGACAAAGGGTAAGAAATTAATTTGAAATGTAACAAGTGTGTTTTGAACAAAAGGAGAAATACACCATGAGTAAAGTGTGATATGAAATAAATTCTTACAGTGATATCAAGAATGATGAATAATCTATTATTACCCTATATGTTTCAATTTTAGGGATGTTTATTCTACATGATAAAAATGAGAAGGATAAGTAGCAAAAAGTAAGTAGTAATGAATGAGGAAAGAAATAAGAGAAAACATGGCTTTTAGTAATATGTAAATTTCTTTTTAGAAGTATAATATGTTGAAGGTATATTAAGGGATGTAAATTTGTTTTACATATGATTTCAGTTGTACATGTGTAAGCAATATGTTAATTAAAGGTGTCTGATAGTTTTAGGCATTCATATCAGTAATCCAGCTTAGTATTGTACAATTGTTGTTGAATCTAGTCTTCCAACTCATGACTGCTTTGCTATTTGAGTAGTACAATAGTAAAATTCAAAAAAATATGGTGAACTCTCTTTTGTGACTCAGAGGTAATATAGAACAATAATACATATTGAGCCATATGAATTGAGATAGTTGGATCAGATTATCAATGTTGAGGTAACACCTCCAGAGTATGAAAATATTGAAAATGATTATTTATCTTTCTATTTCCTCTGATTGATTGTGGCAAGATAATTCTTTTGTTGTCATTGAGAATACATGCCTTAAACATGTTGTGATTAGAAAAGAAACAAAGGACTCAATGTTGAAAACAATATACACATTTGAAATACAAGAGTATAGTGACACATAAGATTTCAGACGTTTAATAGAAACTTTGAATATACTTTGTTTGCATATTTATGTTTCGGGGATGAAACTTTTTTAGGGGGTGAGAATTGTTATGACCGCATTTGTGCTTAATTGGTAAACTTGGGTTTACCTGAATGATTACATGCTTAATTAGATTGAACATTGTTTAGAGTTGATTAATGATAGTAGCTCAATTGTGATGTTTAAACATAAGAATAAACTCTAATTTTGATTGTACTTTGAAGAATTAGGGTTTGAGGAATGTAAACCCTAATCGAAAAAAATTACGGTTTTGATAGTACATGAATATGGAATTTTATCAGGATAGAAGTGTGGTAAATGATTTTTCATATTTTCTAAGAATTTTATATTTAATAGAATTTTATATGATATGTATAACTCAATTATGCATTTTAGAGAAAAATTTAAGATTATTTGGATGTTCTTTTAATGTGGTTCTCAATCAAAATATACTTCGACCGAAATGCTGATAGATTGTTGTTCAACAGTATAGTGTTTGATTTTTAATTGATTATTTCTAACTCTGAATGATGTAAAATTTTAATGGAGCTCTACAATTACATTTCAGACATCTTGCTGAATTTTCACAATTTTTGAAAGATGTTTTACCTCGAAAATAAACGAATTACAATAACTTTTTTATAATAGGAAAATCTACTAAAATAAGAAAAAGTATAGTGTGGGGTTAATGTGTAAATTTCCCAAGCACCTCAATTGCTCGATATGAGCAAGCTATCACCCAAGGAGCTCTCATATATCATGATCGATTCCATACAAAAGAAAATGTAGAGAGAGAGGAGAGCTAGGATTTTGAGAGGAGAAAGTGGTGAAGATGTTGACCTAGGGTTTCTCTATCTAAGATATGATGAAATCAACTAAGTTTAGCTTCTTTGTATAGCCTTTGACGGTGAATATTCTCTCACATGTCCATATTCCATACCTCCTCTGCTTTGATTCGAAATGGTATCAATCTCCCCCTTTTCTTACACTTTCTTCATAATCCCCAATTTCTAGGGTTTCTGAGTTGAAAGGAAGAAGGATCGAGTGAATTGCTAGGGTTTTGATATGAGTTCAAGATTTTTAGATATGTGTTGTGTTCTACAGGTGTTTTCACACCTTAGTGCGAGTGGGAACTTCATTTAAATAGTAGATTGCATGAAAATGAGTTAAATCATCAATAATCTTCAATTGCTTAGTGTAACATCCCTGACCTGGGTTATGCCTTAACCCTAGGTGTTTTGATCAAGAAATATGATTATATGCTTAATCTTATCTTGTGAAAAGTAATTAGGGCTCAAGAGGAACTTATGTTGCAATTCTAGTCCTGTTTGAATAATGCTGAAGCAATGTTTGCTTATTTTGGACTAAAGTGCAAATTACCCAAGTTGAGGGGTTTAAGTGCAAATTGTGTATGGTAATACTTTCCTCATGTTTTGAAGCATCATGAGAGTGAAAATGATGCTGAGGTATGGCTTATGGATGCCTGATTACCAAGAAAGAGCTGATAAAGCAATGTATGTGCATTAAAACCTAGTTTTGGTGTAATGTGCAATTTACCCAAATCCTAGGGTTCAATATGAAAATTACCACTTCAATAAGGTCCCTAATGTGTCTTGGCATCATGTAGAGAAAAGAAAATGAGAGGGGCGCCTCATTTTAATTAAGTTTGGGGAGAGAGAATCGTGATATTATTTAAAATAATCAAGATTTAATCCTAATTGAAACCCTAATTTAATTTAGGGCAAAAATAAATGTATTAATTAAAGGGACTTCAACCAAAATTAAAATGGTTGGATTCATATGTGTGTGGACGTCCTTTATCTTTGCAAGGACCACGAAAATATCCAAGGGAGTGGAGAACTCACTCACAATTTTATAAGGAAAAGAAATATCCACTCACATATGGATATTAGTATAATATGATTTGAGGTGCTTAATTTGCTTTTCTTTAAAACATGGATAATTGAGAGGAATAAGAGGAAAAGAGGATATCCTCGTCCCTAAGAAAGAGAAGGGGGCAATTGGAAAGGATAAGGGGGAGATAATTCCTACTTTCTCTCTCCTAATTGAATTTTTAATAAAAAATGCATATAAGCTCATTTATCCATAGAGTAAAGGGGAAATTTCGAATTCACTTTCACCCTTTGCTTTCAAAACGACCAAGGAGCTTGGGAGGACCAGGAGGACGACTCCCTACCTGTTGGTAAGCTTCTTGACCATTGTTCACCTTGAATCCATGGTGAAAATCACAAATCAATGCATGAATTCTTCCTATTTCGATCTCCTCTTCAATTCTAACCATTCCTTTTCACTCAAACCTTGAGGACGAGCCTAGGGGGAGTTGCAAGAGCTTCATACACCATTGTTGTCGTGTTCTCGGAGATTTGGATCTGAATTGGAGGCGGGTTTTATAACTTGAACCCTTAATATTGTTATTTCAATCAATTCCTTATCACTTGGTGATCCTTTTTACATTCCTGAAATTTGTTTTGGTTGATTGATGCAATCACCATGGAAACCACAGAAGGTTTCATGAGTTTAGAGCTTGAATATGATAAGCACACACCTCTCCAAAATATCCAAGGAAAATGGTCTACTTTTGTTGCTCAAACGGTTTCCCAAACCGTTTGGGAGCAAACAGTTTCAAACCGTTTAGAAGCAAACAGTTTCACCAAATCGCATGAGACCAAACAGTTTCAGACCGTTTGGTGATGTTGACCAGGGTTGACCATTTGGAGATCTGTTGAAAATGATCTAGGTTAATGACCCATCAATTATGATTGATTAGTTCCAATTGGTTCATGAGTTGAAGGTCCATCAATCACCAAAACCCTAATCGGGTTAAGTGTTGATTTCATAATCAATTGATTTGGAATTTTGGGTTGATTAGCCCAAACGGTTTCAAAACCGTTTGGGGATCACCCAAACGGTCTCAAGACCGTTTGGGGGTCACCCAAGACCGTTTGGAGGTCTAGGGTTGAGTATGGTTAAGTTTTTGAAGACCCAAAGATATGGTATGAACCCTAATCGGCTAAGTGCTGATTTTAATAGTGATTGAGATGATGTTTTGGGTTGATTGACCCAAACGGTTTCAAAACCGTTTGGGGATCACCCAAACTGTCTCAAGACCGTTTGGTGATCACCCAATACCGTTTTTAGGTCTAGGGTTAAGTATGGTTGAGCAATTGAAGGTCCAAAGATATTAAGTTGATGTACAATCAATTGCTGATTTGGATGATGGTCCAATAGTTTTAAAATAACTAGTTACAAATTGATTAATGTTGAAGGATCACTGATTTCAAACCCTAATCAAATTGATTTAAACCCTAATTGATGACCAATTGAGGGTCAATTGAGAGTCAAATCAGTTGAAGGATGACCTACTTAACTCAATCAAAGTATGGTGATAGGTCTAATTGATGATTAGTTACATGAATACAATGGTTGATGGAATCAACATTGAGAACCCTAAACCGATTGGATTAGTTGAGACAATCTTTGGTCCATGCTGTTTTGAGGAGGTTTGGACCAAACGGTCTCAAGACCGTTTGGGTCCAAACGGTCGCAAGACCGTTTGGGACCAAACGATCCCAAACTGGTTGAGTTCATGCGGTTTCAAAAAGGTACTTTAGCAAACGGTCTCAAGCACCACCTTTACCAAATGGTTTCAAACCATTTGAACTTTGAAAGACCAAGACCGTTTGGAGCCCAAGTAATCAAAATTATTTGAGGATCAATATGGTTAATCCTTTTGGATACCTAATGTAATTGAGGACTCAATTGGTTAATCCACTTGGATACTTATTGTAATAGAAGATCCAATTGGTCAATTCATTTGGATACCTTATGTAATGGAAGTCCAATGTGATTGAATCTCTTGAGAATTAAGATGATGAATGATCCATTGATGATTATTAAGGCTAGGTCCAAAGGTTGAAACCCTAAAGTACCTAGATGATCAATACCTTTAGATTAATTAACCCTAAAAGGTAATGAGAGTAATGTCCTAGTACACTATGTTAACCATAGTTGTATGTACTTGATTGAAGGGTTGATGTGACCTAATCAAGTTGGGAGTAAGATAGAGAGGAATTCATATATGAGTATTGATCATGTGATGATTAGGTTATGATCATTAATAAAGAGATCATGAAACCCTAACCTAGAAGGTTAATGAACCCTAACCCTAGTTCAGGGTAACATAATGTAAAAACCCAATTATGGGAATAAAGAGTGAAACCCTAATTGGGAGGACTACCTCCAATTGATATGAAATGAGAAACCCTAATTGAGGGTGATGTATTGAGAAACCCTAATTGTCACACCCCGATCTCGCATTACCCACAAATCACGAGATTAGGGCGCGACGGAGGGATTACACACAAGCCAAACCACTCAAAGCTTTTTAAAACATTTTAAAGACATTAAAAAGATAATCTGATTTATGCTGTAAACTAAATCTAAACAAACTGCGAAAGCATTTTTATTTAAAACTGACTAGCAATATAAACAGAGACTTCAACATATTACATTGCTCGACATAAAATAAAGCATAACAGCTAATTACATCTTTATACACCTTCTCTCTCACCCCCACACCATGTCCCAAAGATCGAGGGGAAAGGACTAAGAGACCTCTAACTACTAACTACGTATACCTTCTACAGACTGAGTGTTAGGATGAAAGGATCCTCCAGATTCCTGTGATGTTGATGACCTGAAAATGTTTTGAGTAGAGGTATGAGCCTACTCGCTCAGTGAATAGCATTTCACTTAGCTATCACTAAACAACTAATCAGGTTTATTAAATTGAAATAAAACATAAGCGCAGTACAAGTAGGGAAGTTCTAATGACATAGCAGATTTGCAGATAATAATCACATTTCTATGCAACAACATATATTTAAACAAATAAATAGATTTATATAGAATTGGCACAAAAGTTCGAATATATTAATTTACTGTGATCCTATATGATTACATATTTATATTATTATGCCCCAATCATATGCAGTGCACTCTGCATATGAAGATCTGTAGCGAACTACGATCCCACCGTACAAGACTTAGCGACACACCCGTGAAATGCTAAGTCTGACTTCTCGTCCTGGTCTGCACAGGACTCTCAGGCTCTCAAGGGCCTCAGGCACTCAAGGGCCTCACAACACTCTCAGGCTCTCAAGGGCCTCACTGTAGTTCCTAGGCACTCAAGGGCCTCACTGCACTAACTCTGAGTGCTCTAGACTCCTCCCGCAACCTGTAGTGCACAGTCGGAGGGTCTGGGTTACCACTGTGACACACGCACTGATTATTGTTGAATAACCCCTATATTACTCTAGTGCCACCGTGACACACGCACGGACTGGTCACCGACCATCTAGACTCAGGGCTAGATCGGTCGTTTCACCCCAAAGGTACAGACCGCGCAATGGGGTTCTACGGTGTTGGAGCACCTAAGTCTATTAACTGATTAACATATAACCATTTAAAACAAGAATATCACATTCCATACTTACTGCACATTCTGAACATTACTTGAAACACATATATAACATTTGTCATCCTTAAACATGATTCAGTATCATTTATCCAGTTTCCATGCTAAATATCCATTTTTAAATCAACAAATACATTGCAACCATAATACAGGAAATTTCATCATTTTCATTAAGCATATTACGTATTTCAAGTTCCAATGAATCTAACATACTCTATTGTATGTACTACACTGTTTAGAAGTTATACCAACTGATACAGAAGCAATTAAGCATTTAAATTGAGTTAAATAATAATTTCTGAATGAACTACTACTCACAGTACTGATACTCGGCCGACCAATCTGGGAACTCGGCCGATCAGCTGGAAACTCGGCCGATCCACCTGCAACTCGGCCGATCAAAACCCTGCTTGATAACCTATAAAGAAAAACTCGGCCGAATCACACCCAATTCGGCCAATCAAAATGTTGTTCGATATACTAAATAAAGGAACTCGGCCGATTACTGTATAACTCGGCCAATTGATAACTGACCTTGCTGTAAATCTAACTGAGCTTCAATCGAATGCTAAATCGAACTAATGGCCAAGGATTTGTATCCTAACCTTATAGTCGAGCTCGAGAGCAGCTTTTACTGCTGCAAGGCATGTCCTAGGCGACCTAGCTGGCTGTTGCTGCAGTAGCTGGCTGGCTGCAAATCGGCCGCTTGGCCATGAAGCTCAGCTGCAGGCTACGGAGGGAGGAGATGGAAGGTGGGCGGAGGCAAGGTGGCCAGGCTCGAGGTGATCGTTTCTGGAATGTTGGCTGCACCCAGGAGGGCTCCCAACCGCTGGCCCTAGCTCCGGCCATAGCTGCGGCTGCTGCTCTGTGCAGTAGGTCAGACGCCCAGCTAGCTGAGGTGCTGCGCGTGCACCTAGGGCGAGGAAGACGAGAAGAAGAGGAGTGGGCGGAGGTCAGCTGCTGGTCGGAGTTGAGGGAGCCCCAAAATCGCCCGCCTCAAATCGCCCTCTGCTGCTGCTCTATCGGGCTGGTTGGGCACCGCTTGCGGTGTCCTGTTCTATTGAGTATCGGCTGAGAAGGAAGAAGATAAGGGAAAGAAAGCAACCGACCCACTAAAAAGAATAATTGGAAAAATTGCAACTTAAACCCTAGATACTGAAATGGTCACAGCTTGCGCCTCATAGGTCCGATTTGGAAGATTCTTCTTGCAACATTTCAAGCATGGGATTCTCTATAACCTAAAAGCACAAAACATGCTAAATGGATTGTTTCACTGGATCAAAGCTCTAATTGCAACTTGTATACTTACTTCAACTTAATTAACTTAATTATTAACACTGTAATTATCATTAATTGCCTCAAGTGATTAAATCTTGACTATTGATTCACATGTTGTCTTATATTAAATTTTCCATGATGTTTAACAAAGTGCTTAGCACTAATCAAAGTGTTTCACGTAATTCGAGGTATTTATTGACTAACCCTGATATGGGTCGTAACAATCTCCCTCCCTTATAAGAATTTTGTCCCGAAATTCCTAAAAGAGAAAAGAAAACTTGTTACGCATATCTATCCCAAAACTCCCATGTGACTTCCTCTAGGTTGTGGTTTCTCCACAAAACCTTCTCTAAGGGTATCTCACGATTTTGAGTTTCTTGATCCTCTGATCAACTATCTGCATTGGTCTTTCAACCTAGGACACATCTAATCTGATTCCAGATCAAACCACAAAACATTGTCTTTGTAGAACTGTTATAACAGTATCTCAATTTATGGTAATTACCGAGAAATTATTATACTATACATGCAGACAAACTAAAATTCTTAAATAAACAGAATGCATGTCAATCTGGTACTAAAATAAAATCATGCAATTTAACTGTTAAACATCACTACATCTCATACTGAGAATTGATATCAAAATACTTGATTCATCGTACACCCTATCCTTAGGGTTTCATTTGCCTTATTCATTCATCACATGCCAACACCCTACTCTTAGGGTTATCTCATTCACTAGTCACATGGCAACACCCTATTCTTAGGGTTTCCGTTATCTCATCTGTTTGATTGCAATTCAAATCACGATATGGTATCATTCTAAAACTGGCAGAGCAGTATATTCAAAATCATTGTAATTACTGAGTAATCTTTATATCATACATGCAGGAAAATTTAAAATTCATAAATATCCCAAACTCAAATCAATTTTGGCACATACATACTGAATTCATGCAATTGAACATCTTATTACACCAATAAGAGTAATTTACTTCACCTATAAGAAACCATCTGTAATATTTTTCAATTATCTGAAATTTCTCGAAGAACGTGCATATTAACCAAATTCCTGGTTTGTGCATCACATAACTCAATTAAGAGTTGCTTACATATCATAACACAAATAATTAATAGTACTTGAGAATTTCTAATAATATCTCAGAGAAACGTGTCAATTCATGTAAATTTTAAGTCATACACATTAACATAACAGGAAGCATGCAATTAGGTTTATTTACATATTTTAATGCTATCTTACTATCTTGAAATCATGCATCTAATGGTTTACCAAATTTGTATTGCCTGGGTTTATATTCAAACTGAACCATTATCAGTTGTGTATTTCTAACTCAACATTCACACTAAGCAAACTCTATAAGACTTAAATGTTCTTCCCAACTTCCACTGAGATGCATAACCCATGCTCTCAGCATGCCCTCAAGAGTCTGAATGGTTCTCTCAGACTAACCATCCGTCTGCGGATGAAAAGGTTATACTGAATCTTAACTTTGTGCCCGAAGCACGATGCAACTGTTTCCACAACCTAGATGTGAACTTAGGATCTCAATAAGTTATGATTGAAACTGAATTACCAGGCAACCTAATTATTTCATCCATGTATATCTTAGTCAAGTTTCGAGACATCAAAGGTTGACTTAATATGAAGAAAGCGAGCAGACTAAATTAGTCTATCCACAATCATTCATATCAAATCACAACCTCTAGGTGTCCTGGGTAACCTTACCACAAAATCCATTGTGATATATTCCCATTTCTATTCAGGCATAGAAAAAGATAACAAGGTAGCTGTAGATTTCTAGGGTTCAGCCTTAACCTACTGGTACACACTACTTTTAACCACATACTCAGCTACATCCTTTTCACACCAGGTCACCAATACAACTCCTGAGATTCATATATATATATTTTAGTGTTTCTTGAAAGCATAGCATACATCAATACAAGCACTTCCATAAGAATCTTTTCTTTCAATTCACTATCTCAAGGTACACACAACATGTCATGCTAATACAACACCTTATCATCTAAAAACTTAAACTCTCGTCTCTTTTCCTCCTATCATGTCATGCATGGTCTGGTTTAACTGACTATCACCCTATTGTAGTTCCTTAATCTGATCATAAGAAGTAGGCTTGACTTGCATCTGTACAATCAAACCACTTTGTGTCGTCACCCCTAAGTCTAAGTTCAACTTCCACATTTCTACTAACAGGTCTCTATTGAAACCTGCCATAGAGAATGCATTAGCTGTTGAACTTGACTTTCTACTGAAAGCATCAGTCACCACATTCTCTTTACCAGGGTGATAATCTATTGTCACATCATAAAGATAGTGATGCCATGTCTTAAAAACATGAACTTCGTCAGCTATCTTCAGACCATATATCGGATAATACTCCGCATTCTATGCTACTTTCTTATTGTTTACATTTCAGTTTTATGTTTTACTCTTTTCTCTAAGTCATTTCATGTTGTTCATGTACCGATCAGTTTAGCTACCTTAAAACCCTAGATCACTATCAAAGCCAGTTTACTTTACATAGATCAAATCTCAAGGTCTTATTTTACAGAGATACTAGTATTCAAGGTTAAATCACTAGTGATATCCCTTGAACTACTACAACTCTAATCATTCTAGGGTTTGGTCCTTATCTGTAACATAGCATTATTGTGTGTGTGTGTGGTCGATCATATAGATCAATTTGAGCTGCTTGGGTCAATAGCATATTAACCCAACACTCAACTTTAATTATATAGGCTGAAAATTCAGTTTTCACAATAGTTTCTGTAATTCGTTAATTAAATAGCTAACAGAAGCTCCAAAAATTCTGGAAATTTTATATGTTATACTTAATTAAGTTTCAGACATCCAATAAAAATTTGAGATCATTTCTAATTACCAATAAATAAATAAAAATCAAACAGTGCACTGTTATATTGCAGTCTGCAGCAGGTTCGGTCGAGTTGCAAACTCGGCCGACACCCTCACTGTAGAGATCAAATGTCATCCAAAAATTACGCCAATTTAGTAGAGTGTCTAAAATTTTGTTTTTCAAGCACAGTTAAAATTTGAGATCAATTGGATATACCGATAAAAAGATAAAATTCAATTACCACACTGCTATATCATTCTGAAAATGGGATCGGTCGAGTTTGAAACTCGGCTGATAAACAGGTCAGAACATACTGCAAAAATTCTGATATTTTCCAATGTTGTCTGCATTTTATATATCCAAATTATATACAAATTTGAGCTAAATCAGAGTTACACATAAAATACCAAAAATCATTTACTGAGACACTTTACTTATCAAATTTTGTGTTTATGTATCATCAAAACCCTATTTTGGGCCGATTAGGGTTTATGCTTCTCAAACCATAATTCTCAAGACAAAAGAACATTTAGACTTCTTATCATAGTTAAAACATCCTAGTGTATATACATTCTCACTATGTTACGGGTCTAAATCATCCAGAGTCTATTCTTATTTTACTGTTAATAGGAGTCATTAGATCCCAGTAACGCATCCTGCCAGCCGGACCAGGCCGAACCTGTAGTCCTGAAGCCAAGAGCTACTCGAGATTAATCAACCCCTATTAATCTTAAACATGTGGAAAGAATATCCACTTAGGGAAAACTCATTTAAACATAATTTCGGGTCTACTTTAATACAAAGAAAACAAACATTAAACTTTTCACTTCATGACACAACAATATAAAAGAACCATATTTACTTTACAAGCTGAAAAAATTAATTTCATGCATATAAGAGCATTTCTAGTGATCTTTATATCAAATAAGCAAAATCAAGTAAGAGTTATATCACATCCTATATGTAATCTCTTATTCCTACATTAATTTCTTATCTCATAACCCTAAGATTTCTAGGGTTTCTCTCTAGCCCATCCTTCCTCTGCATACCTGGCCAGGGCATCCAGAGAAGAATAGACAGAGTAGCTTGATACTGGTCAATCTAAGTATTCAGACACCTGGCCAGGGTATCTAAACACTCAGACCTTCCAGAGCTAAAACTCATCATTTATTATTCGTCTCACTTATAACTTTATCTTTTGACCTTAATGATTCTTAACGACTCAACTTAAACTCTTTACTTGGTTCTCGTGACCACATCCTTTTCCTGCCATCTATAATAGTATAACAGAACACTTCCTGTTAGAAAATTACAGACAGAAGAAAAACTCTTAAACCTTAATCCTATTGGTCTCTTATCGTCCCCTGACCTTGACTTAGAGTATTTATATACTCAACCTATGCTCTGATACCAGGATGTCACACCCCGATCTCGCATTACCCACAAATCACGAGATTAGGGCGCGACGAAGGGATTACACACAAGACAAACCACTCAAAGCTTTTTAAAACATTTTAAAGACATTAAAAAGATAATTTGATTTATGCTGTAAACTAAATCTAAACAAACTGTGGAAGCATTTTTATTTAAAACTGACTAGCAATATAAACAGAGACTTCAGCATATTACATTGCTCGACATAAAATAAAGCATAAAAGCTAATTACATCTTTATACACCTTCTCTCTCACCCCCACACCATGTCCCAAAGATCGAGGGGAAAGGACTAAGAGACCTCTAACTACTAACTACGTATACCTTCTACAGACTGAGCGTTAGGATGAAAGGATCCTCCAGATTCCTGTGATGTTGATGACCTGAAAATTTTTTGAGTAGAGGTATGAGCCTACTCGCTCAGTGAATAGCATTTCACTTAGCTATCACTAAACAACTCATCAGGTTTATAAAATTGAAATAAAACATAAGCACAGTACAAGCAGGGCAGTTCTAATGACATAGCATATTTGCAGATAATAATCACATTTCTATGCAGCAACAGATATTTAAACAAATAAACAGATATATATATATATATAGAACTGGCACAAAAGTTCGAATGTATTAATTTACTATGATCCTATATGATTACATATTTATATTATTATGCCCCAATCATATGCAGCGCACTCTGCATATGAAGATCTGTAGCGAACTACGATCCCACCGTACAAGACTTAGCGACACACCCGGGAAATGCTAAGTCTGACTTCTCGTCCTGGTCTGCACAGGACTCTCAGGCTCTCAAGGGCCTCAGGCACTCAAGGGCCTCACAACACTCTCAGGCTCTCAAGGGCCTCACTGCAGTTCCTAGGCACTCAAGGGCCTCACTGCACTAACTCTGAGTGCTCTAGACTCCTCCCACAACCTGTAGTGCACAGTCGGAGGGTCTGGGTTACCACCGTGACACACACACAGATTATTGTTGAATAACCCCTATATTACTCCAGTGCCACCGTGACACACGCACGGATTATTGTTGAACACTGGTCGCCGACCATCTAGACTCAGGGCTAGATCGGTCGTTTCACCCCAAAGGTACAGACCGCGCAATGGGGTTCTACGGTGTTGGAGCACCTAAGTCTATTAACTGATTAACATATAACCATTTAAAACAAGAATATCACATTCCATACTTACTGCACATTCTGAACATTACTTGAAACACATATATAACCTTTGTCATCCTTAAACATGATTCAGTATCATTTATCCAGTTTCCATGCTAAATATCCATTTTTAAATCAACAAATACATTGCAACCATAATACAGGAAATTTCATCATTTTCATTAAGCATATTACGTATTTCAAGTTCCAATGAATCTAACATACTCTATTGTATGTACTACACTGTTTAGAAGTTATACCAACTGATACAGAAGCAATTAAGCATTTAAATTGAGTTAAATAATGATTTCTGAATGAACTACTACTCAGAGTACTGAAACTCGGCCGACCAATCTGGGAACTCGGCCGATCAGCTGGAAAATCGGCCAATCCACCTGCAACTCGGCCGATCAAAACCCTGCTTGATAACCTATAAAGGGAAACTCGACCGAATCACACCCAATTCGGCCGATCAAAATGATGTTCGATATACTAAATAAAGGAACTCGGCCGATTACTGTATAACTCGGCCGATTGATAACTGACCTTGTTGTAAATCTAACTGAGCTTCAATCGAATGCTAAATCGAACTAATGGCCAAGGATTTGTATCCTAACCTTATAGTCGAGCTCGAGAGCAGCTTTTACTGCTGCAAGGCATGTCCTAGGCGACCTAGCTGGCTGCTGCTGCAGTAGCTGGCTGGCTGCAAATCGGCCGCTTGGCCATGAAGCTCAGCTGCAGGCTACGGAGGGAGGAGATGGAAGGTGGGCGGAGGCAAGGTGGCCGGGCTCGAGGTGATCGTTTCTGGAATGTTGGCTGCACCCAAGAGGGCTCCCAACCGCTGGCCCTAGCTCCGGCCATAGCTGCGGCTGCTGCTCTGTGCAGTAGGTCAGACGCCCAGCTAGTTGAGGTGCTGCGCGTGCACCTAGGGCGAGGAAGACGAGAAGAAGAGGAGTGGGCGGAGGTCAGCTGCTGGTCGGAGTTGAGGGAGCCCCAAAATCGCCCGCCTCAAATCGCCCTCTGTTGCTGCTCTATCGGGCTGGTTGGGCACCGCTTGCGGTGTCCTGTTCTATTGAGTATCGGCTGAGAAGGAAGAAGATAAGGGAAAGAAAACAACCGACCCACTAAAAAGAATAATTGTAAAAATTGCAACTTAAACCCTAGATACTGAAATGGTCACAGCTTGCGCCTCGTAGGTCCGATTTGGACGATTCTTCTTGCAACATTTCAAGCATGGGATTCTCTATAACCTCAAAGCACAAAACATGCTAAATGGATTGTTTCACTGGATCAAAGCTCTAATTGCAACTTGTGTACTTACTTCAACTTAATTAACTTAATTATTAACACTGTAATTATCATTAATTGCCTCAGGTGATTAAATCTTGACTATTGATTCACATGTTGTCTTATCTTAAATTTTCCATGATGTTTAACAAAGTTCTTAGCACTAATCAAAGTGTTTCACGTAATTCGAGGTATTTATTGACTAACCCTGATATGGGTCGTAACACTAATTGAGGGTGATGCCATGAGAAACCCGAATTGAGGGTGATGCCATGAGAAACCCGAATTGAGGGTGATTCCATGAGAAACCCTAATTGAGGGTGATGTCATGAGAAACCCTAGTTGGGAAGAATAGTAAGTGAAAACCCCAAATCCCTAAAAAAGGGTAAAGGTAGTTGAAATTCTAAATAGAGTTATCATATTTAAGCCCTAACCTTGTGCAATATGATGACGAACCAGAACCCTGATAATAAAGTAGTGGGTGAAACCTTATAAAGGTGAAATACCTTAAATGATTGAGTATAGGCAACCTTATTGTAGGCAATGCCTTAACCTGAAATGAGTCCATACCATTAAAGGTAGTAGGACCATTCTTGTGTGTGACCTATGCACTTCATGATGAGAGTGATAGGTTAATGGATGAAAGTATTAAGATGGGAAGTACCTTAATACAAGATAAGCTAATAACTCAAGGAAGTTAAAGGTGATGAGGAAAGTGTTATACCTTGATGCATTTCAAATCCAATCTATTTGGGTAAGAAACATATGAAGTGTGTTATGTAATTGTTACAATAAATTGTAATGAGTTTAATATACCTTGACAAGCATAGGCTAATATACCTTGAGAATAAGGGTAAGCCAAACTAATGAGTATGATGAAAATCATACCATGATAAGGATGAGGAATGAAATAATACCTGGTACTGAGAATCATTTAATGATAAATGTTAAGAGTAATGAACATGACTGAATTCTAAAGATGTGTAATGGCCTTATGAGCCATATGGTTAAATGTTGACTAGTGAAAGGTGACAAGGTGTTTTATGGGACTTATGAGCTATGAGGATGGTTGTTGCCAAGTGAGAGGTAACAAAATGTTTTAAAGATTACACAGGATTGATATAGTTCAATACCTGGAATAGATGCACATGATTAGCATAGTCTAATACCTGGAATAACAATTGTACAAGATTGGCTAAATTCCAATACCTGGAATAATGTCACAGGATTGACTTAGTTTAATACCTGGAATAATAACATAGGATTGGTTAAATCCCAATACCTAGAATATAATCACATGATTGGATAAATTCTAATACCTGGAATAATGTCATAGGATTGACTTAGTTCAATACCTGGAATAATAACACAGGATTGGTTAAATCCCAATACCTGGAATAAAATCACAGGATTGGCTAAATTCCAATACCTGGAATAATGTCACAGGATTGACTTAGTTCAATACCTGGAATGATAAAACAAGATTGGTTAATCCCAATACCTGGAATAATAACACATGATTGGTTAAATCCCAATACCTAGAATAAAATCACAAGATTGGCTAAATTCCAATACCTGGAATAATGTCATAGGATTGACTTAGTTCAATACCTAGAATGATAACACATGATTGATTAAATTCCAATACCTAGAATAATGTCACAGGATTGACTTAGTTCAATACCTGGAATAATAACACAAGATTGGTTAAATCCCAATACTTGGAATAATAACACAGGATTGGTAATAACCCAATACCTGGAATAGTTGCACAGGATTGGCATAGATCAATACCTGGAATAGTTACACAGGATTGACATAGATCAATACCTGGAATAGTTACACAGGATTGACATAGATCAATACCTGGAATAGTTGCACAGGATTGGCATAGTTCAACACTTGGAATGGTTACACAAGATTGGCATAGTTCAATACTTGGAATGGATACACATGAATAATATAAGTCTAATGCTTGTACTAGTTGCACATGATTGGTGTAATCCAATGCCTAGAATATTTATATAGCATTGGTATAGACCAATGCCTGAATAAGACATGATGATGTACACTCTCATGTCCAATATAACCAAAACATGTTTATCTGATTGGCTAAGGCCAATAAGTTGAAACAAGAATGTCTCATGGGTGACATATCAAGATAAGGAGTGTCACAAGAGAAGTTTGACATGATGGTATTATATGAAAGATAAATGATATACATGTTCCTCCTATTCCTTATTAAGAGAATAGTTGATCTATTGTTCTATCATAAATAGTTACAATGATTTAAGATGAGAATGCTTTAAACTACATATCCTCTATCCAGTGTTATACATTTAACTGCAATAATAATGTTTTGGCGGAGAGTTATATCTCCCGTTGGGACAATTTACAATTGTCGCACCCCCGTGGGATCCAATTTTTTTAGGTGGACGTGGACAAGGAGGTAGGAAAACTTTAGCAGAGAAAGAATAACAACAACATCGAGGACATCAGTAATATCACAAGTGGAGATACTGCCTGTCTAGTCTTATAGTTAGAAAGTCCTATGTGTCATCTCTGTACTCTCAGGTCCTCGGAGTCTATTGTTAGTGTTTTAATGAATCGATATGAGATTCTGTCTTGATGCCGCGAAGTTATATACAGTCTGTATATTATGTCCTGAGACATTTAATGTTGTAATTCTCAAGAAGAGATAGTGCAAAAGATCTACTTTGAAATAGAATGTGAATGTTATACTTTGGTTCTTAAAGAAAAAGATTTCCTATGATTAGATCTCTTTGCAAAAATTTTTAATTTTCAGTGATTTTCAGTAATCCTCTGCAAATGATTCGCTTCCGCTTAGTTAATTTTGTGTTTTATAAGTTGGATGCCACACTTAGTATGTGAGTACAAACCATAAAATTGCCTTTTTGATCTAGTTTTTGCAAAATGATATGAAATGAAATATTCCACTATTTTGATGAATTTTAGACAATAAAATCATATAATAAATGGATACAATCCATTTTAATGAGAATTCCCAAAGTATTTGCAGAGGTGATATGAGTAAACTGAATTTTAGGGTTTTTGACTCTAACTGAAATTGGTGTATAATTAGATAGAGAAATTTGTCTATCCGAATCTCATTGATTATGAATGATTGTTTATTTGAATGTGTAGTACATATATGTCAGATACTATCTTGGATTTCATATGATGTGAATAGTCTTTTCTTGATATGTCAGTAAAGAGGGTGAAGCCCTAGATGAGTTGAAAGTTGGAAATTTGTGAATAAATATTGTGAAATCCATTTAAAGTGTTTTTCTTGACATAGTATACTTATTTTATTGAATACTATTCTTGATTCACGATATCTCAATGAATGGCATGGAAATCCTAATTTAGCTCAATTCAAAGATTTCATACATATTTTGATTGTATATGATTTGTTTAAAGCAATCTTTATTCAGTGAATGTTTATGACACATTAAATCCTTATGTGAATCATGTGATAAGTGGATGGGGTAAATGAAGCACTAAGGATAGGGTGTCCAGTGAATCAAGTATTGTGATATCAATATTTCTCAGTATGGCATTTGGTGATGATTAACAATTTGGTTTGTGGAAAATATTATCAGATGATCTATGAAATGAACAGTTTACAAAGCTAAACTAAGATATGTTGATGTGATGATTGAATTGTGAATTTGAAGAGTGAATTAGACATTTATATGGCCTAAACACTGTAGAATCATCATAGGATGAGGCCTACACTTTGGGGAGGAAATGGTTTCCCGAATGGAGGTAGTCCAGATCGAGGTAAGCCAAGGTGCACCAGTAGGGTGCGGGGGTCTTGACCAGTAGGGAAGACTCCTTAAAGTTGTGTGGTACCCAACACCAACCGGGGATGCAGTGGTACCTGTGTTACATGTTGTAGTGATCAGTGGTCAGTAGGTCCACTAATGCACAATAAGCCTGACTGCTTTGACTCATCACCTGAGTACACAGGTTGAGAGGTGGAGTCTGAGATATCCAGTCGCTCCCATTATCCTCCTAGAGGAAGATGTGTCGAGGCCTGCTACAGAAGGGGTCTTACTAGAGAGATAGGGTTAGGAACCCGAGCTTGCTTCTAAGCCTTGTACAGTGAGATCATAGCTTGCTGTGACTCTTTCACATGTTGTGGTACACCTCAGGTGGGTTTAGGGCATAATAAAATGAAGGAGAGGCTAACGAAGTGTATGCAGTTATTCAGTTACTCTTTATATGTTTCTAGATTATTAGTTTTCTTTGTGATTAATCAAGCATGTTCATATATTGATTCACTCTTGTAGATATCTAGAGTATCCTGTCATATTTATGTTTGTGAATGATTAGACTCTTTAAAACTTACTACTATTATAATTTATATCAGTTGCTCAACAATATATCAGTAATTATATAAGTTCTTTAAATTGTTACTATTAAGTACTCATTCACTGAGCGAGTAGGTCACCCCTCTACTCACAAATTTTTAGGGATGACTTGTGGACTGATGATGCATTAGAGTAGATCTGCCACATGAGTTAAGTATGAGATTAGTTAAGTTCAGTCGGTCCCTATCACTCTAGGTCCTTTTATAGAGATGAGAGACTGGTAAATGATGATGTATAACTTTATATTCTTCTTAAATGAGAATGTATTCGATTATCATGTAGTATGTACGTAGAAGTGTGAGAAACTAAATAAATGTTTAGATGTACAACTTTATTGTTGAAATAATATTGGAGTAATCATGTTTTATTTCCCTTGCAAAGTTAGTTTTTGTGGTTGAATGTGAGTAAACAAATAGAATGAAATAAAAGAAAAAGTTAAGGGTGTTCTTCATATTATGTTTAATCCTCAACTTATATCCTAATCTCATGATTAGTGGTAATCATGGGATGTGTGTGTAACAAATATGGTCTGACATTACTGAATTAGCATTTGGAAATCATAAAATCAGGTTGAACTCAAAAACTCCTTTCCAAATCATATTTTCCCATAATTTTTTAGTTGTCCCTCGATTTACTACAAATTTCCAAAAATTGGCCAATCAAAAATCACCAAAAATCCACCTATACAGGTTATCTAAACAACATTCTTTCAGTTCTACAGAGGTGGCCCAATAGGGAACTGCCCACTAGCCTCGCTTACTTAACTAGTATGCACAGTCGAAGGAAAGGAAACACATGACAATTACACTTTTTTCCATTGACTGTGTGACACTATCCAACAGATTCAAAAGGGCAATCATGTAAAACAAAACCCTGGCATCATCGTCAACTACTTCTTCCATCTATCCTTTGTAGATGAAGAACACACAAAAAATCCCCCATAGCTAGCTTCCAAACAAAACTCCTATGATGAAGGAAAGCTAGGGGCGAGTTCCCAACGCCAATAGGGTAAGAGAAAGCCTACCCGTGTCTGTTCCGGTGGTCAAGGGAACTAATAGTACACCTTCTGCCATTGCGGGAAGGGGGCAGAGGGTGGACACCGTTCAAGGTCAAAACATAATGCACAATGAGGATACATATGAATTCATGAGCGCAAACCGAAGCCATTTGTGAAGAAACTAGGACTAAACACAACGAGACACTACAAAATATTAGATTGGGGATAAATTTTGGTAAAAGCAGAAAACATGGGTTACCTCCAATTGGAAAGATCTACAGGCATGGAAAGCTTGTTTAGGGTCCTATGACTTGTGACGGTGAGTCAGAGCACCACCAGATCATCAGGTTCAATGTCACAAGGAGTCAGAGAGGACATCGACAAAGAGGAGTGCGATAGATCTAAAGTTAATGACTTGTAGGGAAACGACAATACAAACATGTTTTTGGGGTACCATTGATTGTCACAGGAGGTTTGAAAAACATGTCTTATATAGATTGATGGTCGGAGAATGTTGTATTTCATCCGAAGTTCGGAACAGGGTAGGATGGTGGGGTTCCTAACTGACCATGGACTCTAGGGAACAAGGTCCCCTCAAATATGGGATGGTTCAGTTCGGAATGAGGAGGGGATGATGAGGGAGAGGTTTGTTGCATCAGGGAATTATTGGGGAGGGAGACTGGATCAGAGGAGAACACCATACATTGTAGAGTCTAGGAGGTGGTAGACTCAGGTAAGGGATAAAACTCACTACGTGTGGATGCCTATAGACCCGAGTCTGAATCTGACGCAGAGGGAAGGGGTTGTGTGAAAGATATATACATGGGACTATAGACTTGGTCAGTTAATTTATAATATTTTAATTGAAATCTATTTATAACTATATAGGAAGCTTTCTCTAATAATTTGAAAGCACAAACGAAGTCCGATTGGTCCCAATTTTCAACCATAGGTGTATATTTGGGTTTACAACACTTTTATGTAGTTATTTCCCAATTTGATGATGAAAAGATGAATTATTCCTCCAATTCTATTAGTATCACTTATGTATATCTAATGGCTTATGATTGATGCCCAAGTGATGTGGCTTTCCATTAAAGGTCACTCATGACTTACCTTAGTTGTATTGAATCTATATGATGAACTCAGGCCAATTAGGGCCCATTTGGTGATGAAGCTACATTAAGGAGAGAGAAAGTACATTATATTAAAACTATGGTTGATTTGAATATTCTTCAAGATTAAAAGAAAAAATTGACATCATTATATGGTTATGAGAGAAATTATGCTAATCATCCTTTGTAACATTCAAATGTACAATCATTTCCTTGGTTTATTTGTATTGCGGTCCTACAAGTTTAATTTACTTAATGAAAAATTTATTAAGGACTCAAATGTAATTTTTTTATGTATATGGTATTTTTGGGATGTTTCACCAATCCTCAAATAATTAAGATCCTTGCTGATATGATGAACTTAATGAAGAATCAAGCTGGAGGGTCTTCTAGCCACTCTACCAATGTCGTGGAGGCTATCTGTGAAGAAGTGCAAGACTTGCAATCTTTTGGGTATAGGAAAAACCTAGGCCCCATGTCAAACACATATAATCTAGAATGGAGGAATCATCCAATTGTTTCTTGGAGGCAACAAGGTGAAGATGGGCAAGGGCAACCATTACAACATCATGGACCAAGAAATAGTTCAAGGTTTGAAGGTGAAGTCTTGGGAAGATTGAGAAACTTACATGATGTGAAGAGTGGTGTGTCCTCCCATGGGAAAACAATTAGCTACATCGAGCAAAGACTTGTCCAAATCTCTCTTTCACTTGCCCACCATGAAGAGGGAAGACTCCCTTCCCATCCCATGACCAATCCCAACAATGATATTGGTTCTATGTGCACTCCTCAAGGTGCTTACATCCCACCAAAAAACCAAGTACCCACTCTTCAACAATACCAAGGACCTCCCACTCCCTGTGCCCCTCCATGTCCACAACCCCTATTCAACTACCATTACACTCCACTTCCACCACAAGACTACCAACAACTTCCTCCTCAATAACAACCCCCTCCACAACAACCACAATAACCACCCCCACAATAGCCTCAACAACAACCAACTTTCATTCTCCAAAACCTAAATCCCCCTCATTAAAGACCACCACCACCACCACCATCATCCAGACAAGCTCTCGCTTCTTCCCTTGAGCAAGTGAATATGGTGTTTGTCACATAGGGGAAAATGATTGTTGGAGAATTTGTGGTAAGGGCGTATAAGGTGACCAAGGTTTGTGATGAAGAACCGTTGCCAATTTTTTTTTCTTGTAGAGATTGTAAGATCATCGAAGATTTTGATGTTCCATTTTTTCTTGAGAATGTCAAGTGCACCAAACCACTTGTTGCCCCCTTTTGTAGTGAGATAACATTCCCAAGTGTCTTACCGTTGATGGTGAAGAAAATATCATGTGTTTCACCCCCATTGGAAGTCATGAGATCAGTTGTCCCACCATTTCTTGGAAGTGTCGAAGGCACTACATATTTAATTTTCTCCCCATATATTGATGAGATCATATCTCTTATCTCACATTTTGTTGAGTTGGTAAGACCTGATGCACCACCCTATTGGGAATTGATGATGACTGAAATCCCCTCTCCTAAGATTAAGAGAACCCACATGTTGTCCAAAAGCCCGCAAGCTATTGCCAAAGGTGTTGATACAAGTAGGAGATTTTAATATATGATGACTTAGAAGAGTTATCCACCAAAGTCATGCATAGTTGTTCTTGGATCTTTCTAGAATACTTGAAACAAAGTATGGCAAACATCCAAACATTCCTTTCCTTCATTAAGAATGTTTGCACGAGGAGGAGGAAAGTAGTGTTGATGCCACCCAAATAAATCATCATGACAAAAAATGTGAATGTCATCATGGGATGTCATTTTCTAGAGAAAAGGAAAGACCTAGGAAGCCCTCTTATCACTTGCTACATCAATCACCAGCCTATCGAACATGCTCTCCTAGATTTGGGCTTACCCTTGAGCATCATATCGTTTTACACATACTTACGACTTGGATTAAAGAAAATGGATCCAACATATTGTGTCATAATGCTGGGGGATGGATCTATGAGAATGCCTATGGGCATGCTGACGAATGAGATAGTTTCATTAGATAGAAGGGTAAACATTGTTTTTCCAACTGATTTTCTGATCATGGAAATCAACCCAATGGAGGAGAAGGATTACATTATCTTGGGAAGGTCCTTCTTGTCCATAGTAGGTGTAGAGATCAATGTGTGTAGGCACTCTGGAAGTCACTTATATAAGGATGAAGAGAGCTTCTTTATGTTCACCTAAGAAGAAAGACAAAGATTGAGTGATGAGGATCTTAGTATCAACATAGACTACCCCAATTTCTAAGAAAAAAGGTTCCAAACCCCTACTTTTGATCCGTGTATGTGCCATGGAATGAAGACCATGTTGTGAAAGATATGGAGAGGATCACATTGGAAGAGGAGAGTGACACTTTTGATGTGAAAACTTGATGAAGAAAGTGCAACAAGCCCGACTGAAGGCTCCAAATTTAGCGCTAGTGGGAGGTAACCCATGCGGTTTGAGATTCTCAAAACCCTTTTGTTTTGTTACATTTATATTCATCCAAGAACACACACACACTTGTGTTTAATGATTTTGCTTTATTTTTTGCGATGAGACGTGTGAAATTTTGAGAAATAGGCAAAATTTCAGTGAAAGACATTGTTGAAATATCAAGTGGATTGCATTTGTTGAATGTATTTAGAATGGTTGAGAAAATTGAGAGTTTTAGATATTTTTTTATCTTGGAGGAGCTAGCACAGTCATGCAAGCATTGAATGGCCATTCTAGCACGGTCATTTTGATAGTAAAAAACTCAAGTTTTGGGTTCGATCAACACGACCATTCTAACCAACACGCTCGTGCTGGCCTAGACCCGGAACTTAGGTGACCTGATCTTTTCCTCCTCAATATGAACCTCACTTCATTCTTTCAACCAAGCAAACCCGTTCAATGGTGAGTGGCAACTAGGGTGACCTTTGTTCACCCCCAAATACCCCCTCTACCTCCCAAACTCTCTATATTCAAGCCTCCCTCAACGTCCATTCATCTCCCCCTACCTTCAGCTCCCATTTCTACCCTCTGTCAACACCTATTTCTCCACCTACACAAGGTTTCCGCCCCTACCTGTGAAAGTTGATCTCAGTTGCTCCTCTGATTTCTGTCATTCTTATCGCAAAGATGAATAATTTGGGCTAGGCAATCAAGAAGGGAGTCGAGAACACCTTGAAAGCCATCCCCAAAAGCATGGGTCGATCAAGTTAGGGCAACCCATCTTCGCACAACACTACTCCATTGTCATCTAAGTTGATTTCCTAGTCTCTCCAAAAGTTGGCTTCTATGAGTGATTCTAGTATCCGATCCTCCTTAAGCCACCACACCTTAGATTGAAGCTACAACTACCCCAAGGAAGAGGAGGAAGAAGAATAATTGGAAAAAAATGTAGATTCAGTTGAGGTGCACGCACCGGCTCGAGAGAGAAGACCTAAGAAACCTGATGTGGCATCATCTACATGTTTCTCTCCAGGACTCACTTCAGTTAGACATTCTAGTTACTCGTTCCAGCCACATGCCACAAAACAACCTGGTCGACACCGTTTGCTAATGGATGAAGAAGATGATGATACACCAATTGAGATGGTTCCTTTGAACTTGGATACAAGTTTGGGATCCCATGACTATGAAGAAGAAGGAGGAGGTGACACTGAGAGTGAGGAAATGGAGGATGAGCTAGTTGATTTTCTATCAAAGTTGGAGGAAGACCGGATGAAATGGGTCGGGATACAGCCTGAGGGGGTTTCATATGGAAGAGGCAAATCAAGGATAGTGCTTATGAGACCTATCTGTCATGAATGTGCATACTAGGAGGGTGATCCCTACAAGATATGCTTGCCGTAACACTATGTAGGCTCTAGGGATGCACTCTGTCATCAAGGAGCTTTTATCAACATGTGGGTTATATCAATTGCTAACTAACATAGAAGAGACATACTTGGAGACAACCCATGAATTGTTTGGGTCTTTGGATAAGGTAAAATAGCAAGGAGAGGACGCCATCCGCTTCAAGGTCAAGGACTCCACTAATGTACTAAAGTCTTTCCACCTCAACAAGATAATATCACCAACATCAGAGATGGCACAAAAATTTGATGGCAGAAGATTTGATAAAAATAGAAAACGCAATTATTCCAAAATGTGGGAAGCTTTTACTGTCCAGGGCACCATTGTAGTGGGTAAAAAAAGTAAAATATTTAACCCAACCTTGTGATATGTTTAAAAGATTCTTTCCAACACTATCTTTCGCTGGTATGACAACCAAGGATTCTTCTCTCAAAAGTACTTATTTTTTAAGTCAGTGATGGCAAGTGGTGGTCAGGTGAATTTGGGTATGATGATGATTGATCACTTGAAAACAATCCCCTCCAAGAGCAAGAACCCTTTCATAATGAAGGGGATTGTGACCACCATAGAAAAGGTACTCAATTGTGATCTCGAGAAAATCACAAAGGTAGAAGGGACCAAGTTGCTTGACTTGAATTACCTTGCAACTTGATCGCCATTAGAGACAAAAATATCATATAGAATATGAGCCCTGAGTACCCTTACGCCACTTACGAGTTACCCTAACATTGTTATGTTCTTCTTGGTGGTATTGTTCCTTTAGATAATCTTCCAACATGTATTCCCGACTAGGAGAGACAATATCCTAGGGAGGAATACAGACCCTTTCTAGTTGACTTACTGGAGAGAGGAGGAGAGATAGATATACTAGAGCAATAGTGTGTTCTTGAGAAGCCCCACCACACCTAATAGAGAGAGAATGACTTCGATGCGCAACCACCTACAACAAATGCATATGACATGTCAGCCATTCATGTACAGTTGGAAGAGATACAATATACACAACATGCCATGTTGTTGGATCAGTAGTAGATGCACTATCAGATCAACCACATGTACTAGTATTAGCATGCGTAGGTGCAAAAAAAACCCCAATGGGGGGATGATTTCTTGGTAGGCATTTCTGGATATTAGGAGACATACCTGCCTCCACAAACAAACTATTGGGGCCATTACTACTAGTACTCACCTTCACAAGTCATCCCACCAACATCAAGAGACCCATAGCTGGATCCACTTCCATCGGAGCAGTGACCCCTACCCTATCATTCCTAAGCTTTAGTTTCATGCTGAGGATAAGATGATTCAAAAGTTTGGGGTTGTAGGGAGGTATGCACTCTTTTATCTGGTTATTTTGTTTATGCTTGATTCACCTTGTTTCACCTGACTATTTGATTGATGGAATCACCCTATCTATTGTAGATTTTCTTTTGCTAGCATTCATGCATATCATGTAGTTCTTTTTCATGCATTTCTGAGTATTTTTTCAAAACTTTGCTCATTTTGCTTATCCATGCCATGCATTTCATTTTCATGTAGATTTTGGTAATTCTTGTGCTTTAGTTAGAATTAGTTGCTTTATTCTTTTAGTTCCCTAAAGTAGGTTTGGATGTGATTAAAATGCAAATTGGCACCATTTTGGCCAATTTAGCCCAAATTTTAAATATCTTGACAAAAAAACATGTTGTAACTCAATCTCTACTTAATGGATTGGGATTGTTGATCTTCAACAAATGTCATCCACATTCTTAGATTTTATTCCTAAATGGTCTTGATTGTTGACTTTTTACATGTGAATCACCTTTTGTATGCTTGTGAATTTTTTGGTTGAATTGTGAATTGAGAAATCTACAAATGTTTAGCGCCTATGGAATGATTTGATAGAAGTATGGACTTCCTATTATTCACTCATGTGGTGTGACCTAATTTGATGAAGCGTTGTAGTATCTTTCATATAGGAGACTTTATGTGGAGAAACCCACTAGTAACCTCTCTTTGATACAACCTTTCTTTCATCATCTTCTTACCCCTCCGCCCCATGAAAGGATGCCATACCACAAATATTTAACCTTGGCCACCTCAAAAGGTTTGGGGTGGCCATATTTTCATCTTCCCACTTCACTCTCACCACCATATGCCCCACCTTTTTTTTTGAAAGCAAAACAGCAATGCCCTTATTATATTCCAGATCAGAATTGACTAGTACAAGGATATTTCTATCAAAAGGTCCTAAGTTGACCTTGTTACAACAATCCTCACGTTCTTGTTTTGCCATAAAATCAACTACTTTGTTGCAATGGCGGGGTTGATAAATGACATTAACTACTTCGAAACTTTCCAGTAGGTGACAAATGTCCTTGATTAGGAGCTCAGCGTGCCCTCTTCCCATTCCACCTTCCTTGATTGCCTCGATCATCTCCTTGCAGTCTGCCTCGATAATGACCGACTTGAAACCCAAATTAGCACACAACAGAATTCCTTCTCAGATCTCCATGCCTTCCCCTACAAAAGCCGAATGAATGCCCTCCCGTACTAGTTGTAGAGTCGCCTTGAGCTTTCCTCTATGGTCCCGTATCACAGCTGCTAGTCCTCCCTGTTCCCCTTTCTTCCGTGCGACGTCCGTGTTTAGTTTTACTGTGCCCTCCGGAGGCCTTCTCCATCTGGTGAATTGCTCTGTTGTTTTCTTGCTCCGTTGTATCCTTGCCTCGTCGTAGTAGCTTCTATAGTCATCGATCAAATTCATGAAGCTTTGGACCAAGTTTGGTATAAAGACATCCTCCTCTCATAAAACCTACTTGTTGTGAGCTGTCCAAGAGATCCACAACATGGCCATCCCCTATACGACCTCCTCTTCGACTGTATGGTGCAACATCGCCTTGCATAGAGCTTGCATCGAGTTGGCGAACTGTGTCCATCGGGTGATGTTGAAATCACTGTATGCCCAGATCTGTTGAGCCTTTTCGCATTTGACATGTGCATGCATATTGGTTTCCTACTTCCGCACCTTGGACATGTGTCATCGTCGATAATATGTCTCCCCTTGAGCCTTGCCTTGGTGGGTAGAATACCTCTAAAGGTATTCTAGATGAAATGGAGGAGTTTTGGAGGCCAACAACGCTTCCAAAGTTTTCTCTAGGTTTGCTCTTCAATCTCTCCTTCGCCGTCCATGCTAACGCAGAGGAATTGGTACGCAGAGCGTACTGAGAACTGGCCCTGGGGATCTGGCTCCCAAATCACCTGATCTCTCTCCCTACTCCCGTACAACGGAATGTTCAGAATGCGTGTAGCAATATGAGTGGGGAAGCTCTCGTGGATAATTTGTATGTTCCAAGACCTTCTCTGTTCATTAAACAAAGAACTGACTACCCCATCCTGCCTCTCTTCCTCATCTAGATATTGCTCGACTGGCCCCGCAACTCTTGGAATCCACCTATCCCTCATGATGTTAATACTGTCCCCATTCGCGACTTGCCAAAGCATACCATGCTTGCATTGTTGAAGCCCTCCCCAAATACTCCTCCATGAATAGCTTGGTCCCCAGCCCACCTTTGTTTCTAACAAATGCCCTGTCTTGAAGTATTTTGCACCTAACACTCGTGCAACCAATGTCTCCAGGTTTTGCAGAAGCCTCCAACCTTGCTTAGCCACAAGTGCCCAATTAAATAATTTGAGGTTCTGAAAGCCCATCCCTCCATGAGTTTTTACATTGCACATTGCGTTCCAATTTATCCAATGGATTTTCCTCCCCCCCTCCTTTGATCCCCACCCAAACCGAGCTATCATGCCATTGATGTCGTCAATGATTTCTTCCGGTAATTTGAATATGCTCATGTAGTACGTCGGGATGGCTTGTATGACAGACTTGATTAGTACCTCCTTCCATGGTCTTGATAGTAGCTTCTCCTTCCAGCCTTGTAGTCTTCCAAATTCTGTCTTTAATAGTAGAGAACACCATTTTCTTGGATCTTCCCATCGCCGTTGGCAGGCCCAAGTACTTGGCATGTCTGTCCACCTCATCTACATTAAAAAGGGCACATATTTCAGATTGCCTTTCTGCTTTCACATTGATACTAAAGGCCACTTCTGATTTTTCATAATTAATTCTCTGTCCAGAGGCTCTCTCATATTGGCTGACTATTGCAGCTACGTACGAGCACTATTCAGCAGTGGCCCTAGTAAAAACAATGCTGTCATCTGCAAAAAAGAGGTGTGATACTCTTGGGCCATGCCTGCTAGCCCGAGCCACATGTAACCTGCCATCATGTGTCGCCTGCAAAAGGGTTGTGGAGAGTGCTTCCGCACAAAAAAGAAAGAGATAGGGTGAAAGTGGGTCACCTTGGCGTAAACCTCGTGTCGGTGTTATAGATCCTCTCCGAGCCCCATTTATGATGACTGAATGTGAGGCGCACGAAACACACTCTAAAGCCTTCGACCTCCACTTGAACGGAATGTCCAATCGCTCCATAGCCGCACCCAGAAAACTCCATTCAATTCTATCATACGCCTTGCTCATGTCCAGCTTAAGGGCCATAAACCCCTCCTTCCCTTTCTTCTTGTTCTTCATCATGTGAAACAGCTTGTAGGTCACCAAGGCATTATCAGTAATCAGCCGACCCTTAATGAAGGCACTTTGATTCACTGAGATCATTTTTTCCAACAAAGGTTTTATTCTGTTAGCCATTACCTTCGTAGCCATCTTATAGGAAACATTACATAGGCTGATGGGTCTGAAATCAGAAATCTTCCTCGGGTTCTGAGTCTTTGGAATGAGAACAATGTCTGTTTTGTTTATCTCTTTTAAGGAACCATTACCCTTCCACCATGCAATGATAAAATTCAGAATCTCCCCTTTCACTATATCCCAGAACTTAAGATAAAAAATCGCCTTCATGCCATCAGGCCCCGGTTCTTTGTCTGGGTGCATACCAGAGAGGGCCATCCACACTTCAGCTTCACTACATAGTCTATCCAAGCTATCGGCCTCCTCATTCGAGATGACATTGCATAGAGATGTCAAGGACTCGTCAAGTTCTGACGGATTAGAAGTTGTAAACAACTCGTTGAAAAAACCAATTATAATACCTTGAACCTCATCTTCTTCATCTGTCCACTGTTGATTGGAATCCACTAGCCCAAGAATAATATTCCTCTTTTTTTGTTGACTGGCTTTATGATGAAAATATTTTTTGTTTTTATCACCGTCCCTCATCTCATTTTCTCTGTCTACACCTACACCAATGGAAAAGGAAAAGAAACAAAGAAAAGAAAAAAATATGAAAGATGTTCATGTTTAGGAGAACCTAAATTAAAGATGAGAGTAATAGCACTCCAATATCTTACCATAATCCTTTCTTCTATTTTCATACTCATTGATCTAGGAAACATCAAACCTATATCACTTCACCCCTTTTTCTACAGCCACATGTGTCACTCTGTGTGGTTTGAAGAATAAGATAGAATGCATGAAAGTGAAACAACACTCCTAGTCATCATTGATTAACGCCACCATGAAACGGTCTACCCAGAACTACATGAAACACATGTGAATAGCTTGCGTGTTCTACATCCTATATTTGAAGTTTATATTCTCAATGCTCTTTTCATGATTGGATTGTGAATGTGGAGAGGAGAGAGGTGGAACACATGTACTTAGTCACTTTTCATCCCACTTGGTTAATAATCATCTTTTACAATGCATTTATCATTCTTGTTTGAATGAAAGAAATTGAAGAGAGAGAGAGAGAGAGAGATCAAGTTGGAACCTACTTGAGGACAAGTATGTTTTAAGTTTGAGTTGGTGATGAAGTCCTATTTTACGGCTCCATCTTGTGTCTTTTTGCATCTTAATCATATCTAAACATTGTTAGATAGCAAGTTATTCCCAAAATATGTATTTTTATGTCAAATACACTATGGACGTTCTTTACATGTTTTTCAGGTACCTTGAACCACATGTGCATGGACAATAGCGATAGAGGGGTCCAAAGAAGAACTCAAAGCTCCCCAACGTACCGCTAGTGGCCAAGGGTCAAGATCAAGCATAGGCATCCATGGATATCAATTAATGCAGTGCTAAGTGTCAATGAAGACCTCAACATGGTGGTGGGGTCAAGTAACGGTCGTGCCAACTGATGCAAAAATCTCAGAGATGATTAGAAACTCAATAATCTACAACAACATGCCCAGAACATATGTGCTAACAAGCATGGTTGATTTGTGAGGCCACTAAATTGGTTGTTCTAGTCAGCATGACCGTGTTGCCAAAAACTAGAACTTCCATTCCATGTAGATCGACCTCCACTCCATCACGCCCCCCACGACCGTACTACCCAACACGGCTGTTCTACCTAGCCCCCAACACGGCCATGCTTCCCAGTATAGCTGTGCTACCAGCTTTCATTTCACCACCTTTGAACTTAACATTTACCTTCATCCAGCACGACTGTTCCCTACCACCACGGTCATGCTACTCCCTACCACCATGATCATGCGGCCCAACACGACCGTTCTACAACCAAAACCCTATAATCTTCTACATTGAATTTCCAACTTTACCCCCACTTATCTTAGTTCTTCCACACCACCTATATATACTATAGTGGAGGCTACAATATTGGGTGAGCTACCTCTAACATTCATTTCCTTTCCTATTTGCATTCAAGAGATTCACCTACCTTCCTTCTTCCATATCCACCTTATTTCCACCCACAAGCCCTAGTTTTCTAGTGTTATCACAACCAAAGCTTGCCCATTCATGCCATTTTCGACCTTGGAGGCAGGTGCTTTGTCTTTAACAACAAGGGGGTGAAGAAGGCATGTCTTCCACGTGCTTCCATGGTCTTCTATCTCTTTCTTCTCTACTTTTTTCTCTTTTGCTTGATTATGTGCAGCTAAGCCCCCTTGGTGGGATGTTTGGGGGGATAAAAGGTTACTTTGATACAATGTTGGGGGAAAATAACTTGTAATTAACAAATTTCCATTATATGATGATTGTCTCTTGCTTCTATCTCAATTCCCATTATCTTACTTGTGTTTTATGCTTCTAAACATGGATTGGTTGTTGTATGATGTTTGAAAACACCTAGCTTCTAGAGGAAAATGGATTGCATGTGGCTATCTTAGGAATTGTTCCTAGGTCCAACCAGTGGATCCCTAGCTAGCACCCTATATTCCTACATACAAATTCCTTCTCCTACAACTAGGTGTGAGATCTAAGTAGCTAGTGTAAGAGTGTTGGTGCAATTGCCTAGAGTTTTCTAAAGGTTAGATGGTGAGTAACATGAGGTGAAACACCCTCATCTCTACCCCCATTCCTACCCTGAGCTCTCAAATTCCCTAATACCACTTACCCTAGAAACCTAGACTTGCCAAGTCTTATTAGAATTACATGTAGCCCTAGTTTTCTAACTAGTAGCTTAGGGTACATCCAAATAGCATTGCCTTGCTGTTTAGTTTGGCAATCTAGAATGAAAATGTCAGAATTCCATGCTATATGAATCCCCGACTTGGATTCTCGTGACATTCCCCCAAACGGCCCAGTCATCCTGTAACTTGCTAAAATCCATGTTGTTTGCTGAGCTTGCTTATGGTAGTGTAGTTACTTGCGTTAATTTCCTCTTAGTTAATTTCTTAGATTTGGATAGTTAGACCTTGCTTAAGTAGTAATTCCTCTCTAGATATTTCTAGTGTTAATCTTGCTAGTTAGTGATAACCTATGTCATTAACTGCTCTACTGCTTAACTTGTCTTCTTAGTGTTCATTTGAATTACTAGTGTAACTTAGATTTCGTCTCTTACTCTTGTATTTTTATTTGCCTTAGTTTGTTAGCTAGACTTAACTTGTTTAGGGTAACATAGGGTTTGCTTTCCTTGTCTTGTTCTCTTGTTTCAATTGCATTCATCAATCAAATCAACCAACAAGCCCTCAAAAACCCACTCTCCACATTACGAATGTAGCTTACCCTAACTTAGCTCTAGTTCCCCCTCTTTCCCTGCAGATCAACCCCTCAGTTTCTATTCACCTATACTATGACACGACCCCATGCACTTGTGGGTGAATATTTTAGTATTGTGAATGAAGCTTGTCTAGGTATTTATAAATTTGAAAGAGCCAAGTACGTAAAAACCACAATATTACCCTTAAATGACCTTTCTTATTGGGTAAGGAAATTATTGTAGCCTCATTAATCACACTCTTGTTTTTTATCTGTATGAATCCACCATGAAGTTGGGTGCTATAAAAGATTTGAAGAAGTGGAGGTTAAAAATTATGGTCCTTCTACCTTCAATTTGATTGTATAGGAGAGTTTCCCAAAGAAAATATTACTATTTGTAGGAAGTCGAGCTTATTTTACAAATGAGAAGACATAAAATGCTTTGATGTAACTTGTTCCTATCAAAGTAACATGATGAAGAAATTTAAGTGTTGCACCTACATCTATAATGATATTCTTGATGATTTCAACATGTCATATATGTGGCGGAAAGCCAATAATGGATGTACAAACAACTCCAATATTAGACGATGTTTCCTCTCCCAACACAAATGACGAACAAAATATGATAGCATAAAAATAGTTTGGCTACACGGGAGGAATATTACCAGTCCAAATCGATGTTCACTTTTGATGCCCTCTAGAAAAGTGTATAGAAGTTGTTTCTCCACTAGGATTTTAGGCCTGGTGACAGTGAATCTTGGTATTAAGAAATTTAGAGTTCATGTAACATTCATAACATTGTTAATGTTGTATTTGTTACCATTGTTAATTGCGATGAGGAGTATAGGACTAGTGATGACCTTGACAAGTCTTGCGGAGTTGACTAGAAGGTCAAGAACTAGATTGTCTTTAGTAAAAGATATTTAGAGGCCATGGAGGAGTCTATGTTGTCATTAACCATAGAGAAGCATTGCATCAAGGCAAGGTGAAAGTGTTTTCTAATAGGCACATCATGTTGAATCTTTTTGTTTGTTTATACAGTTTCTCATACCATTTTGTGTGGCAAATGTTTTTTACCATCAACAATGACTGAACATATGTCATAGAAGGAGAAGTCAGTTGGAGTTCAGAGTTAGGCACGAGATGTGCATAGAGTTTTCAAAGTGTTATCAATGGTTGTAGTAAATACATGTATTATACATGACACAACTTTAGAGATGGAGGTTGGGAAGGTAAGGGTGCTTGTGAAATAAACTTGTGAGTGTTTGAGGTATTATATGATCTTACAACCTTTAATGGAAATTTATATAAGATACGACCAATTATCCTATAAGTGTATAAGAAATGAGCTGTCTGACAACTATAGTGTTTTTACCATAGAGGTTACATCTCATACATGTGAAAGTATTTTTCATATGTGAACACTTATTTTGGAGTAATGTGATCTCCCATTTATTATGATTGAGATAATTCAAAATCAATATAGTTTATATGAATCACTATGGAAATTGTAGTTGTTACATGCCTTCACATAAGTAGTGTATGGATTCTAAAGTATGTAAGATGGTGACCTATCGTTGGTACATCCTTCAACTTTACATAATTGTTTTTGGTGTCCACATTGTTGGTCACAGTAGAACTCAAATTTTCATTATGTTTTCCATAATCAAGAAGACTGAGATCTTCCATAGGATGCATCATCTACTCCATAGGGATGATCCCTTAAGCTACTAGGGGGATACGGTCAATGAAACTCTACTCCCATTGGTAGACTAGATGATTTGTTAGCGAATGATCATCATTGGATCTTTTAGGATGAATGATATATGATTCATAACCTACTAAGAGTGGAGATGGTGGAATATGATTGTAATTATGATCATATACATAAAGTGTCATTTCAATAATATATCTAAGGCATGTTTCAAGAGTTCATCAACATCTCATGCCAAGACCTTGAATTATATATCTACATCCCCATACAACAAATGAATGATTATGATTATTCCACAAAAATAAGACATTAATGAATTTTTCTCACTGGGATACTAGGACCCATCCAGGGCTAACATCAAGTTGAGAACTTGTCCATTGAATAGGTATAATGAGGCCATGTTGGGTAAAAGGAGGAACATAGATGAAAACTTGATAGTCACTAAGAACCATTTTAGAATCACAGTTGAAATGGATTAATACAGAAATTAATTAAAGTTATATTAATTTCAACATATTAGGACATTCTCATTAGCCTTAAAAGACTTGATAAAGCTTCTTCTCTCACTATGGATAGTGCAAAATGCATATCAACAATAGCATAATGGCTTTTTTTATTCACAAATATGTATGAAAGTCTCTCATAGTGATATAAAGTAAAAAATTTAATGAATACTTGCAATGTATGTGACTATGAATCAAATTGTGGATTTTAGTATATTATTCTCATAAATGATCATGACCATGATATGTTCATCCTTCTACAAATAAGATTCAATTTTCTAAGTCAATATGTTTAACATTAATGTTAAGTAAAAGATAGTTGATGATGACGTTCCAATCAAGACCGTTCACCTGTTGGAACAAATTCATGCTCTTGAGAGCAGTATCACATTCAAGATCTAGAGAGCAATGTTACTAGTAAAGATCCTGAGAGAAATGAGAACTTTGATGCATATATTTTCAATTTGTTGAGTGAAATATTAGTTATCAAACTCAATGAGAGGGATAACATGGATGAAGGACAACATAGTAAACCCAATATAATAATCTCAATGATAAAGAGAAATGTAGTTAAAGATAATAATATACGAATTGTTCAATGTATACTTCATATTTTCAAAAGTACAATTTATTTCCTTATCATATAGTTTTACTCACTAACACTTACTCTAACATGCTTTCCATTTTTTTGTGTGTCTAGGGACATGACATCCACACGTTGGAGAATAAGGGAGCATAAAAAGGGAGCTTGACCTCAAGGACAAATCTAGGAGTTTAGCCCTGGTGGGGTGCCAACTATCTTATGGCATACAGTTTAGTTTTTATATTAGTGTGAGGATCATGTGCTAGTTTAGTTTACTTTAAACTTAAATTTTTGTGTTTTGAAACATGAGACATGAGCATTACATTTTTTATCTAGTATTGTCTTAATGGATGTTTATTTGGATGTTGTGATAATCATGTTTGTGATACCACTCTTAAGAATTATGCTTTCTCTTAGTGGTGTGTATGTTTTACATAGTGAGATGTAACACAGTGCAACCTCTTACATTGTATAATGCACTAGATTTAGTGTTAGTTTTGGTTATTTGCAAGTATTCTTCTGGTAGAAACTACTAGAGAAACCTTTCAGATCTAACTGCCCAGTGGATGTCAGTAACAAGTCACTATCCATGGTTATTTTCCATTTTTATTTCCAAATAAATAAAAATCAATGAACTGAACTTCATCATGTATATTTTCAGATTTAAAATAAATAGTAATTTTGGCAATTTTTACTACCAATGTATCATGGTTTATATTTTTATTCCCAAAATGACATGTTTTTGGGCCAACACGTCCCTGCAGGTGACACATTACTCTCTCTAAGAGAAATGCATTCTCCCAGAGAGGTGTAATGGGTCACTAGTCAGGAAGCATTGCCCCGTGGTGGGTCTAGTGCTTCCTTGTAGGGGATGCATTACTTCCACAAGATAAAAATGTGTCTCCATGCATGACACATTACTTCTAGGGGGAGAAATTTGTCTTCATGAAGGACAAATTACATTAAAGTTTTTTAGTTACTTTTTGTTATTATTTATGTATATAGTTATAACATATCATGCATTACTCAATAATAATACTAGTTGACTTTTGTTTAATACAATAGTCATAAAACTTTTAATCAATTTTTGGAATTGATATCATAGAGAAATATAGTCATCAATCATGATATAAGTACATAAACCATATATGATGAATATATATAATAGATCCAAATAAAAAATATATCAATTCCTTCACAAGCAAGATGTAAAAAATGTTAAAATACATATAAAAATAAGCCTAGCACATCCTCCATGACCACATCATCCTCAACCACATCACATACATCTAAGTCTTGAGTAGGGTTATCATCTAGAGAAGGCTCAATGGGTGTCAACTATGTATTCAAATGACCAACAAGGTCCAAGGTGAAAATGGAAAGGTGGAGGGGGGTGAGGGGTCTCTAAAAACTAGGAGGCCTTACCTTAGTTTAGGTGCAAAACTAAAAATCCAATAGAGTCAGTGAATGTGTAAAATAACATGGTGCATATGGTTGACTCTCATGGTTAACTGGTGGTGGAACTGTGGTGTATAAAACAAGGATGTCACAATCATGTTGATTAACTTCTAGACCCCTCAATTGTGCCACATGTACCTAATTGCTATAACCAGTTGTGCCTCAGACTATTTACTGTCATCGAGGTTATCAAAGAGAATGTGAATGTAATGCTTATACACATATAGATAATTAAATATATGAGTTTTAAATGAAAATATAAAAAAGTAAAACTATTTTTTGAACAAATCCAAAGTCATATGGATATTAGAGAATCATTGCAAACATTGACAAATGAGACACTTATCGAGGAATGGATGAGAACATGTGACAACTCTTACAATGTGTCAAGTGTATCATTTTAACAAAGCCCAAGTCACTTGTAGACAAATTTGAGTTTATCATATCCCATGATGACTTCGCTTGGTGCTTCTCCTTTTCCATATTCCATGGAACAAAAACTTCACACCTTGCCAAACTACTAAAGAACACTTTACACCAATTGGGTAGGCAACTACACTGGGATAGTTCGCACCACTAGGGCACATTCACAGTAGCATGACAATCTATGGAATATTCACCTTCCTCATTCCTTAAAATGCTCTATTTTTTTCCTTGATCATCATCAGATCATTTAGGAATTCCTTCCATCTTATCTTGGACTCACGCTAGTTTTAGCCACTTCTGACATAGAGCTTTGTCTTCATTTCTGGTATCAACTAGTACTTTATTTTTGGGATCCTATCCACTACAAAGGACTATTCTCTTCACTATACCTCTGACACCACCACTCCCTCGAGTAGGTGCACACATGTGGCACAAGATATACACAACAGTCAAAATTGAGCCTTCTCTAGAATCAAAGTGTTGTTTGGGTCCCTAAACCCGAGGTACGGGGAGTTACCGACATTAGCTATGCATCAATCTTTCTAACATTTTACGTGTTATAAACAATTTTACCTAGTTAAATAATTATTTTGTTATGATTACATAGTTGATTCAATCATATGCAATCCTTTTTATATGTTAAATGTTTGACCATTGGAGACGGTGTACCATAATTATTTTTCCTTTTGATAGGTTGCATGTTTAAATGTAAATCTTTTATCTAAGAGACTTGACTAATATTTTTATGTATTTTTGTATATTTTTAATCCCAATTCTATTAATTATTCATCATGTTCTCGAGTACATGCAAATTTGAAAGACAAGTGTCATTTGTATTAACACCTGCCTCATTTCTATAGAAGCCTCATTTCTATATAATACAGGTTAGGCTTAGGATATTCATGTTGGAAAGGTATGCCGAGAGAGAGAATCATGTGATGATTGACATGGCACAAATCATAAAGAATTTGATTAATAATAATAAATAATAAAAGCAAGCTTCAATTCATTCTATTTGATGCAGTTGTGATATATTGAGGAAACATTATGAATGTCTAAGTGATAATATTGAATGACATAAAGTACAAGACTTAAATAATGAGATCATACAATGGTAAGAATATGTACATTCTTATTATGTCCCTATTCAGTTATTACTATCAAATGTAGGTAGACACCAGTTACACACAAGAGTAGAGTGTGGGTTGGTTGATGATAGAATCTCATTAGTCATGATATGGTATATCAAACCAAGAACACATATACATGTCAGGGAATAGTGTACCAGATAGATTCATATTGAGAATGACACATGGAAACCATCATTGGTGGTCATAGTCATCTCTCATAGTGAAGGTGGTGATTGTGATTCTTAGACCTGAAGTCACTACACCAATCACATGTTGTTGGGTATACCTTGACATCATCAAACGTAATCCTGAAATATGGGTTACCAAAAAGGTGATGATTGGGTAGCTTTGACACATGGGGAATGACTTTGAGTGATGTAGATGGGATTTGCCCCTCCTATTGGTGTTTGATATCTTGGCCACTTGGTTAGCAAGACTAAGAAATGCATGGGCATGTACATGTGAATCAATATATGATATTGATGACACATTATCTCACAAACTGCTCTTGGTTCAAGGAACATGGGTTGAACGTAGAGAGGATGATGATTGCATGCCTCAAGTTCACTCTGAATATCAAGACAAAGGTACTATACAATCACTATAACACCTTACGTAGATTCTAGGTTAAAGTTGTTCTCCAACTTTCCATTCACTTGGGTAGCATTGATGTGTGACTAGGAAACACTCTCTACTTGTGATGTCATAAGTTAGTTATGGACATTCAATGCCAACGTGATATGGAACCTATAGGGTCACACACATAGGAACTCATCTAGAAGAGGACTTTAATCTTGAATGATGATTGGATTGATTACTAAAGTATTTAGGAGCTCAATTCACACAACAAATAAACTGACGCACTACCAACAGATCTAGGGTGAGACGGTCGTTTGTTGTACCAAATGATCATATCAAGTGTTGAGACAGTCATTTAGGGTGTCCAGCTGATTGGAATTGAATTGGTTGGAGTTCTGCACGAATAAGTCACCAATTGATCAACTCATTAAGTGAATTGATCGTCTCGAGTGAGCGAGATGACCGGTTCACCTGGGGAACCGATTGGCTCGATTGGGCCAAATGAAGGTTCTAGTAGCTTTTCTGAATTTGTGAGAAAGATTACTCATTTGACTTATTCAATTTGATTGGACAAGGAATTAATGTTTGTATTAATTAGAAATGATCTTTCCAAATTCATGTGGGATGAGGAAACATGTGAAATTATCGATTCGAGCATCTAACTGACTGTCTCTCATGTGAGACAATCTTTTTGGTTGTGAAATGACCATTTCAGATTTTGCAGGTTAATAAAATTAAAGGTCTTCATGTCCCTTCCACTCTCACTTCTATCAGGAACCATGACCATAACTCCTTCTATAAATAGATGGGTATTGGGAGCTTCCTAATACACACAATCCAGAATCAGTTGCTCTGAGAATTGTTATCCTTTTTAGTTTTGGTAACCAAGAGAGACAACACAAGTCCTACCCGACTAGGAAGGGATAGCAAGAGAGAGGACAACTGAGGATCATTGTTGTGGGAGAACAAGTTGGTGACTAGTAGACCAATGGAAGGGACAACTCCTTCATGTATGTTCTACTAGAATGATAGAAGTTCTAGTTGGTTAGTGTGAACTACTCTAGAGGCAGGAGTCATTTGCTTGTTGTTAGGAGGGCAACATCAGTTTGTAGTCTGGTGGTAAGACCAAAGGAACCGCTGCAAAAGATGTCCAGTCCGTCATCCATGGTGAAGGCCAAGAGTTGAACAGACATTGTCCAAGAGCAACTAGAAGATAGTTGCACTACAATGAGTTGTAGTTGTGGGACTTGCTCTAGGACCAGGTATAAAATTGTTAAACAATCCTTCCCACTTCATAGTGATTGACACGACCTTGTTGTTATGGGAATACAGATAGATAAAAAAATTTGTTTCCACTGCCTTTCTTTGTTCTCGTATTTCCCAACAATGGTATCAGAGCCATGCAAATTCACTATGTTTTAGGATACTCTATATGATCGAATTTTTAGTTTTATCATTTATTTATTGCATATGATATGAATTTAAACATCTCATATGTGTATCCAATCAAAGACCACATAATCCAAAATTAATATATAAATTATATGATATATATATTTACAATTTACATGAATCATCCTAAAAGCAGTTTTGATGGTGGATGTGTAGCATGTTTATGGACAATATATGTGTGTGGTTGGATGGTTTAATTTTATTTCTATTTTGTTTCGATTTGTAGACCGAGCCTATACCGCCTCCTCCCAATGTAAAGTTCATTCTTTCCTACCTTTTCTCCCCTTGAATGTAACTTGAGGTTTCACTTTTCAATGTAATAAAGTAGCAATCCGATAGTTTCCTTTCTCACAACAAAGATGATGATCATCACCAGACGAGCCCACCATCTGGAGGACCATGGAGGACATAACAAAGGAGCGATCTGACCGATCGGTGGACCCAACCAGCTGTATGGAAGGTGTCCAGACATCGATTGGATAGGAGGCCAGACAACCATTTTAGAGAACCAACCAACCAACCAAGAGGTGAGAAAACCAATTCAAGGGTTAAACCAATATACCCAAATTGGCAAGCACATATCTACATTAACAGTAGGTTCACACATGTGATGGGATGATTGACCTAGTTGGTAGTAATTCTTTGTGGCTCTAAGGAATTACAGTAGACATGACCATAACCATCTCTTTTGGTTTTACATTACATATTTATGTTGTGGGATACACCATGTATATGATACACACTATATATTTGGTGATTGGATACAATATATATATATATATATATATGTATATATATATATATATATATATATATATATATATATATATATATATATATATAGGGATTATCTTTAATACCCGCGTGGGTAGCTACCCGCACACCCTTCCTATCACTTTTTTTAAATAAAAAATTCGTAATTGTAGAGGAGCATTTTATCTAGCTCCCCAAAAAATTTGATCCAAAAATAATATCATTTTCCCCACCAAAATAAAAAAACCCGTCCATATATTTACCGACTGTATATTTTCTGTGCAGCTACTTTTTTAGTCACATAGTTACTTTTTATATCAATACAGTTACTCTTTTGATCAGAAGAGTTACTCTTGTGTACCATATAGTTACTCTTTTGGATGTGTGAGTAGCCAGTGGGTAGCGAAAATCTGGCTACCCGCGCGGGTAACGAATGAACAACCTATATATATATTTATATATATATGTATATATATATATATATATATATATATATATATGTATTCAGGATAGAATACACTGAAGTGTATTTACAGTAGAATACACTCAATTAGTTTTTCATGATGTAATATCTTTTTCAAATATCTAATCCATTGATCTTCTTAAACATGTTGTGAATAGCTCATACACAAAATTTGAGCACATTTGGACATTTATAGGTCATGTTATAAAGATCGCAAAAATTATGCATTTAAAATTAGTTTCACACGTCAATTTTGTTTCCCTTGGATGAGTGACTTAAACTCGTCCAAATGGGCTAAAATTTTGTATGTAGACTAGTTATAGTATGACATCGAAGATCAATGGTTTACATTTTGCAAAAAATAGTCTTGATATGCAAACACACTTGAGTGTATTCTAGCCTGACTATCTCTCTCTCTCTATATATATATATACATATATATATATATATCCCTCAATCAAACATACTAAGTTTAAGATTATTTCCAAATAGTGGCACACATGAAAAGCTTGACTGACTAAGCGTAGGTTACTCTAAAGCGTGGTGTCTCGTCTATCTCGTGGAAGTATGATGGTAATAACGTAGGTTCCGCCAAAGCGGGTTGCATTATTATCATGTCAGCTTTTGGGTCCGACTTAATTGGTGATTCTTAGAACATCTAAGACCAGAAGCATGCATATGTTTATGGCAAGGAGTTGCGTGTATTATCTATTCAGAATTACATATGATTCAATTGGCAAACGTTACCTACCTTGATGAGTGACTATGTATGCTGATGTTGGTTGGGTAATAGTTGAATTATCTTAGATCTTGGCTCATTAGAAAAGTGTTTGTTGTAGTTTTGTGGATTGATACTTGAGAGTAATCAATTTCATCAAAATAATGAGAAGGATAGTTAATCAAAGACCTAATTAATAGTGCCAATTTTTTATCAAATCAAATCAAAAATGAGTTTTTTGACAAAATTGTAATTTTTTTGTAGAACCAAATGGAAATTAAGAACAACCGCTTTTCTCTTTGATCACTCCTTGACAAGGATAAGCTAGTTGGGAAAAAAATTCCATTATTGGTTCAAGACGTTGAGAATCATTCTCACACATGAGCTTAATCTTTTTGTCCTGGAGATGCCAGAACCAAATGAACCCCTTCCAACTGCACCAATGGCTGAAATGTATGCTTACAAGAAGCATATTGAAGACATAATGGATGTCAAGTGTTTGATGCTATGCTACATGAACTATGAGTTGTAGAGGCAGAATGAGAACATGGATGTGATTGAGATGGTCACATATCTCAAGAACATGTTCCAAGATCAGAACTATGATGTCTTCAAGGCTTTGTTTAAGTGCAACATGGCAGAAGGAGACCCAGTAGGTCCTAATGTACTCAATCGCATTGGGTGTGTGGAGAACTTATCTTGACTGGGATTCCCCTTGGGTCAAGATTTGGCCACTAATGTGATTTTGCAGTCCTTTCCAAAGTCATACAGTCAGTTCGTCAAGAACTACAACATGAATGACTTTGATAAGCTGTTGACAGAGTTGTTGGGCATGTTGAGAATTAGACACATATGAAGAAAGGCAAGCCCAAGTGTGTGATGGTGGTCATTAAGACAAAGTGGCAGTCTAAAGGAAAAGGCAAAGCTAAGACGAGTTCTAAAAATTGCCAGAAGCCCAAGTATTTAGATCTCAAAGAAAAGGGAGCTGTTAAGAAAACAGTAAATTGTCACCATTGTCACCAGCATGGACATTGGAAAGGAAAATTCCCAGTCTGGTTAGAGGAACTAAAGAAGAAGGAAGGAACTGAGGCCTCTTCTTCAGGTATAAACATTATAAGATAAATTTGATTACTTCTTCATCTTGGTATGTGATACCAAATAGGGATCTGGCATACTTGATGTGTTGGATCTTACAAGAAGTAAAATCCCTCATGGAAGGCCAAAGATTGACAAGGCGGAGCAAGAGTTTCTGAATCTTTAGTCTATATTTAATTTTTTTTTTAACATCAGTCGCTATCACATTGATAAGAATCATACAACATCTAAATAGAAAAATAGTCTGTCGCACAAGAGCAAAGAAAGAAAAACTACATCACCATTTAGCAGATGGGATTGGATATGAATAAAATGTTTCATACTAGATTCCTCCTCACCATAGAAGCTTTTTTCCAGAATCAACTCCAACAGATCTTTCTGTGGATGGGGAAGAAGAACCAAAATGTTGCACCTTCTGACGGCTAGCATCCAGGGAGAAGGAACAATCACTCCCATCCCTCCAGATCACCACTCGATGCAATAGCAAACACCAGACCAGGTCTGAAGCTCCACCCAGATGAAATGAAATAAAGGGAGAAAGGGGGAAGAGTTGTTACTCTTTGGACCAAGGTAGATCTGTGAAGAAACCGAGTTGAAGGAAAAACACCCAGGGGGAGCAGGGTGGTGTCTGACCACCGTCGATGCCCCCTCCCCCGAGCCCACCAACACACACCCTAAATCGCCCTCTGAGTCACCAGAGCGGAGCCAAACTGGGATTAGAAAACTAGTCTATACTTATATTTATCTTAGCCCAATGGGCATATAATAGAGTTACTTGAACTACTATTTGATTATGCCAAATAAATAGGAACATTTACTTTAAGCATCTTGCACGATAAGGATGATAAATCAATAAAGTGAGTTGTTAATGTTTCTATTTCAAAAGATGTGATCTTGTATGGAATGTATGAAATCATAATGGTCTTTGAATAAAAGAATCTCAAGATCAATCTTTATAACATTTATACCAACGGATAATAATTGATAACCCAAAAACTGCAAATAGCAATATTCACTTTGGATGTATGTATAAGAAATGTATGTGTAGAATACATATCGATGTTAATCTAGAATCCCATAGTTAATGAACCTAAAAATACATATATGCAAGACACGAATTGTGACATAACATCCTTCACTAGATGTAGTAGGAGGATAAGTTTTCCACCAGACCTCATACTTATGATGCATGAAAATCTTATGGAATGAATGCTATAGATTATTAGTTATAATTCATTTCATTTACTAGTAGTATGATGATATGCACTTAGTAGAATAGAAACATAAATCTCTTGAAATGTTCAAGGAGATTATAAATGAAGTATAACTTGGATCAAAGTATAAGATACTCTGATGAGATCAAAAGTTGAGATACTTTTCATGAATACTTTGAGGACTTATGGATACGACCATGACAATGTATCATAGTGGACTCCACCGGAAACCTGATGATGTATCAAAAAGAAGGAATCACAACATGATGAGTCATGATATAATTACCAATTAATCTAATCTTCTTATATCCTCATAAATATATATACATATCACTAAATAATTTAACGTCTGAATGGTCTATAAGACATCATATATATATATGTGATGGGAACATCCCAATGTGTTTAAACAATTGAAACCAACAATGACAAAGTAGTTTCTTGAAATGTTTTATTCACAAATAATAGTTTTTGAATGTTATTATTAATCCCAATCACATAAAAAATTATTTTGTTGATAGGATAATTCAGTTCCTAAAAAATTAGTGAAAGTAAGAGTAGAACTTAAAATGTTTGAGGTCAACAAAGAGGTAAAATGAGAACTAAGAGAATCACAAGTTGTTTTATAATCTCAACTTCGTCATTTGACACAGAAGAAAATAGTTCTAGTAGTATACATATGAAATTAGAGGATTGTGAATCCAACAACTCAGACAGGTTGGTCATAACAAGATGAGCCAACTAATAAACTAGAAGCTATTTATAACCATAATCTAGGTAATGGGTCAAAGCCATTTTGAAGTCCATGAAAACTATCTAGGTAGGACCTTGGTAGTATCACATAAAGGGGTAATACCTAAAGGGTACAACTGGGTCTTCTAGCATAGATCTAAAATGATAATATAAAGGCACAAATTGGGTGAATTGTTTTTCAAATCAGTTCAATTTGTTGAACATGATAGAGATTCCTTTACCAATTGTCATGCATGTTGTTGTAGTTAAAATAGACTATGAGATTTGTCATATGAAGATTGAAATCATATTCCTTAAAGGGAATATATAAGACAAGATGTGTACATGACACAGCCTAAATGGTTTTATAACTTCATAAATGCAAATAAATTCTAATAACTACAATGTTCAATCTAGGGTTGAAACAAGAATCCTAGAGGTGGGATCTTTTGATTTGATAAGATAGTCAAAGCGTTTGACATAAATAAAGAAAAAAGATGAAATCTATGATTAAAAAAGATTTAGTGGGAAGAAAAAAGATGAAATCTATGATTAAAAAAGATTTAGTGGGAGCATATATGAATATTCTACATATGATGAGGAATAAAGACTCAATGTTGTGAATATTGAGAACTAGAATGGAAAACACCTTCAACAATGAAAGGATTAGGTGAAATATCCTACGAGATAGGAATCAAGACTAATAGAGATAGTTCTTGAAAGTTTCATAAAGTAATTCTGAGCACATACAATAGAAAATGCATTGAAAGAGTTTAACATAGAAGGATTCAATGAGAGAGAATCTCAATTAGTCTCTCATGAGCCATATCTTCCAATTCTTGTGAAGAATGGAAATATCATGAATAAGATGCCATTTGTAGTAATAATGGATCTATCATGAATGTTTTATATGTACTTATCCCATATAGTCTTGTATGTATTGGACATGAAAAGATGACATTAATTCCAATAAGGGTTATTGGAATGTCATTAAGATATCTATCGGTACTTGAAAAGTATATAAGGATAGAGTGCTAGTAATTAAAGATCACAATAAAGGATGAGCTGGGTGTAAAGTGTTGCACTGATGCAAGCTTCCAAAATGAAAAAAGTGATCCCAATAAAATATGTTTGATTTAAATAAAAAAATGTTGTTAGTTGGAAGGGTTCCGAACTAATAGCCAATAATACAATTCTACATTAGAAGTCAAGAATACTTGTGTGATGAACACATAATGATGGTGTATGGATATAGAAGTTCATATGATGGACTTATAGATGTTCCAACCCTTGATGACTCAATAGTGATACTGAGACAACAATGGAGCTACTTGTTAGGAAAGGAGCATCAAATACCTTATTATGGAAGTTTCATCTCATAGAAAGAGATAAGAAACATGCAATATACCAACTAATTGCAAAGTGTTGCTAACTCTCTAGATTAGAACTTGTACAGTAGAAACATGATGGGCATGTTTAGATCACTAAGAATGTTATTCATGGATGATTGGCTCTACGTGCAAGTGGGAGTCCATTGATAAGGTATGCCAACAGAGCCAATCATGTGATGATTGGCATGGAACAAATCATAAAGGATTTGATTAATAATAATAAATAATATAGGCAAGTTTCCAATTATTTCTATTTGATTTTGTTACGAGATAATGAGGATGAATGTCCAAAGAATGACAATACTTAATTATGTATGTCTTCAAGTACATGACTTGAACAATGAGATCATATGAATGCTGAGAGTATGTACATTCTTATTATGTCCTTAGTCGGTTGTTAATGTGAAAGGTAGATAGACACCAATAACACACAAGACTAGTGTGTGGGTTGGTTGATGACAAAATATTATTAGTCATGATATGGTATATCAAACCTAGAACATAGATACATGTTAGAGATTAGTGTATCTGATAGACCCACCTTGACAGTGACACATGGAAACCATCATTGGTGGTCATAGTCATCTCTCATAGTGAAGGTGGTGATTGTGATTCTTAGACGTGAAGTCACTACACTCATCACATGTTGTTGGGTATACTTTGACATCATAAAAAATAATCCTAAAATTTGGGTTACCATAAATGTGATTATTGGGTAGCTTTGACACATGGGGACTGACTTTGAGTGATGTAGATGGGATTTTCCCCTCCTACTAGAGTTTGATATCATGGCCACTTGATAAGCGAGATTGAGAAATACATGTGCATGCACATGTAAATTAATATATGATATTGATGTCACATTATCTCACACGATTTGCTCTTGGTTCAAGGAGCATGGGTTGACTATTGAGAAAATGATGATTACATGCCTCGAGTTCACTCTAGATATCAAATACAAAGGAATAATACAATCACTACAACACCTACTTTCCATTCACTTGGGTAGTACTGATGTGAGACTAGGCACCACTCTCTATTTGTAATGTCGTATGTTAGTTATGGAAATTCACTGCCAATGTGATATAGAACCTATAGGGTCACACACATAGGAACTCATCTGGAAGAGGAATTTAATCTTAAATGATGATTGTTTTGATTAACAAAGTGTTTAGGTATTCAGTTCATGCAATAGATCAGCTGACTAATCTACCAACTGATTGACTCATAGGGTAAGATGGACATTTGGAGTGCCAAGTGATCGACTCAAGTGTTGAGACGGTCATTTGGGGTGTCAGGTTGATGGAAATAAATTTGCTGGAGTTATCCACAAATAATGAACCAATCGATTAGGTCACTGGGTGAATGGATCGACTCGGGTGAGCGAGATGACTAGTTCACCTGGTGAACTAATCAACTCGGTTGGGCCAAACGAAGGTTCTAGTGGCTTTCCCAAATTCGTGAGAAAGATTACTCGTTTCACTTATTCAATTTTATTGGAATAAGGAATTAATGTTTGTATTATTTAGAAATGATTTTTCCAAATTCATGTGTGACTAGAAAACATGTGAAATGACCGGTTCGAGCTACGAACCGACCGACTTGCATGTGAGATGATCATTTCGGTTGTGAAATGACTATTTCAGATTTTGTAGGTTCAGAAAATTCAAGATCATCCTATCTCTTCCACTCCCACTTCAATCTGAACCCTTGATGGCTTCCTAACACACACAATTGAGAATCAATTGCTCTGACAATTATTGTCCTCTCTGGTTGTGGTAACCAAGAGATTCCATGTAAGTCCTACCTAACTACAGAGGGATAGAAATGGAGAGAACAACTTAGGATCATTGTTGTGGGAGAGCAAGTTGGTGACTAGTACACAAATAGGTGGACAACTCTTTCCTGTGCGTTCTACTAGAACGACGAGAGTTCTAGTTGATCTTTGTGGATTATTCTAGAGACATGAGTCCTTTGGCTACTTCTAGGAGAGAAACGTTAGCTTGTAGTCTGTGGCGAGTCTGTAGGAGCCGTTGCTGAAGCTGTCTAGTCCCCATTTAATGGTGAAGACCAGGAGCTCCACATACATCATCCAAGAGCAAGTAGAAGATAATTTCACTGCAATGAGTTGTAGTTAGTGGACTTGCTCTACAACCAGGTATAGACTCATTAAACCATCCTTCCTATTTCATAGTAATTGACATGATCTTTCTTCTATGGGACTACAAATATATAAAAAAATATGTTGCCTTTCTCTATTCTCTTATTCCCCAACAATAACCTTGTTATTAGAAGCTCATATTTCCAAATATTCAACCACTTCATTCATGTTCCTACTTTTGTGATGCAACTTGAAATTTTCATAAATTGATATGTAGTCCGAGAATAGTTTTCTATATGGCTTGTATATTGGAGGTATATGTACTTCCTCCCATTGAAAATGCATGGAAGTTTATAGTCAATATTGATAAGAATCATTGGGTAGTTTCTTAAGTATTTCATTCTTACCTATTAAAACTTCCTTTATCTCAACTTTGACTACATATTGGATGTATTTTGGTTCACTCCAATTCTACACTAACCAATGGGGTCTCGAAGTACATAACTTGTGGTTTCTGACATATTCCTTTTGATAATTTCTCCCTCTACATTCAACTTCATACTTCCATCAAGTAAGGTATCCCATTGATGGATAATGTCCCTTGGTGCAATTTGTGGTACATGTATGATGTTAGCAACATACAATACCAACTTGACCCTCTTTTCCACCATATGATATACTAGAAATGGTTGTGTGATCATGTTATTAAATCCAAGATTGTTCCTGTACATGCAAAAGTTTTCTACAGTCAAGGGAAACCTAATCGGCCCCTCCTTGTTCCCCATATTTTAGTTCAGATTGCATGATAACCAAGGCTAGAGATTAGGAGGTTGACAATGTTAGTGGTGTATGTCAAATTGATATTGATACCAAACTTTGTTCACAAATTTCATGTGTTAAGTACATGAAGCACTATTTCCTCATATGTTCCACATCTTTTGGCACAGTAAGTCAATTCTGAAATCTATTAATACATATTTATAGTTTGTCATTATGCCATTATGTGGAGTCTTCCACAAGTGTTCTCTTGTCTTCTAGGGTAGTTTTACTTTGCAAAATACTTGTCCATATCCACATACATTAATTACATGATTTCTTGAATATATTTCAACAAATAATGTTCATCTTAAAGCTTCCCCTTAGACCCCTTATGAATAGGCAATCATATTTCTAGTATTTTGTATTTGGTGATATCATGTTAAGGGTCCTCATTTATGTGTCTTCCTCAAACTAGGGTTTGAGAAATTCAACATCCCATTTCCCCTTATGTGATAGATATTTGATCTTGAGGTCATTCGGATCATGTGGTATTAGAAATGTTGTTCTATTTGTGGTTTTTCTACAGCTTGTACCCATATATCTTCCCATACTAAGATGGTATCTATGTTGAGAACAAAACAACCTATGTTGCAATTGATTTCTTTACTATGGCTGAGAATAAGAATTTCCATAGTCGAGATTTAGATAACTTTTCTTTATCTTTCTATTTTGAGTCTTTAGATGAAATATCCTACCACCATTGTACCTTCCTATGTGCACAATAGTCTTAGACATTGCATGACACCAATGCTTCATTTTCAATATGTTATCTTTCAGTTGTGAGTCTTTTGATGACATGGAATTTTGCCAATGAAGCTTCAAATATGTACAATAGACCCAAACATTACATGACAACAAAGCTTCATTTTAAATATATACAGGTTTGATATGCAGTCCACCTTCTTCCTTGGACATAGAATTTTTCATTCAACCAATGGTGATTGTCTTCCTTTGGTCAGCCTTCTTCCCCTATATAATGCTGAAAATAATTTAATCTAGTCCATTATAGATTAACAAATGAAGCGTTGTAGTTTACATGAGATGCAGTAAAATATAATTGAGTACTACTCCTGCCAAGGTGACACGTCCTAAAAAAGAGTCTCGAATGCACCCAAGATGAGATGTGAGTTTCAATCACATCTAGGGTAGATAAATAAAGGGCTTTGTTTTCTCGAGAGTGTAACATCAGTAGCCTTAAATGTATTTCCAGGAATCATGTTTGTGGTATGGCCATGACGTTCTTAGTTCACCTTGTAGTCAATGTATCAGTGTTTTTGGAGAAGTTTATACACTACATAAAATTTGTCCTTTGTTGAAGAACATTTGTGAGGAACCAAAAATCGTGAATAATGATGTCTATTTGTGAGGGCTCATCCTTCAAATATGGGACCAAATCCCTCAACTGTGTTTATAAAATCCTTAGAACTTTTATGTGAAAACTAATCCCTCACAAATACATTACTCACTAATCACCCCATGAAAAATGCCATAGCAAATGTTTCCCTCCATCTCATAACTCTTCCCTCCATTCTAAAACACAATTTTGTCAATAAAAAAAAGAAAAACCCTCCCCACTCATTCCTCCGTGCGCCACCGCATTTTCCTTCCCTCTGCCATTCAGAGTTCTCGCGAGTCACACCATGGCGACCGCGCCGACTACTGTGCCGACCGTCCAGTGCTTTGGGCGAAAGAAGACAGCCGTCATTGTGACCCACTGCAAGCGCGGTCGCGGTCTTATCAAGATTAATGGCACGCCGATCGAGTTGGTGAAGCCGGAGATCCTCTGCTTCAAGGCGTACGAGCCGATCCTTCTCCTGGGCCGCCACCGCTTCGCCTGCGTCGATATGCGCATCCACGTCCACGGAGGAGGGCAGACCTCGCACATCTACGCCATCCGCCAGAGCATAGCCATGGCCCTCGTAGCTTACTTCCAGAAGTTCGTCGACGAGCTGTCCAAAAAGGAGATCAACGTCCTTATCAGGTACGACCGTACACTCCTTGTCACCGATCCGCGGCGCTGCGAGCCAAAGAAGTTCGGTGGTCGTAGTGCCCGCTCCTGGTTCCAGAAGTCCTACCGTTAAGCTGTCATCCACTTTCATTGCTGGGTAGAGATTTTTGGCTAGATATCTGCTATTGCTGGACCATTACAGTTCTATCTGGTGTGACGGAAATTATATAGGGCAACGAGAAATGAGATCATGGCTGCATAAACATTGGATTATGAAACCACAGATGAGGCAATTAATATGGAAGGTAATTTTTCCCTTTCTTTGCCTATATCTATTACTTGATAGCTGGCTTTAAAGCCAACCAGATATACTCCGTGGATTGTAGTCTTTGGTGATTTTAGTTTTACTATTTGTATAGACATTTAATTGTTTTTATGTGTTATTATTATCATCAGTAGTTTCCAAGAGCCTCTTATCTGTGCAGGGAGCTTGTCTCGCTTTAAACGTTGAAAAATGGTCAGAATGTATGTTAGCTATCTGTTCATCACACAATTTTCCATTACCTATGGAGGATGAGAGGTTTCCTGTAGGTACAGGTAGTAATCCTGTAAGTTATCTAAAATTTTTGCTTGTTTCAGCAATTAGTTTTATAATCGGCGTCCATTTGTAACGAATATGAAGTGATTTGCCTCCAATTATTGATCATTATATGTGACAGTGATGATAAACTACATCCGAATTTATTGAAATACCGGATGAAGTTGATTTTTATGAGTAACTTGTTGCAAAACTAATGAAGAAGATTTTTTAGGGTAACTCGACCGGTCATTCTGTTTAATTTTTCCTAAAAAATGAGTGGCCATCCAAAGCTAAATTTCAAGCTGTCAGATGTCTTAGTAAATAAATAAGAACACATTTTGTTGTCCAAGTGATTTCATTTCTATTAGAATGTTAATCGGTAGGTGAAGAGATATCAGTTATTAGGCAAACCGCCAAACCCTACATCCACATACAGGAGAGAGGACAAATACAGACTAAACACAGAGCCCCAATGGACCAAACAGACTCAGGCCCATACACACAATTAAAAAACCATTAACTGATAACTCTCAACACTCCCATCAAGCTGGAGCAAGGGAGAATCACAAGCCCAGCTTGCAGACATACAGACTAAATGCAGACAAACAGGAACATAGATAACAAACTCAGCAAACACAAAATGATCACACCCCCTCAAATAGATATACCTGAAGCAGTTGCATGCACAAATATAGAGCCTCGATCAAACTAAAATGCACATATGGATCAGCAGTAGACAATTACAGGTAGGAGCAATAGGTATTATCTCAATTGCTAATTCAACAAAGCTAGACAGTACTGGTTCACTGTAGAAACATATACTCAACATGAACATGATGTAGACAGAAGACAAAGTCCAGAGAGTGCTGGTCCATAGTAGTTGTTGACGCACACAAAATTGCAAGGGCTACAGTGGTAGTAATATATACGACAGCCTGATAATTGATCACTGTGAAAATGGGTTTACTCACAAACAACTTCAAGATGGTAGACAGGCAATATGTAAGCTCTTTCAACAATAGTTGAAATTGCACAAGTTAAGTCTAGAAATATTTCTTCATGCTGCTTTACTGCATCTCATCTCCTCTTCTATTAAGCTCTTTTAACTACAGTTGAACCTGCACAAGTCCAATCCATAAATATTTTTTTCACGCCATTTTACTGCATCTTATCTCTTCTTTATCTATTTTCATCCTCTTTATCTCCACCTCACCCCAACTAAAAGGAATTAGGAGAGTGTTACCATGGACAACAACATGTTTGGTAGACAACAATGTGTAGGATATTAGAATGAATGCGATAAAAGTGGAAAAATAATTGAGAGGAGACATTTTACTGTTGAAAGATTTGTGGTGCTGGAGATGCATCCATTGGGGTATAACACAAAATTAAACATGATAAAAGAATGCGGGCTACAGAAATAAAGGACTGGCTGTATGGTGATATGAAAAGAAATGATAGTTGAAATTGGCCAGCACAAAAATAAAAGTGAAGAACCAGCAGCAAGAGTAAAGAACAAATTCATTGACATTGATATTAGGTAGGTAGAAAATATTGGGTTTATTGTGCCATTGATGCTAGGCTATGCTGTTTCAGTTATGCAAGCTCGTAAATGGTACAATGGTGCAAAAAATTTGAATGGTTTGAATTTCATCTTTGTCAAAGAAGAACCTGCACCAAAAATATTTTATTTTGGTTTGAAATTTATATATATTTTCCTTTGATTTTCAATCAATCATAGTTGCAAAATTGTAAAATTTGATTGATAAAAAGTCTTTTGCTAAATATGCAACTTTAAATGTTTTCTATTAAGTACATTTTGTAGTTTTATGAATAATAATAATACATACATACATACACACACACACATGTACTGCGTGGAGGAGGACATCAGGGACAGAAAGGGCGGGTGCTCTAGATGCGGAGCGCCGTATTCTCTTGCGCAAGGTATCAAAACTTGTTGTTCCGTGTGTACGTTTTTTGGTACTGGTCCTGTTCCTATTTCGGCGTGGTGGATGTAATGCAGATTTCCTAGTTTAAAATTAATTGCTCGAAGTTTTCCCGTCGTTCAGTATAGAGCTTATACCATCTCTTTTGTTAAGGTGGGCTTGAACAAAAGCACCTATTTGCACTTTACTATCGTAAATCATTTATGTGTGCGGAATATGTGCCAATCTCTCTCCAGTAATATGGTTTTCTGTTGAACATGGGAATGACCTACTCAGCTAAGAGGCTAAGACCGTAGGCTATTCTGAGTAAATGACTTGACAATCTATGCTTTGTGAAATTTCAGAAGATTTGAAGGATGACCATGATAACCAATCCGGAAAAGGGTTAGCCATGACAACCTACAATGGTGACAACCAGGCATGGATTTTGTATTATGATAAATCTTACAGTCAGCATGTTTGTAATCATCGAAATTGAGTTTCTCTGCAAGTTGAAGCAGGGGTAGCACTTTATGTAAACTATCAACAGAACAAGCCTTTTGCTTTCTTTTGTCACATGATATAGGTCTTCATGCACAAAAAGTAAGCAACTTCTCGACTGCTGATAGTGGTAATTACACATTTAAATTCTAGATCTATTATTGTTTTGTATATAAAGATGACGATCTAAATATAACTCTGTTTTGATTCTTCTTAGAGTTTAATTCTGAGAATGGAAATCCAATCTGGAAAAGCAGAGTTGAAAGCTGAAAGGAAAAAAAGAACAACAAAAAGACAACTCAGAAGAAGGAAGCAAAACCGGCTCAAGTCCCGCAGGGACAACAAATGGATGAAACAGAGTAAGTATTACCATCTTGCTTACTGCTGAGGAGGAAACCACTTCTATTTTTTGTTCAACTAAGCCATGTAACTGATATCTTGGCATGTGAAATCATACTCTTGACTGCTAGTAATATCAAGGTCCTCATACATGACGATCTCGACATTTAGGCTGCACCTAGAAAAGTCTTTAGACATAGCCAGATGTCTTATATGGGAATATGTACATATTGTTAAGCTGATCATATTCATTCACACTCATCAAACAAGATAAGACAGTGGTGACAACCAGGGATGGATTTTGTATTATGATAAATCTTACAGGCTTCCGACTAGGCTCCTGTATTCAGTAGGGTCTACAGCTTCACCTTCGCCTTCCTTTTTTAACTTGAGTTTTGGCTCCATGGGAAGTTTGTTTCGGATTGCAATCTCCCATTACTGCATGTTCAAGTATTTTTCTGGCATAGACTGATTTCTTTAGAGATATGTAATCTTCCTTCTGTTCCACTTTGATTCTGAGATAGTTTGAAAGGATCCCAAGTCATTCATCTCAAACTCCAACTTCATTTGATCTTTGAATGTGTTTATTTCATCACCACTTGCCCCACATCATCAACATAGATCCAGACAAGAAGTGTCCCCTCTCCAGAGCTTCGAGTGTATATAGCCTGCTCCTGTGCACACTTGCTGAACCCAAGCTTCTTCATGCTCTTATCTAACTTGATATTCTAGGCCCTAGGTGCTTGACGTAATCCATACAAGGCCTTCTTGAGTTTAAGAACCTTGTGCTCCTGTGTCACAACCTTAAACCCCTTAGGTTGAGAGATATAGACTTCTTCTTCCATATCGCCATTAAGGAAAGTTGTTTTGACATCAAGGTGATGTACCTTCCACCAGTGGTGTGATAAAAGAAAAAGTATCAGTCACACAGTTTCCATCCTTGCTACTGGAGCAAAAACTTCATTGAAATCTACTTCGTGTTGTTGCATGTATCCTTTCAACTCCAAGGAAGACTAATGATTTTCTGCGGTCATCTAACTTCCTCGTATGCACAGTTGGAACCTTCATATGAGTTGTGCATCCGAAGATCTTTAGGTGATCGAGATGAGGTTTTCTTCCTAACTAGTCTTCATGAGGTGTGATATCTGTTAACACTTTAGTAGGCATCCGATTGAGCAAGTAGATAACATGTCTTGCATCCTCCCCCCACATGAATGCAGGCACATTCATGCTCTTCAAAAGACTCCTCGCAGTGGCCATGACCATTCTACTTCGCCTTTCTACCATTCCATTTTGCTGTGGAGTGTAAGGTGTCATGAGGTTCGTTGGACTCCCTCCTTTTCACAAAATGAGATGAATCTCAAAGACATTAATTCTCCTCCATGATCTGTTCTAAGGATCTTCAGTGAAAGTTCAGTTTCCTTCTCCACCAGGGCCTTGAATTTCTAGAAACATTCAAACGCCTCTCCTTTCTCCTTGATTACATACACCCACATTTTTCTACTAAAATCATCAACCAAAGAAAGAGTATATACCTTAGGCTTAGAGGTGTTCATATAGGTCATATTGAGACTTTTATAAACAGTTTAACATAAACACAATGTTATACAATGTGTTCAATAGCTTTCAGAAACCACCAGTGTTATACAATGTGGATCAAACAACAATGTCTTTATACAATGTGGATCAAACTGCTGGACCTATATAGAAATGACCTAGAATGTGTTTTGTCATAACAAAAAAGTAATTTGATGTGAGATGCATCTGAAAGGGGGAGACCAGGTACCCAAGATCAGATTCAATCGAGAGGGCTTCGACCATTCATCCAAGGTTCTTAGGAAGCTTCTTTCATACTCCATCATGACTAGACACTGCTCACCATCTAGTAAGATTCGTCCAGGGGTATTGTTAATAGAATCTGAATTTAGTAGGCTATGTTAAAAGGTCCACTGCTTAATGATAAGTTGATCATTGGATAATTACTTAATAACCAGTTGATTTTATATCCTGCTGATGTTTTCAACATATTAGTTTTTATTTACTCTTATCTAATATGTTTTCAGCATATTAGATAATTTTCAACATATTAGTTTGTTATTATACTAGAGATAATATATATAAAAGAGAAAACTAGTTTCACTAAGCCTACTAATCTATACTTCGTATCTTACTAGCAGTCTTTGACATTTAGTCAAATTATCTAAAAAGTAGTTTTGTTTAGAAATCACCACTTGTTAAATTTTGAAAAACGTGAATCAGGAAGCAAGCAGCTCAGATCAATCTTACTTGTGCGCTTGTGTTAACATACGGTTTGAAAATGCGGAGGCACATGAGAACAATTTGGATATTTGCATTTTCGTAATACTACATTACACTACATTATTAAATAACTACTAAATAACCAAGGAAGAAGATGACATTCATAGGTTAGTATAGGTAAAACTAAATATGAAGATATTAGTAGTTAAAAAGTTTCATGGGATTATAATACAATAGCATGATATATTACTAGATTATATAGATTATTATATTGTATTTGGCTATATGATATAGAATAAACTATAGTATGTGTGCACAGAATATCATTCAACACATAAGAACACATATAATGTTGTTTATTTTGTACAAAATAGCCAAATACAATAGAATAGTTTACATATATATACTATAGTTTTTACTTTATATCATTTACATAGTATTCTTACATATTCACAATACTCTTATAGTAGTATTCGGATGCTGATGCATTGTACTTCAAGATAATAACATAATACTGTTTTAAGATAATAACAATATAGGTCCTATATAAAATAGTACGTCTGTAGCAGGTGGTAAGCAATAGTTGTACATATAGAACTGGTTAAGAAATTTAGTAAAGGTGGGAGAGAACTAGTATAGTCAGTTTCTTTTACATTTATATCCTGATATGCGGAGGGGCATCATGCAAGCAGTTTTTCTTTTTTATACATAATCTGTTGGACCAAATCAGACCTTATTTTAATTGAAAAGTCCTAAGGTGGCTACATGCAACAGGATAGAGCAAGATGAAGCAAGGGAGAAAATGCTCCCAAATTGCTTAAGCAGACACCTTTTATATTAGTGGCACTGATTTAGTAAAAAACACTACTCGTATAGTACATTCTATTAGTGTAGAACTACAATAAGGGTATGTTAATTAGGGTTGAAGATTAAAAAGATGACTCTAGATGTATATTGTCAATCGAGCTTCATTCATGTAGATTCAGTTTAAATCAAAATGAAAGTGTGGAGATGATCTGTATCTTTTCTGTTTCAAGTAGAAAAAAAAGTAAAGAAAAATTGGACATTTCTATTTTTTACTTGTTTGCTTTCCATATTTCACTGTATTATATTTTTCCTACAAGCAAGAAGCCCTATATGTATCACAGTGATTGGTGAAACTAATATGGGACTGTGTTGCTTTACCAGTAGGTTTAACAGGGAAACCGATATTAAAACATATTACTTCCTACATTTTGTTTGACACAAAGGGACTGGTTCATTTAGATATAATTGCTGGAGATAATGGAGCTTGAAGTGGGGTACTAGGTCTTATTAAACATGAAAAACTACAGATTGACATGTGCAATAATTGCTTTCGTATTTCTGTCATTAATTTTCCTCAATTATTTTAGTGGATATGGGGTCATATAAATCATTTATGTAAAATTGTTTCTTTGACAATCCATTTTCCATTTGTAACAGATTAATACAAAAATATATGTGAGGCGTATCTCTTTGAAGTTGGATTGGACTCTGCACTGAGTATTGTGGATGGAAAACTAGCTCATTCACGTGACAAGAGAGATCATCTAGTTACATAGAAACTAATATTTGGAGGCCTGGCATTGATGAAGAATACTCAAGTACCCAACCGTATGAGGCATGGCATTGACGGAAAACTAGCTCATTCACGTGACAAGAGAAGAATACTCAAGTACCCAACCGTAAGAGGCCTTGCATTGATGGAAAACTAGCTCATTCACTTGACAAGAGAAGAATACTCAAGTACCCAACCGTAAGAGGTCTGACATTGATGAAGAGCACCACATCATTTGAAGGAATATGGAGACATTATACATCTTAAGAGTTTCTAGCATGATATGTTGATTGTCGTCAATCTCAAATTTTAGAACCATATGTATTTATTATTTATATCAACGTTTAGCACGCAATGTATGGATAATATTTTTCTTCATTAACATAAATTGGTTTGAAGTGATTTAACATTTTATGTGTCATTTTGGTGTTGAAACTTCTTATGATGTCATGTAACTCTTATAAAAATATTGTTTGAGGTTATATATACAAAGTTTTAGTTTAAAATTAATTAACATTCAACAAATCATTCAATAAATCAATAACCAAATCATTTACAGTAATCCCTCAAAAATATATAAATGAAGGTCTTTAGTCCCTCAAAAATGAGATCCAGATTGGCCATCACAATTGCATTGATGACGACCACATAGCCCCTCAAAAATAATATTAATGAAGGCATTAGCCCTTCAAAAATATATTCTCCAGGACCATCAAGTCCCTCAAAAATGTATTTATGAGAACTAAACATGCCCTCAAAAATGTATTTATGAAGGCTAAATAGTCCCTCAAAAATGTATTTATGAAGGCTAAATATGCCCTCAATATAACATTCTTGAGGGTCAGTTGGTCCGTGACAATTCTATGCGTGAGGGCCACTGGTATTTGTCACGTGAGTTCTCTTCACGGACCATTTGTGAGGGCCAGACTGACAACCGTCCCTATTTGTGAGGGCATGTAGAGAGGGGTTTGTGACAGGACTCATTCGTGAATAATGGCCCAATTTTTACTAGTGATAGTTGGTTTATTCTTAGATAATTTTTTATCGAATTAATATTCAAAAACCTTCAAGTAGTTTATAATTATGTGTTTGAGTTACATGAGCCTATCCAAATGAGATGATTCCATTGATGAAGCATAAGTGAGTGAGGGTTGGGATCCTTCTTGTAATTTTTAATCTTGATTCTAGCTTCCTACATTCTCTAGTTCTGAGATAGCTTGACTTAACATATCCAAGCATAGAACATAAATGTATGGAAATAGGGGTTCCCCTTGCATAACACACCTTTATGGTTTAAAAGGTTCCATTGTTACTCCTTTCTAGGCTATGAAAAAATCTCCTTATTGTATGATATTCAAACTATAATTATCGTAGATTGTAGAGTTGTCCTTCTCATTGTATCGAAAATGAAGGTCTAGTTCATTATATCATATGATTTAGCTAACTTCAGTTTCACTTTCATACATTTTTGTCCTTCCTTATCCTCAAGAAACAAATAATCACCAGGGTGATGATAATGTTATCATATATCCTCCTTGTGGGTATGAAGTTGCCTTGGTAAGTCAAAACATAGCCCGAAATGGAGGGTTTGATGTGTTCAACAACTATCTTTGAAATCAGCTTAATTCTCACAGTGTAAATAGAAAGATGCCTTATGTGGTTATAGTGCTCATGTGTATTTGTTTTTTTTTTTTGGAATAAGAACCAATGTTGAGGTTTTCATGTTACTTCACATAGGTAAACCTGCAATGCATTGAGAAATTGTCAAACATAATGAGTTCTAAACACATGTCCAACTTTGTTTTGTTACAAACCTGCATCAATGCATCAGGGCCTAGCACCTTGGTTGGGTTCAAATTCAATAGTGTGGCTTGAATATCGTCCTTGTTTGACATATTTGTAAGGAGTCAATTTTCATCATCGTCACAGGATAATGGGTTTCATAAATGGAAGGTGGTGTACATTATCTTCTATGAAAAGTCTATTAATGTGTACTTATTAAGTTTTTATAGAGCAATGCCACCTTCAGCCAATTTTCATCATTGGATTTGAGTGTATAGATAGAGTTCCTTCTTTTCTTTGACTTCAGCAAGTCATGGATGTATTTAGTATTGGAGTCACCTAGGCATATCCAATCACACGAAGCCTTTTTCTTCCACTTATCCCTCCACTCTTGCCTTGGTGTTAAAGTATTTGCTCTATAGTTTGAATATTATTTATCAGTGGGCCGTAAATAGACTTTGCTCACTGCTTCTTGCATGCTTGCAATTATTTTTTGTAACCAGTATTTTAAGTTCATTCCATTTTGCCTCTAAATTTTCTCCCACATATTCGTTTTTTCCATGAATTTTTGTATAGTCATGGTAAAAACTCTATTTGAGTCCTAAGCTTTGTTGAAGAAATTCTAAAATGATGACCAATTTGTCCATTTTGTGCTTATCTTGAGATGAAAAAAATTATTAATGATCCTCTATGACGTTCTAGTGAGAACGTCTTCCATATTCACAAAAGTTGCCTACACATGATGTTTCACTCCTATCTTATTATTGTCATGTAGCACAATGGTGATATCACCTAATACCATCAAAATCATGGATTTCATTACACCGATATTGTTTATTTGGTTTTAGCATAACCACCTCTTAGTTTGCCTTGTGCTTGTATACATGAATGTGATGCACTATTTTTTCTTATGTAGGCAATGTACAAATTTCCTACAAATGGTTAAGAAATCAACTCTTACAATAAAATTATTCTGCAGAACCCACATTCCTTTTAAAAAGCCTTGTGATTCAATACAATCTAAGGCATCAAAACATAGGTGATGGAAAATATCATTTTCCATTGTAACATTGGTTTGTGTCTCTACAATGGTAAGATTATCAATATAATATCTCATAGTATAGTCCATGATAGTGTTATGTGCATTTGAAGAACAAATGTTCTGGATGTTCCAAGATACACATATCATTAAATAGATGGATTACACTTACTTGGGACAACCACTCCTTGGTCCTAGACACCCTAGATCACTACCTAGTTTATTTTCTCATTCTTTCTAGAACATGTCCATTCAACATTGTAAACTTATGGATTTTGTGATTCCAAAGATAATGCCCACACTTCCTCCTCCATGGGGTCGCGAATGAGAATGTTCACCTTCTTGTCTTCCTGATGATGGTCCTTTGCCAAAAGAGATGATCAATGATGGACTTTCTTTCCCTTAGTCTCCCGTAACTACAATTGTATCTTCTTTGTCTATTATAGTGGCTTCATGTTAGTTCTACTGCCCATATGTCTATCTTCCTTGAACCATCAAGTTATCTCCTTGATTCATTTGTGTGTGGTATATTTATGGAATCTATCTATTACATGTTAAGCTAGCTATGTTATTCTTGTACCTCAAATTTTCCTTCCTTCATTGCCAATTAGTCCTAGTACTATGATCCATTGTCTATTGCAGATCAATAATTTCCATGACCCCTCTTCAGTTTGTAGCGTACTAAATTTATTGTTCATCTGGACATGTCCATTGATGGTAGAATTGATGGTCGTTTTTTATGGTATTGTTGTTTGTTAAATTGGGCATTAGCATACCCTCTATTTTGATCATGAAAAAAATTTTATGCTTGTGGATCTCACGTGCTACTTGAGTATCTCAGGGTTCAAGATGAGAAAACGATAATACTAAGTGTATAATTGAAGATCAAGGAGCTTAAATGTTTATCATTTTCATGATTGTAATGAATGTAAAAATTCGTACAAGTACATGATGTACAAGTATTTAGATATCATGTAAATCAACCGTTAAATTTACTCTATCCACTGAAAACACTATCTTACACTCAAATTAAGACTGTAGGGTTTATAGGTTTCATATGAGTCATTAATAAGACCTCACATACATTGCAAATCCTTGCAGAAAGTCCTTCTCAGTCGGCAAAATTGTCGACCAAGAATCACTCAGTCGAAGAGTCAGACAATTGAGAAATAACTTTGCAAATCTTTATTAATGAGTCAATTGTGGTCGACAATATTATAGACCGAGATATAGTCCTTGTAATAGGTTAAAAGAGAGAGAGAGAGACATATAGCTGTTAGAGCCAGTTGAACCAACACAATACTTTGTTCGATGAGTTTGTGGATAGAGAGTCACCCGTTCTATAATATTATCGACCGAGAAAAGTTTTGTAAACTTCACTTTTAAAAAATATTTTAGTCATTGCAACCCAACTACTTTCTACCTAACGTCTAGTTAAGCACTAAGAAAACTCTAGACACTCCCTATAATGTCTCTAATCAGTTGTAAACCATTCCAATAAATAGGAGAGGACTTAGGACACCAATGGAACACTCTTCTGGACGAATTGGAAGAAGAGGTCTATGTTATGTACGCAAAGATAAACCCTATCAAAAGCCGAGATCTACAAAGACACAAGTGCCTAAGACTAAGGTTATGTATGTGCCTAAAGACAATCTAGCTCAGTGCGCTCCTTCCAATGGTGTTACACGCTACTCAATTGGAGTTTTGAATAGATGCAACCCTGCAGATGGAAGCACACAGGTGGATTCACTTTTGATAATTATAAAACCTAACTTAGCACCTACTCACACTAAAACAACTACACCGGCAAGCGCACAGGGTCGTGTCATAGTATAGGAAGGTGGCAAGTATAGGGTTGATCCACGAGAAAAAGAGGGGGCACTAGAGCTAGGTTTAGTTTCGTTGGGTTCCTACTACAGAGACTAGGGGTTAAAGGTTTAAAGGTGATTTGATTGTTAAACTACTATGAACAAGTGAGGAATTAAAGGCAAGAATGAAATCTATGTTAACCCTAGACTAGATTAAGGCTAAACAGGCAAGAAAGGATTAAGCTAGGTATGAACAGGCAAATTACACTAAGGCAAGCAAGAGATAAGCAAAAGAGCAATTAAAGAGCTAAACTAACATGAACAAGGCAAGAACAACACAAGAAGCTAACTAAGTAAGGAAAGATCTAACTAAGCTAAGCAAGCACAAAACTAGGGTTTTAAGCAATAAAGAGAGGTATTGGCTATTTAGGGGTATGAACTTATCACCTAAGTTGGGGGGTGATATATGAATATTATGATTCCATTTAGATTATCCAAACCGAACAACAAGTTAGAGTCTAATGAATTAACCTAAGCTACTAATTGGCCATGGATATGCTAGGTTGTGTATAGGGGAACTAGTCCCTAACATCCCCTACTACCCTTACGAGGCTCAATTGGGTTAGGGAGTAGGTTCAATTCAATTAGAGTCTAATCAAGTCTAGGTTTCTATATTAGGCATTCCTAGGGCAATTAGGGGCCGAGGGTAGTAATGGGGAGGTGAAATTAGGGTTTTGGACCCCAATTACCCCACATTCTAGCCTTGAGAAGGGTCCATGCTAATTGCACTAGAATTATCCAATCTAGCTACTTAGATCTCTCACTTAGGTTTAGGGAGATTGATTAGGATGTAGGAAGGTGGGAGGCAACCTAGGGATCCAAGAATTGGACCTAGGGGAAAATCCCAAAATTCACACATATAAGCAATTTGCCTAAATTCCTAGGTGATTTCACACAGAAACAACAAATAATTCATGGAGAATGAGATGCAAATAGAATATAATCATTAACAAATGGAATTACAAAGTTTACATGTCATTTTCCCCCAACATGGTATCAAAGTAACATAATTCCCCCAAACAGCCCACCCAAGGGGGCCTAGCTACTCATGGAAATGAAAAATACAAAAAGAAAGGAGAAAGAGATAGAAGAAGCCATGGGCTCGGTGTAGATGAAGGAATCCTCCTCTCCAGCTACTGTAAGACGACCTCCTCTCTCCTCCATAGTGCTAGGGTGTGGAATGAAGGGGGTTAGGGGTAGGAACTAGTGTAAACTAGTGTTTTTGTGGTGGAAATGGTGAAATGGAGTGGAATGGAGGTGGAATGGCTAAGGGGCGAAAATGGGGAGCTAGGAGGTGGTAGAAGGTAGCTATGGGTGGCCCACCCCTGACCTACAGCTGCCACCCCCCTATATATAGGTGTGGGGGGGAGGAACTAGGTCTAGTTGGGGCACAATAGGTAAAACAATGAAAAATGGGTAGGTTTTGTGAGTATCATGGCCGTGGTGGGTAGGGTAGAGCACGACCGTGGTGGATGAGAATGACCGTGGTGAATAAAATGGCTAAATGTCAGGTTGGTGGTCAAATTTGGGCTGAAATTGGCACGGTCGTGGTGGACTGATGGTAGCACGGCTGTGCTGTGTGCCACGGTCTTGGTGGGTTGGGTGATGGTGGTCGTGGTGTTGTTGCACGCCCATTCTGATCTTTTGTAGCACGGCTATGATGGCCGTGGTGGGCTGGGTGATGGTGGTCGTGGTGTTGTTGCATGCCCGTTCTGATTTGTTGTAGGCGGACGTGATGTGCAACACGGCCGTGGTGTCTGTCTCTGGCACGGCCGTTCTGTACTGCACGACCATGGTGCTTTCTGCTTGACTTGGGGGTTAAACATGTTGATTTGCAAGTTACCTAGCACCGTCGTTCTGTGGTACCACGTCCATGTTGGGTCCTAGATCATCACTTTGACTTTATTCTTTGGATTTTCTTGGACATCTTTGCTTTAATGGGTCCTTGGCCACTAGGGGTAGGTTGAGGGAGCATTGGAATTCACTTTGGGCCTCTCCAAGGGTAGAGAAACCATAGGATATCTCCTTCTCTCTCTTCCATCAAATGTGGTCTAAATGCCTGAAAAACATGTAAATAATGTCCATAAGTGGATTTTATACAAATAAGCATATTGGGAGGAAAAGCATGTAATATAACAGGTATAGATGTGATTGAAGAGCAATATAACACAAGATGAAGCCCTAAATTAGGGCTGAATCACCACCCCAAACTTGAAACATACTTGTCCTCAAGTATGCTCTAACTCAATCTCTCTTCCAAATTTTCCACAAACAAGAAATGACAAATGCAGTGTAAAAGATGATTATTTCCTAATGGGATCAAAGATGACTGAGTACATGCATTTCACCTCTCTCCTATCCCGCTTTCACAATCCAATCATAAAAAGAGCACAAAGCATATGAACTTCAAATATAGTTCATAGAATACACAAGTTATCCGTATTTCTTCCATAAAGTTCTGGGTAAACCGTTTCATGATGGTGTTAATCAAGGATGGCTAGGAATATTGTTTCACATTCATGCATTCAATCTTATGCTTCAAATCACAGCAAATGATTCACATGGCCATAGAAAAGGGCAAAATGAGCTAGGTTTGATGTTTCCTAGCTCAATGGGTATGAAAGTGGAAGAAAGGATTGCGGTGAGATTTTGGAGTGTTTTTACACACTTGTCTTTTCTTTATTTGAATACTCTTAAACAAGTGCATGCTTTTATTTTGTTTTTTCTTTTCTTTTTCTTTTATATTTTCTTTGCCCTTGGTGTAGATAGGGCATATGATGGAAAGAGTGAAGCGGGGAGATGGAGATATGGCCACCCCAAACTTTTGGAGGTTGCCAAGGCTGATTAAGTGCACTAGGGCATCTTTTTATGAGTCAGAGGGGTATGAAGATGGTGGAAGAATAGTCAAATCAAAGAGGGGTCATTGTTATGATTCTCCACATAAGACATCCTGCATGAAAATTAATCCAATACTTCTTTCTAGATATCACACCACATGAATGAACAAGATGAAATCGATATATCAATCAAGTGATTCCACAAACACTAAGCGTTCAAAGCTTTCTCAACTTCATAATCAACCAAATCAATCACAATCATAAGAGAGGTGATGCACATGTAAAAAGTCAAACATTGATACCACTTAGCAATAAAGCATGACATTTCACTTGCATTTGTCAAAGGTCATCATTTTTACTCAAAACAGTAGAGATTGGGTCAAAACAAACTTTTTAGACAAGAAATATCAAATTTGGGAAAAATTGGCCAAAACTATGCCAAGTTGCCTCGAATCACATTTAATCCTATATTATTAAACTTAAAGCAGCAAACAAGCAAATCCTAACTGAAACATGAAAAAATTACCAAAAATCTACATGATATGCAATGCATGGCAAACGAACAAATTTTTTAAAAAATTATGGAAAAATGGCAAGAAAACAAACTACATGGCATGTAGGTATGCAAAGCAGTCAACTCTAAACTAGAAAGAAAGACAAGCAAAAAGGAGAAAAAATAACAAACAAAAAGTGAACTGCATGTGAGATGCAAAAGGAGTGAAAATGAAAACAAGGGCATACCGCCCTACCACCCCAAACTTTTGAATCATGATGTCCTCAACATGACACTAAAGTCTAGGATGATAGGGTAGACAATCACTATGGTGGTGGTGGAGGTGCTCCTCCCTGTTTGTAATAGGCACCCCAGTAGTCTGACTGTGGAGGCGAATAGTTGTCCTGAAAAGTTGATAAAGAACTCCACCAGTCTTCACCCCACTATGGGTTCCTCTGGGCCTGGGCATTCTGAAACTGATAAAGATGGTTGACCTGGTAATTCATATGTCAATGGTCCAACCACATGTTATCTTGTGTCCTCTGAAAGCCATCATGTTCCCGTAATATCCTCTCCTGCATCGCCTGAATGCTCTCCAACTGTGCATGAATGGTACCCATATCATATGCATTCATGGAAGGTTAATGTGGCTCTGATGCCCCTATCCTCTCTTCTCTTTGCCTCAACCATTGTGTTGCTCTTTCCTCCGTTGCCCATCTCAACTCAGATACCTGTGAAGGCTCTCCTAGACCCCCTGCAAAAACAACCTCAGGGATGCTATCTCCTTTGGGGTTCTCTGCCTCATATTTCTTCAATTTTTCCAGAAAATCCTGCGTTGGTCCATATTGTGCCATGAGGGGTGGAGTATGGTAAGGCAGATCCAAGGTGACTCCTGGGTAAGGTGGGTTGACTTGGTAGATGATCTTCTTATCCACAACTGTAATCATGGAAGAGCGAGCCAAGTAGTACAAGTCAACCAACTTTCCTCCATCTGCTTTTGTGTAGCCTGTCATGCCATGTCCTAAGGTAGTGGCTATAGATGTCACAATCCATCCCATTACAAATGGATTTTTACTCTTGGAAGGGATTTTTCTAAGATGCTCAATAAGTAAGGCCCCCACGTTTACATGCTTCTCCTTAGTCATCCAACCAAGAACAAAAAGATCTTTCTTTGTGCAACTTCCTTGGTTCTTGTACCTGCTGATAACCTCCTATTTTAGTAGTTTATCTTAGTCTTTTTCTTTAGTTTTCCATACTCTTTTTACGTTTATACTGTACATAAACCTAATTTTATCCCTTTTTGTAAATACATCATCAAACTAACTTTTTCCTTTTATACTTGCAGAAAAAGCACAAAAAAATCATAAAAGAATAAACCAGCCTCAAGGCCGAGTGAAGTCAAACGGTCCCAAGACCGCATGAAGCCAAACGGTCCCAAGACCGCATGGAGTTCAAACGGTCCCGAGACCGCATGAAGCCAAACGGTCCCAAGACCGCATGAAGTTCAAACGGTCCCAAGACCGCATGAAGCCAAACGGTCCCAAGACCGCATGGAGTTCAAACGGTCCCAAGACCGCATGGAGTTCAAACGGTCCCGAGACCGCATGAAGCCAAACGGTCCCAAGACCGCATGAAGCCAAATGGTCCCAAGACCGCATGGAGTTCAAACGGTCCCAAGACCGCATGGAGTTCAAACGGTCCCAAGACCGCATGGAGTTCAAACGGTCCCGAGACCGCATGAAGCCAAACGGTCCCAAGACCGCATGGAGTTCAAACGGTCCCAAGACCGCATGAAGCAAAACGGTCCCAAGACCGCATGGAGTTCAAACGGTCCCAAGACCGTTTGACGCCAAACGATCTCAAAACCGTTTGACGCCAAACGGTCTCAAGACCGTTTGACGCCAAACGATCTCAAGACCGTTTGACGCCAAACGGTCTCAAGACCGTTTAACGCCAAACGGTCTCAAGACCGTTTGACGCCAAACGGTCTCAAGACCGTTTGAACCCAAACAGTCTCCAGACCGTTTGGACCTCACTCAAGGCCTATAAATAAGACCTCAAGGTCCATCCCTGAGAGAGTCCAAACGTCCAGAGGCTGTCTCTCTACTACCAGAACAACTCCATCCACCGCCCGAGGCTGCCAGTCTGAGACTCACGTTCCATTGCAAAGCTACCTTCTCTCTCATCAACAAAGAAGGTGAGAGGAGAAGATCCGTCGTCAAGCAAGCCACGAAGGGTGAAGATCGTTGCTCTCTCCACCAAGGGTTCAACCTTCTCTCCTCAGTGGGGATGATGTTCTTTCTATCTCTTCTTGCCTCCTCCTTTGTTGTTCCCTCTATGAGGAGCGAGTAGTTCCATCCACTGGGGCGCGGGGACTAGCCCCGCTGCCCATGTTTTGTACTTTGTACTAAAAAGATGTTATCCTTTCATTTTAATACTAAATCGTTTCATACATGCTTGAATGATGGCCACGTTCTTGTATGCATCTATTGTCTTTTGTTGTGGTTTGTCTACGACCGCTCTCGAGACTCGAATACCGATTTAGTGTTGGTTTCTGATGTGTGTATCCACCACGCATCCGTTTCGGTGTCTAGGAGTGTATCTCAAAGAGTGGAGTAAACTCACTATCATCCGTTGCACTTCTATCTGTATAAAAGTAACCTTGGTAAGTCGAGGAACACACTTTGCGAGGGGAATGATGTAAAGCATGTGACCATTTGATCGGGAATGGCTGGCGTTGCAACATTCCCGCACTTCTCGTAGCTAGGTTATCCGAATAGGAGACTAGGCCTACAAGGATACTATTCGATTTGATAATAATCGCTCGCTTGTTAGTTTTAGATGCACGTTTCATGAGGTTGAGTAAGATTCTCTCTTTGGAGACTACATATCTTCATTGACACGTAGAAATGTACCGAATGAGAGCTACTTAACCCTTGAAGGATGCGATGCATTGCTCTTGTCTTATAAGGCATCGGTCTTGTGGAACATCGAAGGATGCAATGCATCGCTCTTGTCTTACAAGGCATCGGTCTTGTGGAACATCCTTGGATGCAATGCATCGCTCTTGTCTTATAAGGCATCGGTCTTGTGGAACATCCATGTACCTAGCTTATAAGTCTTGCTTGCTTAGTACATATACAATGCATGTGTAGCAGTGGTAAGTACCTGCTTAACCCCAGTGATTCATCATCATTTGTTAAATCTTAGTTTTACTTGCTTTATTTACTTTTCATTCTTTAGTCTAAAAACCAATCAAAATCCAACTTTTCGATATAAGTGCCAATTAGTAAAATAACTAAGTGAAGTGCTGTACGTTTTCCATCTTGTTGCTTGCAACAAGACCGTTGTCTTTTGGGTTCGATCCTAAATCTGTACTATGATAAGGCTTCCATACTCTTATGGGGTTGGAGTTGTTATCTAAGCACCAGTTCTAGGTAAACCTAGGGAAGATATAAATCCTCTCTAGGGTTTTTGGTGCAAATTTTGGGACTCCCATTGGAAGAGTAAAATCTTTTGGTGTAAGTCTCAACTCCATCAAAAAATGGCGCCGTTGCCCGGGACAACGGAACATTAGTATTTCACTTAGTTTATTTTTCTAGTTGGTTAGGATATTACACTTTCTTTTTGAATCATAATTCACCATCTTCTTGAAGCTTTCATATTGTCTCTATTATCTAAAATAAATGCGGTCCCAAGGGAAACTTTGAGATACGGAAAAACCTGAGATCCAAGCAACTCTCGAAATCCAAAGGAATCAAGGCATGCAATAAGCCTCGATATGACCCCTGGGGAACTCAGGTCAAGAATTGAAGCAAGAGCATGGAGATCCTAATTAAGATCGCCTCGCCATTTCATGTCTCAGCTCTATCTAACTTGAGGACAAGCTAGACTCTAAGTTAGGGGGAGTGATAACCTCCTATTTTAGTAGTTTATCTTAGTCTTTTTCTTTAGTTTTCCATACTCTTTTTACGTTTATACTGTACATAAACCTAATTTTATCCCTTTTTGTAAATACATCATAAAACTAACTTTTTCCTTTTATACTTGCAGAAAAAGCACAAAAAAATCATAAAAGAATAAACCAGCCTCAAGGCCGAGTGAAGTCAAACGGTCCCAAGACCGCATGGAGTTCAAACGGTCCCAAGACCGCATGAAGCCAAATGGTCCCAAGACCGCATGGAGTTCAAACGGTCCCGAGACCGCATGAAGCCAAACGGTCCCAAGACCGCATGAAGTTCAAACGGTCCCAAGACCGCATGAAGCCAAACGGTCCCAAGACCGCATGGAGTTCAAACGGTCCCAAGACCGCATGGAGTTCAAACGGTCCCGAGACCGCATGAAGCCAAACGGTCCCAAGACCGCATGAAGCCAAACAGTCCCAAGACCGCATGGAGTTCAAACGGTCCCAAGACCGCATGGAGTTCAAACGTTCCCAAGACCGCATGGAGTTCAAACGGTCCCGAGACCGCATGAAGCCAAACGGTCCCAAGACCGCATGGAGTTCAAACGGTCCCAAGACCGCATGAAGCCAAACGGTCCCAAGACCGCATGGAGTTCAAACGGTCCCATGACCGCATGGAGTTCAAACGGTCCCAAGACCGTTTGACGCCAAACGATCTCAAAACCGTTTGACGCCAAACGGTCTCAAGACCGTTTGACGCCAAACGATCTCAAGACCGTTTGACGCCAAACGGTCTCAAGACCGTTTAACGCCAAACGGTCTCAAGACCGTTTGATGCCAAACGGTCTCAAGACCGTTTGAACCCAAACGGTCTCCAGACCGTTTGGACCTCACTCAAGGCCTATAAATAAGACCTCAAGGTCCATCCCTGAGAGAGTCCAGACGTCCAGAGGCTGTCTCTCTACTACCAGAACAACTCCATCCACCGCCCGAGGCTGCCGGTCTGAGACTCATGTTCCATTGCAAAGCTACCTTCTCTCTCATCACCAAAGAAGGTGAGAGGAGAAGATCCATCGTCAAGCAAGCCACGAAGGGTGAAGATCATTGCTCTCTCCACCAAGGGTTCAACCTTCTCTCCTCAGTGGGGATGATGTTCTTTCTATCTCTTCTTGCCTCCTCCTTTGTTGTTCCCTCTATGAGGAGCGAGTAGTTCCATCCACTGGGGCGCGGGGACTAGCCCCGCTGCCCATGTTTTGTACTTTGTACTAAAAAGATGTTATCCTTTTGTTTTAATACTAAATCGTTTCATACATGCTTGAATGATGGCCACGTTCTTGTATGCATCTATTGTCTTTTGTTGTGGTTTGTCTACGACCGCTCTCGAGACTCGAATACTGATTTAGTGTTGGTTTCTCGTGTGTGTATCCACCACACATCCGTTTCGGTGTCTAGGAGTGTATCTCAAAGAGTGGAGTAAACTCACTATCATCCGTTGCACTTCCATCTGTATGGAAGTCACCTTGGTAAGTCGAGGAACACACTTTGCGAGGGGAATGATGTAAAGCATGTGACCATTTGATCGGGAATGGCTGGCGTTGCAACATTCCCGCACTTCTCGTAGCTAGGTTATCCGAATAGGAGACTAGGCCTACAAGGATACTATTCGATTTGATAATTATCGCTCGCTTGTTAGTTTTAGATGCACGTTTCATGAGGTTGAGTAAGATTCTCTCTTTGGAGACTACATATCTTCATTGACACGTAGAAATGTACCGAATGAGAGCTACTTAACCCTTGAAGGATGTGATGCATTGCTCTTGTCTTATAAGGCATCGGTCTTGTGGAACATCGAAGGATGCAATGCATCGCTCTTGTCTTACAAGGCATCGGTCTTGTGGAACATCCTTGGATGCAATGCATCGCTCTTGTCTTATAAGGCATCGGTCTTGTGGAACATCCATGTACCTAGCTTATAAGTCTTGCTTGCTTAGTACACATACAATGCATGTGTAGCGGTGGTAAGTACCTGCTTAACCCCAATGATTCATCATCATTTGTTAAATCTTAGTTTTACTTGCTTTATTTACTTTTCATGCTTTAGTCTAAAAACCAATCAAAATCCAACTTTTCGATATAAGTGCCAATTAGTAAAATAACTAAGTGAAGTGTTGTACGTTTTCCATCTTGTTGCTTGCAACAAGACCGTTGTCTTTTGGGTTCGATCCTAAATCTGTACTATGATAAGGCTTCCATACTCTTATGGGGTTGGAGTTGTTATCTAAGCACCAGTTCTAGGTAAACCTAGGGAAGATATAAATCCTCTCTAGGGTTTTTGGTGCAAATTTTGGGACTCCCATTGGAAGAGTAAAATCTTTTGGTGTAAGTCTCAACTCCATCAAAAAATGGCGCCGTTGCCGGGGACAACGGAACATTAGTATTTCACTTAGTTTATTTTTCTAGTTGGTTAGGATTTTACACTTTCTTTTTGAATCATAATTCACCATCTTCTTGAAGCTTTCACATTGTCTCTATTATCTAAAGGTGTTCTCTTTTCTTTACTCAGGTAGAACCCGTATATGCAATCACCGCATAATCGAGGATTCTCCCCTGATCCGGAGTTCAACTCCGAGGTAGAGAGAAGTTTCCACCGCAGAATCCGTCTCAATCGCCAACGTGCTAGTCAAATGGCTGACGAACAGCATCAAGACGCTTTGGTGATGGAGAGAGTCAATGCTGCTATAGCCGCACAACGGGCACAACTCAATGCAGACACCCGTGCCCAAATACAAGCGGAGATACGAGCAGAACAGCAAGCCCGCATAAGAGCAGAGACCGAGGCAACTCAGCTCGAATTCAAAACAAGCAACTGAGGGACTATGCTGTCCCGAAGAATTACAAAGACAACCACCCGGTCCGGCCTCCGATCATCAATATCCCAAACTTTGAGATCCGGACCCAGTGGATCCAGATTATGCAAGGAATTTCCTTCTCTGGAGGTTCAGGAGACGATTGCATGGACCATTTGAAATGATTTAAGGCATTATGCCGCCTGGTCCCGCAAGCTGGCATTGCTTTCGACGCAATAATGCTCCACCTGTTTCATTTCACCTTATCTGGAAGGGTTTTGAGTTGGTACAACTCATTGGACATAGAACCCATCATAACCACTTGGGCCCCTCTAGAGGATATTTTCTTGGAGAAGTTCTTTCCAGCCTCGCTTACCTATGAAATCAGAGGGCAGATCAACCATTTCTCCCAGCTACCTGGAGAAACCCTCGCTGAGGCATGGGAAAGATTCAAGGAACTTCTACGCAAATGCCCTCATCATGGAATTTCACATAATCAATTGATTGAAACTTTTTATCGGGGGGTAAGCGATGACATTAAACAGTTCCTAGATTCCTCATCTGGAGGAAATTTCATGAGGAAAAACTATGAAGATGCCTGGAAGATCGTTACCTTAGGAGCCGAAAACCAGTCCAATTGGGGGCGGTCAGCCGGAAAAGGCGTCTTAAAAGTCTTTAAAGCTGAAGAATCTATGGAACTAAAGTCAATAGCCGAGGCTTTGAATATAATCACTCATAAACAGCAAACCCTTGAAACAACTCTAGGGGAAATTGATAAGAAGAAAACCCCGCTGGTTCATCAAGTCAAAGCCGTCACAGGATCCTGTGAGGCTTGTCATGCTTCGGATCATCCGACTCTTTCCTGCGGAATGCTCTATAATGTGATGATGGATCTACATCCACCACCACAATCCTATGAGGCCATCACTAATCAGGCTGAAGATCAGATTCCGGAGCAAGTCAACTCCATCCATACTATTCCCGGACAAGTTTATTATAATCCCAGTCAACCAAGGAACCATCCTGGGTTCCAGTATGGAAATCCTTCTGGAACTGCGAATCTGCAACATCAGACACAAGGGGGATTTGACAGTAGGCTGCCTCCTGGATTTCCAAACAATTTTAACCAAAATCAAGGGAACCCAAGGAACAATTTCCCTAGGGCTAACTACCCTAGAAATCAATCAGCCTACTATCAGTACACTCATTCCCCGCTTCACCCACAGTTGCATACTCAACAGTCCCAACAAAAAAACCCTCAGAAAAACGTCACTGCACAACCGGAAGATGAGCTATCTTTGATAAAACAAATGCTTCAGTCTCAGCAAACCATGCTAGCTAACCAACAAGCCCAACAAAAGGCAGTTGAAACCCAGCTTGCTCAGATTGCTGCACAGTTGAAACCTTTGGCAAGCACTTTTGATGGGCAACCTGAACCAAACTCTAAGTACGGGCAAAACAAACACGAACAGCTGAATGCCGTCACCACAAGGTCGGGACGCATTCTTCCTGAACCCATCAAGATCACTCTAGATGATGATGATGTGCCCACTTTTATGACGAAAGAGATTTCGCAACAAGGGATTGAGAAATCCTCCGAAGGCACAAAGGACGAAAACAAAGAGCATGTACCTGTAGAATCCAAAGTCCCGCAATTCAAACCAAGGATTCCGTACCCAGGCAGACTGCAAGAAACAAAAATGGACGCCAGGTTTCAGAAATTCAAGGAAGCAATGAAGAAACTTTATATTGACATCCCACTCCTTGACGCTCTATCCGAAGTACCAGCATGGGCAAGGTATCTCAAAACTTTGCTATCGCGTAAGTGTATCACCAAAGAGCAGGAGACCGTCAAGCTCGCTCAAACCACTTCTGACATCATCCTGAACAAACTACCCAAAAAGAAGAAGGACCCAGGTTCCTTCGGAATCCAATGTTGCATTGGAAATGCATCCACAAAGAAAGGGTTGGCTGACCTCGGGGCTAGTATATCCATTATACCCTACTCAATGTGCCAACGCCTTGGTTTCACTGACCTGCTGCCTACAACAATGACTATTCAACTAGCCGACTCCACCATAACCGCACCGTTGGGAATCATCGAAGATGTCCCAGTAAGGATAGGGAAGGATGCCTACGTTCCATGTGATTTTGTCATCATGGATATCAAATAAGACTTGAGGTATCCGATCATTTTCGGCAGGCCTTTCCTAGCTACAGCCAGAGCACTAATCGATGTAGAAGCTGGAACCATCATTCTTAGACTCAGAAAAGAAGCAATTCAATTCCGCGTCCTTGATAGTATGAAAGGTCCCAGCATCCAAGAAGAGGTCTTTCTTTTAGACGCAATTCAACAAATGTCGCAATTAGAAATCTCCGAGCCAATCGACGAACTTGAAAATGCTCTTATCAATCCAGAAGTTGAGTTCTCTACAAATGAACTAGTCCAGCAATATATCCAATACCTAGAAAAGATAGAAGAAGCACCAAAGGCTACTTTTGAAGAGCTTAAAGCCATCACTACCATTGAAGCAGCAGAACCACCAAAAACCCCTGAATTGAAGACTTTACCCACAGGGATCAAATATGTTTTCCTGGATAAGGAAGAGTTATGCCCAGTTATTATCAGCTCCACCCTTACCGAAGACCAAGAAGTCAGGCTTCTGGACAAACTAAGGAGGCACAAAAAGATCATTGGTTATAAAATAAACGACCTCACAGGCATAAACTCGGCTCTGTGTATGCACAAGCTTCCTATGGTTGAAGAATTTAAACCCACTCGTGAACATCAAAGAAAACTGAACCCAAACTTGAAAGAGGTAGTTCATTTGGAGGTCCTTAAACTACTCAAAGCTGGCATGATCTATCCTATCTCTGACTCTCAGTGGGTCAGTCCAGTTCAGGTTGTTCCAAAAAAGGGGGGCACTACTGTAGTAATCAACGATAAAAATGAGCTCGTACCCACTAGGACTGTAACGGGGTGGCGAATGTGCATCGATTATAGGAAGTTGAATAAAGCTACAAGGAAAGACCACTACCCTCTACCCTTCCTTGACAAAGTCCTAGAGCGCTTGGCCCACCAAAAGTATTTCTGTTATCTCGATGGTTACTCCGAGTTCTACCAAATACCCATACATCCAGAGGACCAAGAAAAAACCACTTTCACTTGTCCCTTTGGGACATATGCTTTCAGAAGAATGCCATTCGAGTTATGTAACGCTCCTGCTACTTTCCAACGCTGCATGTCTGCCATCTTCGCCAGATTAACTGAATCTGTTATGGAAGTCTTTATGGATGATTTCTCTGTCTATGGATATTCTTTCGATAACTGTCTAAATAATCTTGAACGAGTCCTGCAACGTTGCAAGGAAACGAACCTTATCCTGAATTGGGAAAAATGTCATTTCATGGTAACAGAAGGTATCGTCCTCGGACATAGAGTAAGTGATAGGGGGATCGAGGTCGACAAAGCAAAGATTGATGTTATCTCAAAGTTGTCACCTCCGAAGGACATAAGGGGAGTTCGAGCTTTCCTAGGTCATGCAGGGTTTTACAGAAGGTTCATCAAAGATTTCTCGAAAATAGCTAAACCCATGACCCAACTCCTGACAAAAGATGCCGAGTTCGTTTTCGACCAAGAATGTATGCGAAGTTTCTCTACCCTTAAAGAAGCATTAATTTCCGCACCTATTCTAAGGGCTCCAGACTGGTCGCAACCCTTCGAAATCATGTGCGACGCAAGTGATTATGCCATAGGGGCCGTTTTAGGACAACGGATCGATAAGAAACCCTATGTCATCTACTACGCATCCAAAATGCTAGACGAAGCACATAAAAACTACACCACCACGGAGAAAGAGTTTTTGGCTATCATCTACGCTTTCGAAAAATTCCACTCCTACCTGATCGGCTCCAAAGTCATCGTCTACACTGACCATTCTGCTATCTGACATCTGATCCAGAAACAGGACGCCAAACCCAGGCTCATCCGCTGGGTATTAATGCTTCAAGAATTCGACCTAGAAATCAAAGATAAAAGTGGCGTGGAGAACGTTGTAGCCGATCACCTCAGCAGAATCGAGGTTGAAGAAAAAAATAAAATCCCTATCAGGGATTCTCTTCCTGATGATCAGCTTATGAAGGCCACTCATAGTTTCCCTTGGTTTGCTGATATCGTCAATTATCTGGCCACAGGGATCATCCACCCGTCTGCTTCATATCAGGATAAAAGGAAATTCCTTCATGACATAAAACGTTATCATTGGGACGAACCCTACTTATTTTACCTCTGTGCCGACGGACTTTTTTGCTGGTGCCTTCCAGAAGAAGAAATAACTTCGGTTTTAGAACACTGCCACTCCGGACCCACGGGGGGGCACATGGGTGCCAAGAAAACTGCCATAAAAGTTTTACAATCTGGTTTCTTTTGGCCCACCATATCAAAAGACTCATATGATTTTGTCAAAGCCTGTGATAAATGCCAATTTTCGGGCAACATATCAAAAAGGGATGAAATGCCTCTTACCATGTGGCAGGAAATTGAGCTGTTTGATGTATGGGGGGTAGACTACATGGGACCTTTCCCCTCATCATATGGCTTCTCTTACATTTTGGTCGCAGTGGATTACGTCTCAAAGTGGGTCGAAGCTGTACCCACCATATCCAATGACTCCAAACCTGTTGTCAAATTGTTCAAAGACACTATTTTTCCGAGATTTGGAGTTCCAAGAATGGTCATATCTGATGGCGGGACCCATTTCATGGAACGAAGTTTCGAAGCGTTACTGAGAAAATACGGAGTCCATCACAAAGTTGCAACACCTTACCACCCACAAACTAGTGGCCAGGTAGAAGTATCCAATAGACAGATTAAAGCGATTCTTGAAAAAACAGTGAATAAAAACCACACTGATTGGTCCACCAAACTTCCTGACGCCCTCTGGGCATACCATACTGCTTACAAAACACCAATTGGAACAACTCCGTTCCGTTTGGTGTACGGCAAATCATGTCATCTTCCAGTAGAACTGGAACATAAAGCCTGGTGGGCCATCAAGCAACTAAACTTCAACCTTAAAAGTGCAGGGGAGAACAGACAACTCCAGCTACAGGAGCTAGAAGAACTCCGAATGACAGCATATCACAGTGCCAGAATCTATAAAGAGCAAACAAAAATGTGGCACGATGGACATCTTAAGAGAAAAGATATTGCCGTTGGCGACAAAGTGCTCTTATTCAACTCCAAGCTCAGATTATTCCCCGGAAAGCTCCGAACAAAATGGTCCGAACCCTTCACCATAAAACATATCTACCCAACCGGAGCCGCCATTATTATCGACAACAGCGGAGGAGAACGAACGGTTAACGGGCACCGTTTAAAAAGATATTACATTCAGGAAGACAACATGCATCGAAAAACCATCGACATCAGAGATGCTACGCCCACAGCATAACAACCTTACAGTTTCGTCGAGCCAGTGACGTTAAACTAAGGCGCTACTTGGGAGGCAACCCATGACTCCACGACTTAGTTTAGCTGCTGCCCTTGTTCTAATTACCTCTCACCCTATCACTTTGACACTCTGAGGACAGAGTGAGTGATAAGTTAGGGGGGGGTACATTAGACAAGGGCAAGGTATCCTCTTCTGTATTATCACCTCACCTAACTCTAGAATCATGTTAGTCTCTATAAGTAAATAGCACTCAGACATCAAATGGCGATTTATCAACTTCCACCTACTATGGATCCCATATTTTCGCTTCAATTCTTTATCTGACTCTCCACAGGTCAAAATCAGGGCAGAATTAAGCCGAGATCTCGAGGATGAGAGGGAAATTAGGCAACTTCCAAATCAAAAAGTTCTGCAAGTGGACCACAAACCAAATAAGTGCATGCTGAAAAACTTTAAGAACAACTTTCCTCACTTCAAAATAAAAGAGGCTTGGCCGCCCAAAATAAATCCTCATTCCAAAACCCAACTCTGTGAGTTTTTGAATAAAAGCCAGAGAGACGAATAAAATCATGAGAGTTGTGCCACGCATAAGGACCTATATGAAGAACTGATGAAGGGCTCACCCGGCCGGCACATTCCGCTGCCCTCACAAAGGCAGATGTGTCGCGTCCGGTAGTGAAACCCTAAAAGTTCCAAGTATATGAAAAGGCTCATAAAGGACTTGCCCGGCCGATACATTCAGCTGCCCTCATAAAGGCAGATGTGTCGTGCCCGGTAGTGAGATCCTAAAAAGCATAGACAGCCCCTCCCCCGCTTGAAAGGGAGCTACACTTCAAAGCCTTTAGCCAACCCTCATACCCTCTCTAGCTTCCAGTAGGTTTCCAGAGAGGTATAAAGTTGATTAGAGTCAACGGCATGCACAAAATAAATGTGGTCCCAAGGCAAACTTTGAGATACGGAAAAACCTGAGATCCAAGCAACTCTCGAAATCCAAAGGAATCAAGGCATGCAATAAACCTCGATATGACCCCTGGGGAACTCAGGTCAAGAATTGAAGCAAGAGCATGGAGATCCTAATTACCTTCCAAAGATGGTGTTTGCTAACACCTTCTGAACATAGAGGAGGAATGGACTATGGATGGAACTCATCTTTGATTTCCCCGTTACAAAGGTACTTTGGCCGGTGAAGCATTTCCACATTGCTGGATATGTGGATCTAGCATCATTCGCTATCCTTCCTCCGCCTAGGAGGGCTGCCATCTCTTCACTCGGGGCAAAAATCTGATTTAGCAGCTTTGATGTTATCTTCCACCTCTTGCCCCCAATCGTCACTCTAATGGCATTGTCACCCTCATCAGTTGTTTTCTGTAGTGTAGCAAAAAATTGTTGAGTCAGCTTGATGTAGGACTCTTGTTGCAGTGTAAGGATCTCAAACAATCCCATCTTCTCCATCAGTCCCTGAAAGTAGGCGTAGAAGCCCATATCCTCCATCGTTGTTTGGCACACATATCAAGTTGCCAATACTTTACTTGTCAAGCACTCTAGGTGCTTAGGCTCCTTTTCTCTGCCTGTAGTGACCTCAGGCTATGGAAGGGGGCGTTGTGGTGGTATCTTGTGATGCTCAACATCAGGCATATCTGCATCCTCTTCATCATCTAGCACGAGCCACTGACGTGGTCGTGGCTGCAGCTCGGGTTGCGGCTGTGCTGCCGAGGAGACGGAAGGTCGTGCAATTGAGACTGACAGCTGGGCAGAGGGTCTCTCAGATGAGAGAGAGTGTTGGGAAGCAGGCAGCAGTGGCTACGACGAGGATGATGTCCCCCACTGTGGTTGTGCGGAGACTTCTTTTGTCATAGGATCCACTATGGCATCCAATTCGGCCTCCGTCAATTGGAGGTGGTTGTTCTTTGATTTCCTTTGATAGGGGATGACACCCCTAGTCTTCTATACTGATTTCCTTGTAAACTTCTCCATTCTTGCTCGAAAATGGAGGTGAAATTAGCAAATTTTGGATTGCTCCAAAGAACGGGGCTGTTGGCGCGGAATGGAGAGAAAGTGGTGCGTTTGTGGATGGAAATTGGTGAAATTTGGAGATTAAGGTAGTGGAAATAGTGGGGGATTGATTTGGGAAGATTTGGGAGTGATTTGGTGAAGAATCAAGGGTTGTAGAGGGTAGGCGGAATGTTGCACGAGTGCTAGGGTGTGGAGCACAACCGTTCTGTTCTTCAGAGAAATGAACAAGTGAATAGAAAGTTTGCAAAATCTGACTTAAAGTTGCTGGAATCAGTCTACAGCACGGTTGTGGTGGCTTGAGGTACCACGGTCGTGCTGCCCTGGTTCTACACTTAGTTGATTTTCTCAATTTCTGACTATTTCTTTGTTGAAAGTGAGTGCATCGGCACGACTGTTCCATGTCACCACGGCCGTGATGGGCACTGTAACTATAGTATAACACTCAAATTTTGTTCAAACATCAAAACTTTGATCTCAAGATGATATTCTATTGATACTTTGTCAAAATTTTGTCTATTCTTCTTCATTTCACTCTGTTCTCACGTGCACATCTCAAAATTGCACAAAAACTATCAAATACAAGTGTGTGTGTGTTTTCTTAGAAAAATGTGAAAACAAAGCAAAAGTATCAAAAATGAAGATTGGGTCAAAAATTCCCAAACCTAGGTGGGTTGCCTCCCACAAGCGCTAAGTGTCATGCCTTCAGCTAGGCTTCTTGGTGATTCTTCATTCATTCATCCGTTTGGAATCCTCGTGTGTCCATTCTTGCAAAACATGCATACCCCATTTGCACTCAATCTGTTTTCCTCATCCCTTTCATCACAATAATCATCACCCATCACCTTGGTACCCTCTCAAATGCCCATTTAGACTAGTGAAGTGATCATGTCCAATATCCCTATCTCAGACTCGCCGGGTTGGGGTCTTGTACATGTTGATGTTGATCTTCATGTCCATGAATGAGATTGTCATAGTTCCACTACGCACATGAATGTCGACGCCAGTTGTAGATAAGAACGACCTTCCCAAGATGATGGGAATCTTCCTATCCTCCATCTCCATATCAAGTACAATGAAATCTTCCGAGAACACGACACCTTTCTCTTTGTCTATCATCACCAAGACATCATTCACTCTACCCCTAGGAACTTTTATGGATCTATACGCCAACTGGAGAGTGCAATGTGCCAGCTTCAACTTTCCTAAGCCCAGCTCAACATAGACATTGTATGGCATCAAATTCACACTAGATCCCAAATCAAGTAAGGACTTGTCTATGCGATGTCCCCCTATGTACTAGGTATAAGTGGGGCTCTTAGGGCTTTTCTCTTCACAAGAAGGGAATGTTGTATGATGGAGCTCACTCAGTTATTCTCACCTTCTTTGGAATCCTCCTCGTTGATCTTCTTTTCACAGTGCATATGTCTTTGAGACACTTGGCATATGATGGAATTTGTTTGATTGCATCCAAGAGAGGAATGTTGACCTTTACTTGTTGGAAGACCTCAAGAATGTCAATATTGTGCTTTTGTCTTCTTTTCACAGTCAGGGGCACATCTAGTGCTTCGGGAAATGGTGGCTCAGAACCTATTGGCCCACTTGACTCAACATGACCTTCCTGTGGTGTTGCATGAGGTGGAGCACTAGGACTCCCACTATCAACATGGGGTGGTAAATGATCATCTTCTGCAATCTCAATCACAACATCACCACTCGACTGCTTTTGCTTTGCTTTGCAATCTTTCTTTGACTTGTGGGCTTCTCAAGTGTTTTCCCACTCGTTACAATTGTCACAACACTACCTTGCTCATGGTGGAGAGGGGGAGCATGTTGTGGCTATGGAGGAGGTGGAGGTGACACTTGGGTTTGAAATTGAGGTGGAGAAGAGAATTGAGGGGGAGTAGAAAATTGGGGTTGGAAGGTGAATTTTTGGGAAAATTGAGGTGGTGAAGTTGGTGGGGGAGTGTAAGGCTTAGGATAGCCTTGAAAATGGTAGATGGGATGCACTTGCATGGGAGGTGGATTGTAGAAAATTTGAGAAGAGGGCATGGGCCCACTTGCTTCATTATAACTCAAGACGGATTTTGAAGCTAATTTTTCTTCTAAAAGAGAAAATGTAGAAGAGAGCTTCTCTATCTTTTCTTCAAGCCTTGCAACATCTTTTTGGACATCATCAAAGATCTTCAATCTAGAGAGAACCTCTTCCTCAAACCTTTAGCTGTAGCTTGGACTTTGCGATTCCAAGTAGCTATAGGAGTAAGGTGTCTTCACTTCTCCCTCAAAAGAACCAATGTAGTTGACCGGATGGCAAGGACCATTTCCTCCTTTACTTTTCATGAGTTTCATCATTTCTCCCATATCCTTCATCACTTGTGCATTAGGATCATTAGAAATAGAAGGCTCACTAAAGACCCGACCCCCATCACAAACCATGCTAAAATCTCGGTTCCTTGAATCTTCCGCCAATTGCTCAAACAACGGCCATGACACCTCCAGTGGCTTTGTCATGAATACACCTCCACAAGAAGAATCCACTATAGCTTGATCCCTTGATGACAAATTGGAGTAGAATGCTTGTACAAGCTGCCACAAAGGTAACTCATGATACGGGCACTCTCTCAACATCTTTTGCAACCTATCCCAAGCATCATGGAACTTTTCATTACCCATTTGGCTGAAACTCACTATTGATCGTCGCATTTGTGTCATCTTTTCAATAGAGTAGAACTTCCTCAAGAATGTAGTTTTCATCTCACCCCAACTCATGATGTCTCTCCTTGAATCATACCATTCCATGGCCCTATCCTTGAGTGAAAAGGGGAACAATGTGAGCCGCATTAAGTCATCACTTATCATCAACGTTCTGAAGATAGCACACATCTCTAGGAAGGCATCCACATGTTTTTAGGGGTTCTCACTCTCCAAGTCGTAGAAGGTGGGAAGGAGCCCAAGAAGACCTGGAGGAATAGAAAATTTCTCCCCTTGCATTTGGGTGACTCTAGATGCAATAAGTGACTGGTAGTTGTTCGGCATGAAGTAATCTTGCAAGGACTTGTGAGGTGCATTTTGGCCTTCCATCTTGTTTCCTCCCAAATGACTTGTCACATGCACAAAGCACAACCAAACAAAAGAGAACAAGTTAGTAAACCAATTTACACAAAGAATGCTAAGAATAATGAATAAAGAATAGCAATGATGAGAGAAGTAGGAAAAGTCAAAGCAAAACTAACTAGCTAGTCCGAGCGCCTCTAATCCCCGGTAACAGTGCCAGAAAGCTTGGTGTGCTCCCGCCAATGGTGTTACACGCTACTCCATTGGAGTTTTGAATAGATGCAACCCCGCAGATGGAAGTACATGGCTGGATTCACTTTTGATATTTATAAAACCTAACTTAACACCTACTCACACTAAAACAACTACACCCGCAAGCACACGGGGTCATGTCATAGTATAGGAAGGTGGCAAGTATGGGGTCGATCCACAGGGAAAAGAGGGGGCACTATAGCTAGGTTTAGTTTCATTGATGTTGATCTTCATGTCCATGAATGAGATTGGCATAGTTCCACTACACACATGAATGTCGACGTCAGTTGTAGATAAGAATGACCTTCCCAAGATGATGGGAATCTTCCTATCCTCCATCTCCATATCAAGTACAATGAAATCTTCTGAGAACACGACACCTTTCTCTTTGTCTATCATCACCAAGACATCATTCACTCTACCCCTAGGAACTTTTATGGATCTATACGCCAACTGGAGAGTGCAATGTGCCAGCTTCAACTTGCCTAAGCCCAGCTCAACATAGACATTGTATGGCATCAAATTCACACTAGATCCCAAATCAAGTAAGGACTTGTCTATGCGATGTCCCCCTATGTACTAGGTATAAGTGGGGCTCCTGGGGCTTTTCTCTTCACAAGAAGGGAATGTTGTATGATGGAGCTCACTCAGTTATTCTCACCTTCTTTGGAATCCTCCCCGTTGATCTTCTTTTCACAGTGCATAGGTCTTTGAGACACTTGGCATATGATGGAATTTGTTTGATTGCATTCAAGAGAGGAATGTTGACCTTTACTTGTCGGAAGACCTCAAGAATGTCCATATTGTTCTTTTGTCTTCTTTTCACAATCGGGGGCTCATCTAGTGCTTCGGGAAATGGTGGTTCAGAACCTATTGGCCCACTTGACGCAACATGATCTTCCTGTGGTGTAGCATGAGGTGGAGCACTAGGACTCCCACTATCAACATGGGGTGGTAAATGATCATCTTCTGCAATCTCAATCACAACATCACCACTCGACTGCTTTTTCTTTGCTTTGTCACTCTTTCTTTGACTTGCGGGCTTCTCAAGTGTTTTCCCACTCGTTACAATTGTCACAACACTACCTTGCTCATGGTGGAGAGGGGGAGCATGTTGTGGCTGTGGAGGAGGTGGAGGTGACACTTGGGTTTGAAATTGAGTTGGAGAAGAGAATTGAGGGGGAGGAGAAAATTAGGGTTGGAAGGTGAATGTTTGGGAAAATTGAGGTGGTGAAGTTGGTGGGGGAGTGCAAGGCTTAGGATAGCCTTGAAAATGGTAGATGGGTTGCACTTACATGGGAGGTGGATTGTAGAAAATTTGAGAAGAGGGCATGGGCCCACTTGCTTCATTGTAACTCAATACGGATTTTGAAGCTAATTTTTCTTCTAAAAGAGCAAATGTAGAAGAGAGATGCTCTATCTTTTCTTCAAGCGTTGCAACATCTTTTTGGACATCATCAAAGATCTTCAATCTAGAGAGAACCTCTTCCTCAAACCTTTAGCTGTAGCTTGGACTTTGCGATTCCAAGTAGCTATAGGAGTAAGGTGTCTTCACTTCTCCCTCAAAAGAACCAATGTAGTTGACCGGATGGCAAGGACCATTTCCTCCTTGACTTTTCATGAGTTTCATCATTTCTCCCATATCCTTCATCACTTGTGCATTGGGATCATTAGAAATAGAAGGCTCACTAAAGACTCGACCCCCATCACAAACCATGCTAAAATCCTGGTTCCTTGAATCTTATGCCAATTGCTCAAACAACAGCCATGACTCCTCCAGTGGCTTTGTCATGAAAACACCTCCACAAGAAGAATCCACTATAGCTTGATCCCTTGATGACAAATCGGAGTAGAATGCTTGTACAAGCTGCCACAAAGGTATCTCATGATGCGGGCACTCTCTCAAAATCTTTTGCAACCTATCCCAAGCATCATGGAACTTTTCATTACCCATTTGGCTGAAACTCACTATTGATCGTCGCATTTGTGTCATCTTTTCAATAGAGTATAACTTCCTCAAGAATGTCGTTTTCATCTCACCCCAACTCATGATGTCTCTCCTTGAATCATACCATTCCTTGGCCCTATCCTTGAGTGAAAAGGGGAACAATGTGAGCCGCATTAAGTCATCACTTATCGTCAACGTTATGAAGGTAGCACACATCTCTAGGAAGGCATCCACATGTTTGTAGGGGTTCTCACTCTCCAAGCCGTAGAAGGTGGGATGGAGCCCAAGAAGACCTGGAGGATTAGAAAATTACTCCCCTTGCATTTGGGTGACTCTAGATGCAATAAGTGACTGGTAGTTGCTCGACATGAAGTAATCTTGTAAGGACTTGCGAGGTGCATTTTTGGCCTTCCATCTTGTTTCCTCCCAAATGACTTGTCACATGCACAAAGCACAACCAAACAAAAGAGAACAAGTTAGTAAACCAATTTACACAAAGAATGCAAAGAATAATGAATAAAGAATAGCAATGATGAGGGAAGTAGGAAAAGTCAAAACAAAACTAACTAGCTAGGCCGAGCGCCTCTAATCCCCGGTAACAGTGCCAGAAAGCTTGGTGTGCTCCCGCCAATGGTGTTACACGCTACTCCATTGGAGTTTTGAATATATGCAACCCCGCAGATGGAAGCACATGGCTGGATTCACTTTCGATATTTATAAACCTAACTTGACACCTACTCACACTAAAACAATTACACCCGCAATCGCACGGGGTCATGTCGTAGTATAGGAAGGTGGCAAGTATAGGGTCGATCCATAGGGAAAAGAGGGGGCACTATAGCTAGGTTTAGTTTCATTGGGTTCCTACTGCGGATACTAGGGTTAAGGGTTTAAAGGTGATTTGATTGTTAAACTACTATGAACAAATGATGAATTAAAGGCAAGACTGAAATCTATGTTAACCCTAGACTAGATTAAGGCTAAACAGGCAAGAAAGGATTAAGCTAGGTATGAAAAGGCAAATTACACTAAGGCAAGCAAGAGAGTAGCAAAAGAGCAATTAAAGAGCTAAACTAAAATGAACAAGGCAAGAACAACACATGAATCTAACTAAGTAAGGAAAGAGCTAACTAAGCTAAGCAAGAACAAAACTAGGGTTTTTAGTAATAAAGAGAGGTATGGGTTGTTTAGGGGTACAAACTTATCACTTAATTTGGGGGGGGTGACATATGAACATTATGATTCCATTTAGATTACCCAAACCAAACAAAAATTTAGAGTCTAATGAATTAACCTAAGCTACTAACTGGCCATGGATATGCTAGGTTGTGTATAGGGGAACTAGTCCCTAACACTCCCTACTACCCTTACGAGGCTCAATTGGGTTATGGATTAGGTTCAATTCAATTATAGTATAATCAAGTCTAGGTTTCTAGATTAGGCATTCCTAGGGCAATTAGGGGCCAAGGGTAGTAATGGGGAGGTGAAATTAGGGTTATGGACCCCAATTCCCCCACACTCTAGCCTTGAGAAGGCTCCATGCTAATTGCACTAGAATTATCCAATCTAGCTACTTAGATCTCACACTTAGGTTTAGGGAGATTGATTAGGATGTAAAAAGGTGGGAGGAAACCTAGGGATCCAAGAATTGGACCTAGGGGAAAATCCCAAAATTCATATATATAAGCAATTTGCCTAAATTCCTCGGTGATTTCACACACAAACCAACAAGTAATTCATGGAAAATGAGATGCAAATAGAATATAATCATTAACAAAAGGAATTACCAAGTTTACATGTCATTTTCCCCCAACATGGTATCAAAGTAACATAATCTCCCCTAAACAGCCTACCCAAGGGGGCCTAGCTACTCATGGAAATGGAAAATACAAATAGAAAGGAGAAAGAGGTAGAAGAAGCCATGGAGTTTGGTGTAGATGAAGAAATCCCCCTTTCCAGATGTTGAAAGATGACCTCCTCTCTCCTCCAAGGTGCTAGGGTGTGGAATTAAGGGATTATGGGTAGCAACTAGTGTAAACTAGTGTTTTGGTGGTAGAAATGGTGAAATGGAGTGGAATGGAGGTGTAAATGGAGTGGAATGGCTAAGGGGAAAAAATGGGGAGCTTGGAGGTGGTGGAAGGTAGCTATGGGTGGCCCACCCATACAGCCGCCACCCCCCTATATAGGTGTGGGGGGAAGCACTAGGTCAAGTAGGGGCAAAATATGTAAAACAATGAAAAATGGGTTGTTTTTGTGAGTAGCACGACCATGGTGGGTAGGGTAGAGCACCGCCGTGGTGGATGGGAACGGCCATGGTGAATAAAATGGCTAAATACCATGTTGGTGATCAAATTTAAGCTTTAATTGGCACGGCCGTGGTGGTCACCACAGCCGTGGTGGACTGAGGGTAGCGTGGTCGTGTTGTATGCTATGACCGTGGTGGGATGGGTGATGGTGGTCATGGTGTTGTTGCACGCCCATTCTGATCTACTGTAGCACGGTCGTGGTGGCTGTCTCTGGCATGGCTGTTCTATGATGCACGGTCGTGGTTCTTTCTGCTTGACTTGGGGGTTAAAATTGTTGATTTACAAGTGACCTAGCATGGCCGTTCTATGGTACCACGGCCGTGCTGCGTCCGGGATTAGCACTTTGACTCTGTTCTTTGGATTTTCTTGTACATCTTTACTTTAATGGGTCTTTGGCCATTAGGGTTAGTGTCGCGACACCCGCCATCATTTAAGATTAGAAGTGTCATTAATAATAATAAAACATGCGGAAGCAAATCAGTTGCAGCGGATTAGCAAAAAAATCAGTGAAAATTAAATCCATTTGCAAAGAGATCCATTCATAGGAAAACTCTTTAACCAAGAACCAAAGTGTTTCCATGTCATCCTGGATTACAAGTACACAGCCTGTACAATTCCTTTTTAAGGATTACAACATTGACTGCCCTGTTAACAAATATACACAGGCAGTATAAAACTTTGAGGCAATAAGCCAAAACTCCGATTGAATCATTTAAAACTCCGTGGACCTGAGAGTACATAGACGACACATAAGACTACTATCTATATGACTAAGCAGACAATATTTCCACCTAAGATCTTATTGCTGTCCCTGCTGTTGCTGCTGCTCTTTCCCTGTTCTAGGATTTCTGCTCTGCCTTCCATGCATACCTAAAAATGTTTCCCACGGGGGTGAGACAATTGAAAATTGCCCCAGCGAGAGATATAACTCTCCGCCAAAAACATTGTTATTGCAGTTTATCAAATTAAAACTGAGCAGGGGTTACTTTTACATTATCAGGCATAATTATTCATCATAGAACAGAATAAGATAATCTCCATTCTCAAGGAGGTCATTGCATCTACCCAAGGTAGATAAGTAATTCATCTGTCTACTTTGCAGAGAATATAAAGAAATATAATTAACATTTATCTACTAAGAAATGCACAAAGAAATGCAACATCAGCTAATGAATCTCCGTATTCAATCCTTAAGCAAACATGCTATACGACTGATTACATTTTACAATCACACTTATGCCCTGAGGAGATGAGGTATACCACTCATACTCCAACCGACCACGGTTACGTAAAGCATCGGTACCACACATAAGTCAATGGAAGAGCCGGATTCCCATGACCTCAACTATCTCGGTCAGTACGAGATAACATGCAGGACATCTTGTGTCTCTTCTAGATAGCTTTCTAGGGTATACTGGCAACATCGCTATTAGAGTTATAGCCCATAGCATATACTCTCTTCAGGATATGGCTCGTAGCCAATGCCCGGTATTATTTTGTGGAGTCATGGCCCGTAGCCATGCTCTTATTGGGGTATGGTCCGTAACCAATCCCATTCATAGGACATAGCCCGTAGCAATGCCTATGGGGCATAAGGATATAATTGCCCAATTACCCCCACATATTCAAAAATATGCGTTCCGAGTAAACTCGTTTCACCATTCAGCTAATTCTGACGCTGATGGATCTGTGATCAGGGCAACTACATTATATGGTATCACTTGATTAATTAAGTACATTATCATATTCTTTTAGCATCACCCAAGTTTCCAAACATAACTTAATAAGACAAATGCTATAAAGAAAACATGTACTATTTCCATTAATCACTTCTCAGTCTTTATAAGACATGGGGATCTCAGTCCCTCATTTCAATACTGGGAATTTTCATTCCTTTGCAACTCAATGCCATAATCATATGGTTCTGGGTATTCAAACCCTTAGCTCATCATTGAGCATTATCACCACTTTTTCAGGTAATTATCACCTTCAGGTCACCTGACCAAGGTAAATATGATGCTTATTACATAAACATCTTCTCATGGCACTTAAGGCCCATTACTTCTCTTATTACCTCATACTAGGCAATAAGGTATAGCATGGCACATAAAGCCCAATAAACAATGTCAATACATAAAATGTCATAGCTCATACCTGGCTATGTTCATCATCACATCATACCTGCATGGCTAGTACAGATGATAATACATCAATTTCATATCAGCACCATGCAAAACAATATATAACATCATTATTCAAGGGTAACACCACTATTCCCTTACCAGGGTTAGGGTTTCCCATTTCTCATTAATTTAGACCCTCTTGAGTTAACCAACTTTATCTTGTATTAAGGTATTTCCCCTCTTAATACATTCCATCACAGAATACTCACCCTCAGCATATAATGCATAGGCCACCCATTAGAATTGTCCAGCTATCTCACATGATATGGACTTATCTTAGTTTAAGGCATAACTTTATTATAAAGTTGCCTATAAACAATCGCAATGATACACCCTCAACTAGGGTTTCCCAAGGATACACCCTCAACCAGGGTTCAGAATGATACACCCTCCACTAGGGTTTCACAAGGTTACACCCTCAACCAGGGTTCACAATGATACACCCTCCACTAGGGTTTCACAAGGATACACCCTCAACTAGGGTTTACTAACATCCTAATTAGTGATTTCACATGTAGACAACCTCTTATTAAGGTTATACATTGAATCAGCATCAATTAGGGTTTACATCATGTATTGGGTCCATGCATTTGTTATGCATTAATGACTAGTACCATTAAAGGTATCTCCCACCTAATCACATTAGGTTTTCAAAAAGGTTTGATCAATTAGACCTTCAATAAGATGAGGTATCCAATTGAATTAACCAAATTGAACCACACTCAATTCTAATCAATGGGACTTCAACCAATTGGATCATCAACTCAATCATCATTTGAATCATGGCTCACCCCTAAATTGGGACTTCAATTATGTCTGATCTCAATGGGATTAGGGTTTATAAACACCAATTAGAGCTTTGAAGTTGATCATCAATCATGCTACTAATTGTGTTTCAATTGATTGCATTGGACCTTCAACCATTGAATTCATGGAACCAGTCATCAATTGGACCTATGGTCATAATTCAATTGAGTTTAATAGGTCAACCTTCAACTAATTTGACCCTCAATTGACCCTCAATTGGTCATCAATTAGGTCTTGATTCAATTCAATTAGGGTTTGGAATCGAAGATCCAACAACACTCATCAATGCAAGATTGGTTACTTTGAAACTATCGAACCATTAACCAAATTGGGTATGACCTGACCCCAAACGGTCTTGAGGTCGTTTGGATGACCTCCAAACGGTCTTGAGACCGTTTGCCCATCATATCACTCAAATCCAAGCCATCCAATTAAGGTTTGGATCATTGGATTGATCACCAAATCAGCATTGCATTGTATAACAACTTGGTACCTTTAGACCTCCAAACGGTCTTGGGTGACCACCAAACGGTCTTGAGACCGTTTGGATGAGCTCCAAACGGTCTTGAGACCGTTTGGATGAGCTCCAAACGGTCTTGAGACCGTTTGGCCCATCCAACCTTTGGATTCTAGTGAAAAATCATCATGGATTGGTCTATCGAGTTGATCAACAGATCAGCACTACATTGCAATATGATTAGTATCTTTGGACCTTCAATTGGTCAACTATACTTGACCCCAGACCTCCAAAAGGTCTTGGGGTGATCCCCAAACGGTCTTGAGACCGTTTGGGTGATCCCCAAACGGTCTTGAAACCGTTTGGGCTAATCAACCCAAAATCTCTAATTAACTCATTGGAATTTCAGCACTGATTTCAATTAGGGTTTGCCCAATTGATTAGCCTTCAACTCATGACTCGTTTGGAATTAATCCATAAAATTTGGTGAGTCATGAACCAACATCATTAGGAACAGTAATCTCATACTGTCAACGCTTGGTCAACCATCTTATATGGTCTTGAGACCGTTTTCCCAAAAAGTTCAATTAAACCAGATTGAAAATCAGCACTTAATCCAATTAGGTTTCCCTAATTGATTAGGCTTCAACTCACGATTCCTTTGGATTTAATCCCTCACATTTGGAGGGTTATTAATAAACATAATTATGAACAGGAATCCCAAACGGTCAACGCTTGGTCAACCATCTCAAACGGTCTTGAAACCGTTTTCTCAACCAGGTCAAGTTAATCAGGTTGAAAATCAGCACATAATTCAATCTGATTGCCTAATTGATTGGCCTTCAAATCCCGATTCCTTAGGAGTTAATCCCTCAAATTTGGAGGGTTTTTAATAAACATAATTATGAATAGTAATCCTATACGTTCAATGCTTGGTCAACCATATCAAACGGTCTTGAAACCGTTTGCTCAACCAGGTCAAGTTAATCAGGTTGAAAATCAGCACATAATTCAATCTGATTGCCTAATTTATTGGCCTTCAACTCTCGATTCCTTTGGAGTTAATCCCTCAAATTTGGAGGGTTATCAGCCTACATAATTAGGAACAAAATTCCTAAACGGTCAATGCTTGGTCAACCATCTCAAATGGTCTTGAAACCGTTTGCTTCCAAACGGTTTCAAACCGTTTGCCCTTAAACAATTTGCTGAAACCGCATAGCCAATCAAATTAAAACGATTTGGAGTAGCTATCAAAACGGTTTTGCTTGGTAATTTTCTTTGGATAAGCATCTAGGATGATTTCATCATCCCCTTCCTTCGAACAACCAAGAACAGAAACCGTTCTTGATGGAAATTGCAGCAAAGAAACAAGAGTGTATCAAATTGAAGAAATCAATCAACAAAGCATAGAGAATTGATGCAATAGCAATGTTTCAGGGTTTGAGTTATAAAACCCGCCTCCAATTGAGCTCCAAAGCTCCAAGATCACGCCATTAATGGTGGATGAAGCTCTTGCAACTCCCCCTAGGCTCGTCCTCAAGCTTTTGATTGCAAAAGTTGGCTAGGGTTGAAGAGGAGATCGAAATAAGAAGGAATCCATAATTTATTTTTGATTTCCACCATGAAATCATGGAGAACGAAGGTCAAGGGCTTACCCACAGGTTGGGGACGTGCTCCCTGCTCTTCCCTAGCTCCTTGGTCGGTTTTGCAAGCAAGGGGAAGAAGAAAATCCGAAAACGGCCTTGGTTTGGGCTTAGAAATGGCACTTTTATAAGGAAATTGATGAGAGAGAAAATGCCTTATAAAAATCCAATTAATCCCAATAAAGTGGCCGCCTCTTCCCCCTCAACTACCTTGGGTACGAGGCACCTTCCTTGCCTTTCATTCTCCTTCATTATCCTCAATTTAAAGAAAAGCAAATTAAGCACCTTAATGCTTATAATATAATATCCCACATGTGAGTGGATATTACTTTTCTTTATAAAAAGGTGAGTGGAATTTCACCTACTTAAGATATTTTCGTTCCTTATGTTGTTAATGGAACGTCCATCCTTATTCAAAATCAACCCAAAACATTTTGGTTGAAAGCCCTTCAATTATTTTTATTCATTTTTGCCCTAAATCAAATTAGGGTTTCAAATAGGCATTATTCTTGATTATTTTAATGTCAAGATTCTCTCTCCTACAACTTAATTCAAATGAGGAGTCCCTCTCATTTTATTTGCTCTACATGATGCCAAGAAACATTAAGGACCATATTGAAGTGGGAATTTGCATATTGAACCCTAGATTTTGGGTAAATTGCACATTACACCAAAACTAGGTTTTAATGCACAAGGATTGCTTTACAAGCTTAAACTTGGTGTCCAAGCTTGTGGAAACCATACCACTACATCATATTCATTATTATGATGTCTCAACATCCGAGGAACATCTTATCATGCAACATTTGCAATTTAACCCCTCAACTTGGGTAATTTGCACTTTAGCCCAAAATAAGCAAACATTGCTTCAACATTGTTCAAACAGGACCAAAATTGAAACATAGGTTCCTTTTGAGCCTTAATTACTTTTCACAAGATGAGATTAAGCATATAATAATCTTTCTTAATCAAAACACCTAGGGTTAAAGCATAACCCAGGTTAGGGATGTTACAAATTATAAACCCCTAACAAGGATTTCGTCCCCGAAATCCCAGATAAAGGGAACAGATATTATTCATTCATCATATCATCATGTCTCTTCAGAACACCTCATTGTTATGTAGACATCATAGAACTTTGATCAGCACAAAGTTCCTTCACACAATATTCTCATAGAGTCAAATGAGAACTTATCTTAAAGACATATTTAGTTGTTATGTTTATGCAAAGCATAAACCCCTAACATATGATGTTCATATCATTTTATATAATCAGACTGATTTCATAGTTGACCATTCCAGGTAGCCAATCTAAACCATCTGATAAATCTCAGATACCAGAATCTTTTACCTTGGTATCAGTCCCATGTGTTGAAAACACATTATATTCTCATCTTTATTTTATCATATTTACAACTTTATAGAACAGGGATCACCTCCCTTGTTCTCTTTCTCATCATATGAGGGACATACTTTTACTTCCTCATATACGCATACTGATCTGAATTCCTATCAGATCCTTCTTTCTTGTTCTTAAGATATGATACATTTATCCATATCATATTTCCAATTTCATGATACTCATTAGATTGTATCAGAATGATTGCTTGATCAGGGCAATCAAAAAGATATCAATCTAAGAGTTTCCATACTCACTTTATCATCAATAGTTGTACACCTGATTAGGGTTTACAATTACTGATATCAAGTAGTATGCACTTACATGCTATCATATTCCTTTCTTTTCATATTACCATAACATAAGATTTAACATCCCTGGATTTTATCCAGGCATCTCTCCTATACCTCTTCCTCTTTCATGGAGGTAAGATCAATATAGAGCATTTAAAAGAATACTGAACAGAATTCAAATTCTAGTTCTCATCATTTCATCCCTATATAGCAACCAATGGGGAAAACAATATCAACAATCCTCCTTTTTATAACAAAAAGGGGTTTAGTGTACTCAGCATGTACACCTTTATAACATACCTTGTACTCATATCATGGTCTTACTAGTCTTATTACTGAAGCAAAAACTAAGCCATAGAATCTTACAGGTGAAAGGTTAAGACCTTTGCACTTACTTAGTGGCTACTTCCCTGGTACACTAGGCATTTATTGCACTATTAGTACCAAAAACTTGGCTTTTTAAAACCATTAGGCAAATTTCTTTAGAATTATAGAGACCATTCCCTACTTCTCAGCTTATTGCACCTTCTTGGGCACTACCATCACATATTTATTATTTGTCTGAACTCATAACAGAGTCCACTTTCTTGCTATAAGTTAATCTTTTCCATATTTTCCCTTGTTCCAACATGACTAAGTCATTTAGGAACTCATTTAAAGCTCAAGCTTTCTGTATTAAGGACTGATAACCTAGGTTGTAAGCCTAGCATCCAGTCCACTCATATGCATTACTGTTGCCCTAATCTTCCCAACAAGAGCATGATCATAGGATTCTCTATCCTGATGAGGTCTTAATGGGGATTCTCAGGCACTCATTCTATTCTTGCATGATCCCTTGCACCTCTTCTTGGTGCAACAACATTGCCCTAAGCAATGTGTTCATTGTTCTCTCCAGTCATTTTAAACTTTACCCTTTCTCTGCACAAGCATAAATCATTATAGGGTATATAGGAGGACACTAACACAGACTCAACAACTTAGTCCTATGTCTCTGTAGACTCAACGAAACTAGAGCTCTGATACCACTAAATTGTCACGACACCCGCCATCATTTAAGATAACAAGTGTCATTAACAATAATAAAACATGCGGAAGCAAATCAGTTGCAGCGGATTAGCAAAAAAATCAGTGAAAATTAAAACCATTTGCAAAGAGATCCATTCATAGGAAAACTCTTTAACCAAGAACCAAAGTGTTTCCATTTCATCCTGGATCACAAGTACACATCCTGTACAATTCCTTTTTAAGGATTACAACATTGACTGCCTTGTCAACAAATATACACAGGCATTATAAAACTTTGAGGCATTAAGCCAAAACTCCGATTGAATCATTTAAAACTCCGAGGACCTGAGAGTACAGAGACGACACATAAGACTACTATCTATATGACTAGACAGACAATATTTCCACCTGAGATCTTATTGCTGTCCCTGCTGTTGCTGCTACTCTTTCCCTGTTCTAGGGTTTCTGCTCTGCCTTCCATGCATACCTAAAAATGTTTCCCACGGGGGTGAGACAATTGAAAATTGCCCCAGCGAGAGATATAACTCTCCGCCAAAAACATTGTTATTGCAGTTTATCAAATTAAAATTGAGCTGGGGTTACTTTTACATTATCAGGCAGAATTATTCATCATAGAACAGAATAAGATAATCTCCATTCTCAAGGAGGTCATTGCATCTACCCAAGGTAGATAAGTAATTCATCTGTCTACTTTGAAGAGAATATAAAGAAACATAATTAACATTTATCTACTAAGAAATGCACAAAGAAATGCAACATCAGCTAATGAATCTCTGTATTCAATCCTTAAGCAAACATTCTATACGGCTGATTACATTTTACAATCACACTTATGCCCTGAGGAGATGAGGTATACCGCTCATACTCCAACCGACCACGGTTACGTAAAGCATCGGTACCACACATAGGTCAATGGAAGAGTCGGATTCCCATGACCTCAACTATCTCGGTCAGTACGAGATAACATGCAGGACATCTTGTGTCTCTGCTAGATAGCTTTCCAGGGTATACTGGCAACATCTCTATTAGAGTTATAGCCCATAGCATATACTCTCTTCAGGATATGGCCCATAGCCAATGCCCGATATTATTTTGTGGAGTCATGGCCCGTAGCCATGCTCTTATTGGGGTATGGTCCGTAACCAATCCCATTCATAGGACATAGCCCGTAGCAATGCCTATGGGGCATAAGGATATAATTGCCCAATTACCCCCACATATTCAAAAATATGCGTTCCGAGTAAACTCGTTTCACCATTCAGCTAATTCTGACGCTGATGGATCTGTGATCATGACAACTACATTATATGGTATCACTTGATTAATTAAGTACATTATCATATTCTTTTAGCATCAGCCAAGTTTCCAAACATAACTTAATAAGACAAATGCTATAAAGAAAACATGTACTATTTCCATTAATCACTTCTCAGTCTTTATAAGACATGGGGATCTCAGTCCCTCATTTCAATACTGGGAATTTTCATTCCTTTGCAACTCAATGCCATAATCATATGGTTCTGGGTATTCAAACCCTTAGCTCATCATTCAGCATTATCACCACTTTTTCAGGTAATTATCACCTTCAGGTCACCTGACCAAGGTAAATATGATGCTTATTACATAAACATCTTCTCATGGCACTTAAGGCCCATTACTTCTCTTATTACCTCATACTAGGCAATAAGGTATAGCATGGCACATAAGGCCCAATAAACAATGTCAATACATAAAATGTCATAGCTCATACATGGCTATGTTCATCATCACATCATACCTGCATGGTTAGTACAGATGATAATACATCAATTTCATATCAGCACCATGCAAAACAATATATAACATCACTATTCAAGGGTAACACCACTATTCCCTTACCAGGGTTAGGGTTTCCCATTTCTCATTAATTCAGACCCTATTGAGTTAACTAGCTTTATCTTGTATTAAGGTATTTCCCCTCTTAATACATTCCATCACAGAATACTCACCCTTAGCATATAATGCATAGGCCACGCATTAGAATTGTCCAGCTATCTCACATGATATGGACTTATCTTAGTTTAAGGCATAACTTTATTATAAAGTTGCCTATAAACAATCGCAATGATACACCCTCAACTAGGGTTTCACAAGGATACACCCTCAACCAGGGTTCACAATGATACACCCTCCACTAGGGTTTCACAAGGTTACACCCTCAACCAGGGTTCACAATGATACACCGTCCACTAGGGTTTCACAAGGATACACCCTCAACTAGGGTTTACTAACATCCTAATTAGTGATTTCACATGTAGACAACCTCTTATTAAGGTTATACATTGAACTAGTCTCAATTAGGGTTTACATCATGTATTGGGTCCATGCATTTGTTATGCATTAATGACTAGTACCATTTAAGGTATCTCCCACCTAATCACATTGGGTTTTCAAAAAGGTTTGATCAATTAGACCTTCAATAACATGAGGTATCCAATTGAATTAACCAAACTGAACCACACTCAATTCTAATCAATGGAACTTCAACCAATTGGATCATCAACTCAATCATCATTTGAATCATGGCTCACCCCTCAATTGGGACTTCAATTATGGTCTGATCTCAATGGGATTAGGGTTTATAAACACCAATTAGAGCTTTGAAGTTGATCATCAATCATGCTACTAATTGTGTTTCAATTGATTGCATTGGACCTTCAACCATTGAATTCATGGAACCAATCATCAATTGGACCTATGGTCATACTTCAATTGAGTTTAATAGGTCAACCTTCAACTAATTTGACCCTCAATTGACCCTCAATTGGTCATCAATTAGGTCTTGATTAATTTAAATTGGGGTGTGGAATCGAAGATCCAACAACACTCATCAATGCAAGATTGGTTACTTTGAAACTATTGAACCATTATCCAAATTGGGTATGACCTGACCCCAAACGGTCTTGAGGTCGTTTGGATGACCTCCAAACGGTCTTGAGACCGTTTGCCCATCATATCACTCAAATCCAAGCCATCCAATTAAGGTTTGGATCATTGGATTGATCACCAAATCAACATTGCATTGTATAACAGCTTGGTACCTTTAGACCTTCAAACACTTAACCATACTCAACCCTTGACCTCCAAACGGTCTTGGGTGACCACCAAACGGTCTTGAGACCGTTTGGATGAGCTCCAAACGGTCTTGATACTGTTTGGCCCATCCAACCTTTGGATTCTAGTGAAAAATCATCATGGATTGGTCTATCGAGTTGATCAACAGTTCAGCACTACATTGCAATATGATTAGTATCTTTGGACCTTCAATTGGTCAACTATACTTGACCCCAGACCTCCAAACGGTCTTGGGGTGATCCTCAAACGGTCTTGAGACCGTTTGGGTGATCCCCAAACGGTCTTGAAACCGTTTGGGCTAATCAACCCAAAATCTCTAATTAACTCATTGGAATTGCAGCAGTGATTTCAATTAGGGTTTGCCCAATTGATTAGCCTTCAACTCATGACTCGTTTGGAATTAATCCATAACATTTGGTGAGTCATTAACCAACATCATTAGGAACAGTAATCTCATACGTTCAACGCTTGGTCAACCATCTTATACGGTCTTGAGACCGTTTTCCCAAAAAGTTTAATTAAATCAGATTGAAAATCAACACTTAATCCAATTAAGTTTCCCTAATTGATTAGGCTTCAACTCACGATTCCTTTGGAGTTAATCCCTCAAATTTGTAGGGTTATTAATAAACATAATTATGAACAGGAATCCCAAACGGTAAATGCTTGGTCTACCATCTCAAACGGTCTTGAAACCGTTTTCTCAACCAGGTCAAGTTAATCAGGTTGAAAATCAGCATATAATTCAATATGATTGCCTAATTGATTGGCCTTCAACTCTTGATTCCTTTGGATTTAATCCCTCAAATTTGGAGGGTTATTAATAAACATAATTATGAACAGGAATACCATACGTTCAACTCTTGGTCAACCATCTCAAACGGTCTTGAAACCGTTTGCTCAACCAGGTCAAGTTAATCAGGTTGAAAATCAGCACATAATTCAATCTGATTGCCTAATTGATTGGCCTTCAACGCTCGATTCCTTTGGAGTTAATCCCTCAAATTTGGAGGGTTATCAGCCTACATAATTAGGAACAAAATTCCCAAACGGTCAACGCTTGTTCAACCATCTCAAATGGTCTTGCAACCGTTTGCTTCAAAACGGTTTCAAACCGTTTGCCCTTAAACGATTTGCTGAAACCGCATAGCCAATCAAATTAAAACGATTTGGAGTAGCTATCAAAACGGTTTTGCTTGGTAACTTTCTTTGGATAAGCATCTAGGATGATGTCATCATCCCCTTCCTTCGAACAACCAAGAACAGAAACCGTTCTTGATGGAAATTGCAGCAAAGAAACAAGAGTGTATCAAATTGAAGAAATCAATCAACAAAGCATAGAGAATTGATGCAATAGCAATGTTTAAGGGTTTGAGTTATAAAACCTGCCTCCAATTGAGCTCCAAAGCTCCAAGATCACGCCATTAATGGTGGATGAAGCTCTTGCAACTCCCCCTAGGCTCGTCCTCAAGCTTTTGATTGCAAAAGTTGGCTAGGGTTGAAGAGGAGATCGAAATAAGAAGGAATCCATAATTTATTTTCAATTTCCACCATGAAATCATGGAGAACGAAGGTCAAGGGCTTACCCACAGGTTGGGGACGTGATCCCTGCTCCTCCCTAGCTCCTTGGTCGGTTTTGCAAGCAACGGGAAGAAGAAAATCCGAAAAAGGCCTTGGTTTGGGCTTAGAAATGGCACTTTTATAAGGAAATTGATGAGAGAGAAAATGCCTTATAAAAATCCAATTAATCCCAATAAAGTGGCCGCCTCTTCCCCCTCAACTACCTTGGGTACGAGGCACCTTCCTTGCCTTTCATTCTCCTTCATTATCCTCAATTTAAAGAAAAGCAAATTAAGCACCTTAATGCTTATAATATAATATCCCACATGTGAGTGGATATTACTTTTCTTTATAAAAAGGTGAGTGGAATTTCACCTACTTAAGATATTTTCGTTCCTTATCTTGTTAAAGGAACGTCCATACTTATTCAGAATCAACCCAAAACATTTTGGTTGAAATCCCTTCAATTATTTTTATTCATTTTTGTCCTAAATCGAATTAGGGTTTCAAATAGGCATTATTCTTGATTATTTTAATGTCAAGATTCTCTCTCCTACAACTTAATTCAAATGAGGAGTCCCTATCATTTTATTTGCTCTACATGATGCCAAGATACATTAAGGACCATATTGAAGTGGTAATTTGCATATTGAACCCTAGATTTTGGGTAAATTGCACATTACATCAAAACTAGGTTTTAATGCACAAGGATTGCTTTACAAGCTTAATCTTGGTGTCCAAGCTTGTGGAAATCATACCACTACCTCATATTCATTATTATGATGTATCAACATCAGAGGAACATCTTATCATGCAACATTTGCAATTTAACCCTCAACTTGGGTAATTTGCACTTTAGTCCAAAATAAGCAAACATTGCTTCAACATTGTTCAAACATGACCAAAATTGAAACATAGGTTCCTTTTGAGCCTTAATTACTTTTCACAAGATGAGATTAAGCATATAATAATCTTTCTTAATCAAAACACCTAGGGTTAAAGCATAACCCAGGTCAGGGATGTTACAAATTATAAACCCCTAACAAGGATTTCGTCCCCGAAATCCCAGATAAAGGGAACAGATATTATTCATTCATCATATCATCATGTCTCTTCATAACACCTCATTGTTATGTAGACATCATAGAACTTTGATCAGCACAAAGTTCCTTCACACAATATTCTCATAGAGTCAAATGAGAACTTATCTTAAAGACATATTTAGTTGTTATGTTTATGCAAAGCATAAACCCCTAACATATGATGTTCATATCATTTTATATAATCAGACTGATTTCATAGTTGACCATTCCAGGTAGCCAATCTAAACCATCTGATAATTCTCAGATACCAGAATCTCTTACCTTGGTATCAGTCGCATGTGTTGAAAACACATTATATTCTCATCTTTCTTTTATCATATTTACAACTTTATAGAACAGGGATCACCTCCCTTGTTCTCTTTCTCATCATATGAGGGTCATACTTTTACTTCCTCATATACGCATACTGATCTGAATTCCTATCAGATCCTTCTTTCTTGTTCTTAAGATATGATACATTTATCCATATCATATTTCCAATTTCATGATACTCATTAGATTGTATCAGAATGATTGCTTGATCAGGGCAATCAAAAAGATATCAATCTAAGAGTTTCCATACTCACTTTATCATCAATAGTTGTACACCTGATTAGGGTTTACAAGTACTGAGATCAAGTAGTATGCACTTACATGCTATCATATTCCTTTCTTTTCATATTACCATAACATAAGATTTAACATCCCTGGATTTTATCCAGGCATCTCTCCTATACCTCTTCCTCTTTCATGGAGGTAAGATCAATATAGAGCATTCAAAAGAATACTGAACAGAATTCAAATTCTAGTTCTCATCATTTCATCCCTATATAGAAACCAATGGGAAAAACAATATCAACAATCCTCCTTTTTATAACAAAAAGGGGTTTAGTGTACTCAGCATGTACACCTTTATAACATACCTTGTACTCATATCATGGTCTTACTAGTCTTATTACTGAAGCAAAAACTAAGCCATAGAATCTTACAGGTGAAAGGTTAAGACCTTTGCACTTACTTAGTGGCTACTTCCCTGGTACACTAGGCATTTATTGCACTATTAGTACCAAAAACTTGGCTTTTTAAAACCATTAGGCAAATGTCTCTAGAATTATAGAGACCATTCCCTACTTCTCAGCTTATTGCCCCTTCTTGGGCACTACCATCACATATTTATTATCTGTCTGAACTCATAACAGAGTCCACTTTCTTGCTATAAGTTAATCTTTTCCATATTTTCCCTTGTTCCAACATGACTATGTCATTTAGGAACTCATTTAAAGCTCAAGCTTTCTTTATTAAGGACTGATAACCTAGGTTGTAAGCCTAGCATCCAGTCCACTCATATGCATTATTGTTGCCCTAATCTTCCCAACAAGAGCATGATCATAGGATTCTCTATCCTGATCAGGTCTTAATGGGAATTCTCAGGAACTCATTCTATTCTTGCATGATCCCTTGCACCTCTTCTTGGTGCAACAACATTGCCCTAAGCAATGTGTTCATTGTTCTCTCCAGTCATTTTAAACTTTACCCTTTCTCTGCACAAGCATAAATCATTATAGGGTATATTGGAGGACACTAACACAGACTCAACAACTTAGTCCTATGTATCTGTAGACTCAACGAACCTAGAGCTCTGTTACCACTAAATTGTCACGACACCCGCCATCATTTAAGATAACAAGTGTCATTAACAATAATAAAACATGCGGAAGCAAATCAGTTGCAGCGGATTAGCAAAAAAATAAGTGAAAATTTAAACCATTTGCAAAGAGATCCATTCATAGGAAAACTCTTTAACCAAGAACCAAAGTGTTTCCATTTCATCCTGGATCACAAGTACACAGCCTGTACAATTCCTTTTTAAGGATTACAACATTGACTGTGTCACGCCTCGATCTCACATTAACCACAAACCACGAGATTAGGGCGCGCCAGGATGGGATTTACACATAAACCAACCACTCGTCATTTTTTTCAAACGTATTAAGACATTAAAGATAACCAGATTTATGTTGTAAACAAAAACTAAACAAGCTGCAGAAGCATTTCTATTAAACTGACAGAAGGTACAAAAAAATGTCTACAGCATATTACATTGTTTAACATAAGTAAAGGATAACAGTTAATTTACATCTTTATACACATTCCACATACACATTCTCTCTCTCCCACACCATGTTCCAAGGATCGAGGGAAAAGGACTAAGAGACCTCTAACTAGACTAACTACAAACCTTTTATAAACTAGGCGTTAGGATGAAACGACCCTTCCGATTCCTGATGCTGAAGCTGACCTGAAAATATTTGAGTAGAGGGATGAGCCTACTCGCTCAGTGAATAACATTTCACTTAGATATCACTAAACAACTCGTCAGGTTTATAATTGAAATAAAACATATATACAGTGCAAGCAGTGCAGTTCTAATGACATAACAGATTACAGAATATAATCACATTTCTAAGCAACAACAGATAATTTAAACCAAAATAACAGATATAATGATTTGGCACAAAAGTTCGGATATATTAATTTACTGTGATCCTATATGATTACATATTTATATCATTATTATGCCCTAATCATATGCAATGTACCCTGCATATAAAGATCCGTAGCGAACTACGATCCCACCGTACAAGACTTAGCGACACACCCGGGAAATGCTAAGTCTGACGCCAGCCCTGCTCTGCCACAGGACCCCAGGCTCTCCGGCCTGACACATAGGCTCTACGGCCTCAAGGCACTACTCTGAGTGCTCTAGATTCCTCCTCTAACCTGAGTACACAGGCGGAGAGTCTCACCGGGTTACCTCTGTGACACAAGCACGAATGATGTTGAATAACCCCCATTTTTTCCTCCAGTGCCATCGTGACACAAGCACGGTTGATGTTGGACACTGCCTCTCTTTCCTCGTGTGTCCATGACACAAGCACGGATGATGTTGCAACACGAGTTTCACCCCTAAGAAGCAGATCTATCAAAGGGGTTCTACGGTGTTAGGGCACTTAAGTCTATTAACTGATAAACATATAACCATTTAAACAGGAATATCACATTTCCAATGAATCAATCATACACTATTGTATATACTACATTGCTTAAGAGTCATACCAAATGATACTGAAGCAAATAAATGTTTAAAATGAGTTAAATAATGATTTCTAAATGAACTGCCACTCACAACTTGAAACTCGGCCGATCACTCTGGAACTCGGCCGATCACCTTCCAGATTCTGAAACTCGGCCGACCAACTTCGGCCGATCAGCAGGAAACTCGGCCGATCCTCTGGGGAACTCGGCCGATCGAAACACTGCTTGTTTACCTACAAAGAAACTCGGCCGATTCAAGACCAAACTCGGCCGACCAAAACACTGTTCGATTGCCTAAATAAGAAACTCGGCCGACCAAACACAAACTCGGCCGAACCGCACACAGACAGAAAATAAAAACGGACCTGCAGATGTCGGTTTCACTCGAATCGACGGGCAAAATCTCCGATTTGCACTGCAAATCGTCCGCAACTGGTGCACACCACCAAGAACAAGCTGAAGGGGGAAGAGGGACGAGCTAGGGCTGCTCTTTGCACCCTAATCATCAGGCCGTCACCTTGCAAACGCAGCTCTTGCTGCTAGCCGGATCGATTGGCGGAGAAGATGATGGAAGGAGGGAAGGAGGAAGTCCGCAGCTGCAGGCCGGAGCAACTCCAGGGCTCCAAGACGTCCTTCCCTTCTCAGCTCCCTCTCTCTCTCTCTCTCTCTCTCTCACGTGAAGGAAGAAGAAGAACGCTTCTGCGTTCTCTCATTTCTGGAAAAATGAAACGAGATAAGTGAGAAAGAATAGATAAGGAGGAAAACCTAGGGGCCAAAACGCAAGGTCCAAGAACTTCCAAAAACTACAAACGGGTCCCTACGAGCCCAAAAACATGCAACTTTTGACACGAAGGTCGGATTCGAACGATTTCTCTGGCAATGCTTCAAGCGTAAGATCCTACACATTTTAAGAGCTAGGATACACACGAAGCACATGTCGTATCCATTTTAAACATTATTAACAAAAATAGGCTTATAACTTAGCACAGTAGCTAAACACATGCTTAACAACATACTTACAGGATAAGCTCAATGCGGGTCGTAACAATTCCTCTTTCCCTTATAAGAATTTCATCCCGAAATCCTAGAAGAGAAAAGGAAACTTGCCACGCATCTCAGACTCTAGCTCCCACGTAGCTTCTTCAAGATTATGATTCCTCCACAAAACCTTCACTAAAGGTATCTCGCGGTTCTTAAGCTTTTTGATTCGGTGATCAACTATCTGCACTGGTCCTTCAACATAGGACACATCTGTTCTGAGCTGCGCCGGTTCTGGATCTAAAATCTTTTCTGTACCGGGATGACACTTCTTCAGCATAGACACATGGAAGACATCATGAAGATTTGCCAACTCAGACGGAAAATCCAACCTGTAAGCTACAGGTCCAATCCTCTCAACAATAGGATATGGACCCATATACCTAGGGGTCAACTTACCCCTCTTGCCAAACCTTAGCACTCCCTTCCACGGTGAAACCTTCAAATAAACCTCGTCACCAACCTCAAACTCAAGAGGTCGGCGTCGTCTCTCTGCATAACTTTTCTGTCTGTCCTGAGCAGCTTTCAACTGATCCCTGATCACAGATATCATCTCTGTAGTTATATCAACTATTTTAGGTCCAAGAATTTCTTTCTCACCAACCTCGTACCAACAAACTGGCGATCTACACTTCCTGCCATAAAGAGCTTCATATGGGGCCATTCCAAGACTAGAATGGTAGCTGTTATTATATGCAAACTCCATCAGGCTTAAGTGTTCTTCCCAGTTACCTCTGAACTGTAGCACGCATGCTCTCAGCATGTCTTCAAGGGTCTGAATGGTCCTCTCAGATTGACCATCTGTCTGCGGGTGAAACGCTGTACTGAACTTCAGCCTTGTGCCCAACGCACGATGTAACTAATTCCAGAATCTAGATGTAAATTTTGGATCTCTGTCAGAAATAATGGAAACTGGAATCCCATGCAATATGATTACCTCATCTACATAAACTTTAGCCAGCTTTGAAACATCAAAGGTTGACTTGATAGGAAGAAAGTGAGCAGACTTAGTTACTCTATCCACAATCACCCAAATCGAGTCCGAACCTCTAGACGTCCTGGGTAATCCTACCACAAAATCCATCGTGATGTGTTCCCATTTCCATTCTGGTATAAGAAGCGACTGCAAAGTACCAGCAAGTTTCTGATGCTCAGCCTTAACCTGCTGACACACTCCACATCTAGCCACGTATTTAGCCACATCCTTCTTCATACCAGACCACCAGTACAGTTCTTTGAGGTTCCTGTACATCTTTGTGTTACCTGGATGCATAGCATACATAGAAGCATGCGCTTCTTCAAGAATTTTCTCTTTCAGCTCACTGTTCCCAGGTACGCACAATCTATCATGAAGATACAACACACCATCGTCAGAAAACCTGAATTATGTTCTCTTGCCTTCTGACATATCCTGCATAACTTGCCACAACTCATCATCACTCTGCTGCAACTCCTTAATCTGATCATAGAAAGTAGGTTTGACCTGCATCTGAGCAATCAACCCACTCTGTCCAGTCACATCCAAGTCTAAATTCAACTTTCGCATATCTACAAGCAAGTCTCTCTTGAAACATGCCATAGAAAATACATCTGCTGTTGAACTTGACTTCCTACTCAAGGCATCTGCCACAACATTCACTTTACCAGGGTGGTAATCGATTGTCACATCATAGTCTTTGATCAGCTCAAGCCATCTGCACTGTCTCAAATTCAAATCCTTCTGAGTGAAGATATACTTCAGGCTCTTATGATCCGTAAACACCTGACATGTCTCACCATACAGATAGTGACGCCATGTCTTAAGAGCATGAACTATAGCAGCCAATTCCAGATCATGCGTAGGATAGTTCTCTTCATTCTTCTTAAGCTGTCCAGATGCATAAGCCACAACTTTGCCTTCCTGCATCAGCACACAGCCCAAACCTCTCCTGGAAGCATCGCAGAACACTGTATAACCCTTTTCTGCTTCTGGCGAAACCAACACTGGTGCTGAAGTCAGCTTCCTCTTCAAGATCTGAAAACTTTTCTCGCAGTTATCCGACCAAACAAACGGTGCATCCTTCCTTGTCAAGCATGTCAAAGGTGATGCTAGCACACTGAAGTTCCGTAAAAACCTTCTGTAATAACCTGCTAATCCCAAGAAACTTCTAATCTCAGTAGGAGTCTTAGGCTGTTCCCACTGAAGCACAGAATCAACTTTCTTAGGATCAACACTAACTCCATCTTTCGAGATAACATGTCCAAGAAATGCTACCTCAACCAGCCAGAACTCGCACTTGCTAAACTTAGCATACAACTGATGTTGCCTCAGCAACTGCAACGCTACTCTCAGGTGTTGCTCATGCTGTACATCATTTCTGGAGTAGATCAGTATATCATCTATAAAGACTACAATAAACTGATCTAGGAACGGTTTGAAAATCTGATTCATCATATCCATAAAGGATGCTGGGGCATTGGTCAGTCCAAACGACATGACCAGAAATTCATAATGGCCATACCTGGTTCTAAAAGCTGTCTTGGGAATATCAGAAGCCTTTATTCTGAGCTGATGATATCCATATCTCAAATCTATTTTAGAGAAGATCGTCGCTCCACGCAACTGATCAAACATATCATCTATTCTTGGCAATGGATACTTGTTCTTAATAGTGATCTTGTTCAGTTGCCTGTAATCTATACAGAGACGCATGGTACCATCCTTTTTCTTAACAAACATGACTGGAGCACCTCACGGTGAAGAACTGGGTCTAATGAAACCCTTATCCAGCAACTCCTGCAACTGCACCTTGAGTTCCTTCAACTCTGCAGGTGCCATTCTATAGGCTGGCAGTGCTACTGGATGACTACCTGGATATACCTGAATCTCAAAATCAATGTCTCTGATAGGAGGTAAGCCTGGTAACTCTTCTGGAAAAACATCAGAGAACTCACAAACCACAGGCACATCATAAATATGGGCGGTGCTCTTCTCTGCTCTGGTGTCAACCACATAAGCAAGGAACGCTTCACATCCTTTCTGTAACATCTTATCAGCTACAACAGTTGATACTATGCACGTAGGCAGAACTTTCCTGTCTCCAGTAAAGACACAAGAAAATTCACCTAGTAGAAAGGTAGCTTCCTTCTTCCAACAATCGAGTTGCACTCGATATGTCTCAAGACAATCCATACCCAAGATGACTTGAAAAGTATTTACATCCAAGGGTATGAGATTAGCAGCAAAGGTGTAACCTCCAAAAGATAACAAGCATCCGGGATAGAACTCGGATAAAACTGTTGGTCCACCTAGTGGAACCCTCAACACTAACTCATCTACCAACTCTTGAGTTAACAAATTAAGTTCACCAAGTAAAGAGCGTTGTATAAAAGAGTGAGTAGCACCTGGATCTATCAAAACTGAAACTGGTATACTATTAAACAAAAACATCTCTCCCGTAACAACTTGTGAAGAGATTATACCTTCCTGAGGTGTCAAAGAAAAGAAACGTGTTGAAGCTCTCCCTCTGCCACGTTGTCCTCTCTGACCACTTCTACCACTGGGCACTCCACCACTTCTAGAACCAGAAGCCACAGAAGAACTTGGAACATCATGGTATTGAGGCTGGAAAGCTTGTGATGCTGCTTGCCGAAGCTGAGGACATTCCCTTTTGAAGTGTCCAACTTGTCCACAGACATAACAACTTGGACTCAAACACTGACCAGAATGTGGTTTTCCACATTTGTCACATGGCGGTATCTCCTGTCCCTGGGGACCTGTCACTGACATTGACGACCCAGAAGACTGTTCACTAGCGGCACTGCCCCATCTCCTTGGGTTGTATCCCCCTCTGCCTCTAGAAGAAGCAACATCCTCAGATCTCTGTCTGCTGAAACAACTAAAGCCACGCCCAAGTTTAGAAAAGAAACCTCTACCTCCACCTCTGTATCCACTACTGGACTGTCCTCTACTGAAATCTGCAGATCTCTTCTTAGACTCGGGCACCTTGTCAGCATTCACAGATTCTTCAACCTGTCTAGCAGCCTCAACAAACTCACCAAAGTTCTCTCTGTTCCTCCTGCTAGTAGAAGAAGCTGTATGCCGAATTTCTGGCCTTAGCCCTTCCTGAAACCTTTTGCATCTTTCTATGTTGTCGGAAACAAGTTGCGGATAGAAATTCGCTAACCGGGTGAAAAGCGCTTCATACTCAGTAACTGTCATGTTCCCCTGCTTAATGTTCTGTAACTGCCTGATTTTCTCATTAAGAAAAGTGGGTGGATAGAATTTAAGATGAAACTCCTCAGAGAAATCCTGCCAAGAAAGCTCTATACCTCTCCTCTTTTCCTCCACACCACGCCACCACAACTCTGCATCGCCTGTCAAAAGGTAGACTGCATGATTAATCTTCTTCTCTTCTGGAAGCTCCATCAGGCGAAAGACCTTCTCTATCTGTCTAAACCATTCATCAGCCTCTGCTGGATCTGTAGTGCCACTAAACTCTGTGCCACCAAGCTTCTTCACAAGCTCATAAGATCGCATCAGATCCTTACTACTGGTAGAAGAAGAATCTTGCCTATCAGCCTTGTACCTCTCTCTGGTCTCCAGAAACATCCTGTACATCCGGGATGCTTCATCCACATGGTCACCACCACCTGGACCCAAGTACAGTGGATCAGGGCCAACACGGCTCTCAGCCTGATCATCATGATCAAAGCCTCTTCCTGCCATCTGCAATGGTATAACAAAATATTTCCTGTTAGAAAACTACAGATAGAAGAAAGACATCTAAACCTTAATCCTATTGGTCTCTTCTCGTCCCCTGACTTGAACTCTAAGTAACTATATACTCAACCTAGGCTCTGATACCAAAAATTGTCACGCCTCGATCTCACATTAACCACAAACTACGAGATTAGGGCGCGACAGGATGGGATTTACACATAAACCAACCACTCGTCATTTTTTTCAAACGTATTAAGACATTAAAGATAACCAGAATGCTGTAAACAAAAACTAAACAAGCTGCAGAAGCATTTCTATTAAACTGACAGAAGGTACAAAGCAATGTCTACAACATTATACATTGTTTAACATAAGTAAAGCATAATAGTTAATTTACATCTTTATACACATTCCACATACACATTCTCTCTCTCCCACACCATGTTCCAAGGATCGAGGGGAAAGGACTAAGAGACCTCTAACTAGACTAACTACAAACCTTTTATAAACTAGGCGTTAGGATGAAACGACCCTTCTGATTCCTGATGCTGAAGCTGACCTGAAAATATTTGAGTAGAGGGATGAGCCTACTCGCTCAGTGAATAACATTTCACTTAGCTATCACTAAACAACTCGTCAGGTTTATAATTGAAATAAAACATATATACAGTGCAAGAAGTGCAGTTCTAACGACATAATAGATTACAGAATATAATCACATTTCTAAGCAACGACAAATAATTTAAACCAAAATAACATATATAATGATTTGGCACAAAAGTTCGGATATATTAATTTACTATGATCCTATATGATTACATATTTATATCATTATTATGCCCTAATCATATGCAGTGTACCCTGCATATAAAGATCTGTAGCGAACTACGATCCCACCGTACAAGACTTAGCGACACACCCGGGAAATGCTAAGTCTGACGCCAGCCCTGCTCTGCCACAGGACCCCAGGCTCTCCGGCCTGACACATAGGCTCTACGACCTCAAGGCACTACTCTGAGTGCTCTAGACTCCTCCTCTAACCTGAGTACACAGGTGGAGAGTCTCACCGGGTTACCTCCATGACACAAGCACGGATGATGTTGAATAACCCCCATTTTTTCCTCCAGTGCCATCGTGACACAAGCACGGTTGATGTTGGACACTGCCTCTCTTTCCTCGTGTGTCCATGACACAAGCACGGATGATGTTGCAACACGAGTTTCACCCCTAAGAAGCAGATCTGTCAAAGGGGTTCTACGGTGTTAGGGCACTTAAGTCTATTAACTGATAAACATATAACCATTTAAATAGGAATATCACATTTCCAATAAATCAATCATACACTATTGTATATACTACATTGCTTAAGAGTCATACCAACTGATACTGAAGCAAATAAACGTTTAAAATGAGTTAAATAATGATTTCTGAATGAACTGCCACTCACAACTTGAAACTCGGCCGATCACTCTGGAACTCGGCCGATCACCTTCCAGATTCTGAAACTCGGCCGACCAACTTCGGCCAATCAGCAAGAAACTCGGTCGATCCTCTGGGGAACTCGGCCGATCGAAACACTGCTTTTTTACCTACAAAGAAACTCGGCCGATTCAAGACCAAACTCGGCCGACCAAAACACTGTTCGATTGCCTAAATAAGAAACTCGGCCGACCAAACACAAACTCGGCCGAACCGCACACAGACAGAAAATAAAAACGGACCTGCAGATGTCGATTTCACTCGAATCGACGGGCAAAATCTCCGATTTGCACTGCAAATCGTCCGCAACTGGTGCACACCACCAAGAACAAGCTGAAGGGGGAAGAGGGACGAGCTAGGGCTGCTCTTTGCACCCTAATCATCAGGCCGTCACCTTGCAAACGCAGCTCTTGCTGCTAGCCGGATCGATTGGCGGAGAAGATGATGGAAGGAGGGAAGGAGGAAGGCCGCAGTTGCAGGCCGGAGCAACTCCAGGGGTCCAAGACGTCCTTCCCTTCTCAACTCCCTCTCTCTCTCTCTCTCACACGCGAAGGAAGAAGAAGAACGCTTCTACGTTCTCTCGTTTCTGGAAAAATGAAACGAGATAAGTGAGAAAGAATAGATAAGGAGGAAAACCTAGGGGCCAAAACGCAAGGTCCAAGAACTTCCAAAAACTACAAACGGGTCCCTACGAGCCCAAAAACATGCAACTTTTGACTCGAAGGTCGGATTCGAACGATTTCTCTGGCAACGCTTCAAGCGTAAGATCCTACACGTTTTAAGAGCTAGGATACACACTAAGCACATGTCGTATCTGTTTTAAACATTATTAACAAAAACAGGCTTATAACTTAGCACAATAGCTAAACACATGCTTAACAGCATACTTACAGGATAAGCTCGACGCGGGTCGTAACAGACTGCCCTGTTAACAAATATACACAGGCAGTATAAAACTTTGAGGCATTAAGACAAAACTCCGATTGAATCATTTAAAACTCTGAGGACCTGAGAGTACAGAGACGACACATAAGACTACTATCTATATGACTAGACAGATAATATTTCCACCTGAGATCTTATTGCTGTCCCTGTTGTTGCTGCTGCTCTTTCCCTGTTCTAGGGTTTCTGCTCTGCTTTCCATGCATACCTAAAAATGTTTCCCACGGAGGTGAGACAATTGAAAATTTCCCCAGCGAGAGATATAACTCTCCGCCAAAAACATTGTTATTGAAGTTTATCAAATTAAAATTGAGCAGGGGTTACTTTTACATTATCAGGCAGAATTATTCATCATAGAACAGAAGAAGATAATCTCCATTCTCAAAGAGGTCATTGCATCTACCCAAGGTAGATAAGTAATTCATCTGTCTACTTTGCAGAGAATATAAAGAAACATAATTAACATTTATCTACTAAGAAATGCACAAAGAAATGCAACATCAGCCAATGAATCTCCGTATTCAATCCTTAAGCAAACATGCTATACGGCTGATTACATTTTACAATCACAATTATGCCCTGAGGAGATGAGGTATATTGCTCATACTCCAACCGACCACGGTTACGTAAAGCATCGGTACCACACATAGGTCAATGGAAGAGCCGGATTCCCATGACCTCAACTATCTCAGTCAATACTAGATAACATGTAGGACATCTTGTGTCTCTGCTAGATAGCTTTCCAGGGTATACTGGCAACATCGCTATTAGAGTTATAGCCCATAGCATATACTCTCTTCAGGATATGGCTCATAGCCAATGTCCGGTATTATTTTGTGGAGTCATGGCCCGTAGCCATGCTCTTATTGGGGTATGGTCCGTAACCAATCCCATTCATAGGACATATCCCGTAGCAATGCCTATGGGGCATAAGGATATAATTGCCCAATTACCCCCACATATTCAAAAATATGCGTTCCGAGTAAACTCGTTTCACCATTCAGCTAATTCTGACGCTGATGGATCTGTGATCAGGGCAACTACATTATATGGTATCACTTGATTAATTAAGTACATTATCATATTCTTTTAGCATCAGCCAAGTTTCCAAACATAACTTAGTAAGACAAATGCTATAAAGAAAACATGTACTATTTCCATTAATCACTTCTCAGTCTTTATAAGACATGGGGATCTCAATCCCTCATTTCAATACTGGGAATTTTCATTCCTTTGCAACTCAATGCCATAATCATATGGTTCTGGGTATTCAAACCCTTAGCTCATCATTGAGCATTATCACCACTTTTTCAGGTAATTATCACCTTCAGGTCACCTGACTTAGGTAAATATGATTCTTATTACATAAACATCTTCTCATGGCACTTAAGGCCCATTACTTCTCTTATTACCTCATACTAGGCAATAAGGTATAGCATGGCACATAAGGCCCAATAAACAATGTCAATACATAAAATGTCATAGTTCATACCTGGCTATGTTCATCATCACATCATACCTGCATGGTTAGTACAGATGATAATACATCAATTTCATATCAGCACCATGCAAAACAATATATAACATCATTATTCAAGGGTAACACCACTATTCCCTTACCAGGGTTAGGGTTTCCCATTTCTCATTAATTCAGACCCTCTTGAGTTAACCAACTTTATCTTTTATTAAGGTATTTCCCCTCTTAATACATTCCATCACAGAATACTCACCCTTAGCATATAATGCATAGGCCACACATTAGAATTGTCCAGCTATCTCACATGATATGGACTTATCTTAGTTTAAGGCATAACTTTATTATAAAGTTGCCTATAAACAATCGTAATGATACACCCTCAACTAGGGTTTCACAAGGATACACCCTCAACCAGGGTTCACAATGATACACCCTCCACTAGGGTTTCACAAGGTTACACCCTCAACCAGGGTTCACAATGATACACCCTCCACTAGGGTTTCACAAGGATACACCCTCAACTAGGGTTTACTAACATCCTAATTAGTGATTTCACATGTAGACAACCTCTAATTAAGGTTATACATTGAATCAGCCTCAATTAGGGTTTACATCATGTATTGGGTCCATGCATTTGTTATGCATTAATGACTAGTACCATTAAAGGTATCTCCCACCTAATCACATTAGGTTTTTAAAAAGGTTTGATCAATTAGACCTTCAATAACATGAGGTATCCAATTGAATTAACCAAATTGAACCACACTCAATTCTAATCAATGGAACTTCAACCAATTGGATCATCAACTCAATCATCATTTGAATCATGGCTCACCCCTCAATTGGGACTTCAATTATGGTCTGATCTCAATGGGATTAGGGTTTATAAACACCAATTAGAGCTTTGAAGTTGATCATCAATCATGCTACTAATTGTGTTTCAATTGATTGCATTGGACCTTCAACCATTGAACTCATGGAACCAGTCATCAATTAGACCTATGGTCATACTTCAATTGAGTTTAATAGGTCAACCTTCAACTAATTTGACCCTCAATTGACCCTCAATTGGTCATCAATTAGGTCTTGATTCAATTGAATTAGGGTTTGGAATCGAAGATCCAACAACACTCATCAATGCAAGATTGGTTACTTTGAAACTATTGAAACATTATCCAAATTGGGTATGACCTGACCCCAAACGGTCTTGAGGTCGTTTGGATGACCTCCAAACGGTCTTGAGACCGTTTTCCCATCATATCACTCAAATCCAAGCCATCCAATTAAGGTTTGGATCATTGGATTGATCACCAAATCAGCATTGCATTGTATAACAGCTTGGTACCTTTAGACCTTCAAACACCTAACCATACTCAACCCTAGACCTCCAAACGGTCTTGGGTGACCACCAAACGGTCTTGAGACCGTTTGGATGAGCTCCAAACGGTCTTGAGACCGTTTGGCCCATCCAACCTTTGGATTCTAGTGAAAAATCATCATGGATTGGTCTATCGAGTTGATCAACAGATCATCACTACATTGCAATATGATTAGTATCTTTGGACCTTCTATTGGTCAACTATACTTGACCCCAGACCTCCAAACGGTCTTGGGGTGATCCCCAAACGGTCTTGAGACCGTTTGGGTGATCCCCAAACGGTCTTGAAACCGTTTGGGCTAATCAACCCAAAATCTCTAATTAACTCATTGGAATTTCAGCACTGATTTCAATTAGGGTTTGCCCAATTGATTAGCCTTCAACTCATGACTCGTTTGGAATTAAACCATAAAATTTGGTGAGTCATTAACCAACATCATTAGGAACAGTAATATCATGCGGTCAACTCTTGGTCAACCATCTTATACGGTTTTGATACCGTTTGCCCAAAAAGTTCAATTAAATCAGATTCAAAATCAGCGCTTAATCCAATTAGGTTTCCCTAATTGATTAGGCTTCAACTCACGATTCCTTTGGAGTTAATTCCTCAAATTTGGAGGGTTATTAATAAATATAATTATGAACAGGAATCCCAAACGGTCAACGCTTGGTCAACCATGTCAAACGGTCTTGGAACCGTTTTCTCAACCAGGTCAAGTTAATCAGGTTGAAAATCAGCACATAATTCAATCTGATTGCCTAATTGATTGGCCTTCAACTCTCGATTACTTTGGAGTTAATCCCTCAAATTTGGAGGGTTATTAATAAACATAATTATGAACAGGAATCCCATACGGTCAAAGCTTGGTAAACCATCTCAAACGGTATTGAAACCGTTTGCTCAACCAGGTCAAGTTAATCAGGTTCAAAATCAGCACATAATTCAATCTGATTGCCTAATTGATTGGCCTTCAACTCTCGATTCCTTTGGAGTTAATCCCTCAAATTTGGAGGGTTATCAGCCTACATAATTCGGAACAAAATTCCCAAACGGTCAACGCTTGGTCAACCATCTCAAACGGTCTTGAAACCGTTTGCTTCCAAACGGTTTCAAACCGTTTTCCCTTAAACGGTTTGCTGAAACCGCATAGCCAATCAAATTAAAAGGATTTGGAGTAGCTATCAAAACGGTTTTTCTTGGTAATTTTCTTTGGATAAGCATCTAGGATGATGTCGTCATCCCCTTCCTTCGAACAACCAAGAACAGCAACCGTTCTTGATGGAAATTGTAGCAAAGAAACAAGAGTGTATCAAATTGAAGAAATCAATCAACAAAGCATAGAGAATTGATGCAATAGCAATGTTTAAGGGTTTGAGTTATAAAACCCGCCTCCAATTGAGCTCCAAAGCTCCAAGATCACGCCATTAATGGTGGATGAAGCTCTTGCAACTCCCCCTAGGCTGGTCCTCAAGCTTTTGATTGCAAAAGTTGGCTAGGGTTGAAGAGGAGATCGAAATAAGAAGGAATCCATAATTTATTTTCGATTTCCACCATGAAATCATGGAGAACGAAGGTCAAGGGCTTACCCACAGGTTGGGGAAGTGCTCCCTGCTCCTCCCTAGCTCCTTGGTCGGTTTTGCAAGAAAGGGGAAGAAGAAAATCCGAAAAGGCCTTGGTTTGGGCTTAGAAATGGCACTTTTATAAGGAAATTGATGAGAGAGAAAATGCCTTATAAAAATCCAATTAATCCCAATAAAGTGGCCGCCTCTTCCCCCTCAACTACCTTGGGTATGAGTAACCTTCCTTTCCTTTCATTATCCTTCATTATCCTCAATTTAAAGAAAAGCAAATTAAGCACCTTAATGCTTATAATATAATATCCCACATGTGAGTGGATATTACTTTTCTTTATAAAAAGGTGAGTGGAATTTCACCTACTTAAGATATTTTCGTTCCTTATCTTGTTAAAGGAACGTCCATCCTTATTCAAAATCAACCCAAAACATTTTGGTTGAAATCCCTTCAATTATTTTTATTCATTTTTGCCCTAAATCGAATTAGGGTTTCAAATAGGCATTATTCTTGATTATTTTAATGTCAAGATTCTCTCTCCTACAACTTAATTCAAATGAGGAGTCCCTCTCTTTTTATTTGCTCTACATGATGCCAATAAACATTAAGGACCATATTGAAGTGGTAATTTGCATATTGAACCCTAGATTTTGGGTAAATTGCACATTACACCAAAACTAGGTTTTAATGCACAAGGATTGCTTTACAAGCTTAATCTTGGTGTCCAAGCTTGTGGAAACCATACCACTACATCATATTCATTCTTATGATGTCTCAACATCAGATGAACATCTTATCATGCAACATTTTCAATTTAACCCCTCAACTTGGGTAATTTGCACTTTAGTCCAAAATAAGCAAACATTGCTTCAACATTGTTCAAACAGGACCAAAATTGAAACATAGGTTCCTTTTGAGCCTTAATTACTTTTCACAAGATGCGATTAAGCATATAATAATCTTTCTTAATCAAAACACCTAGGGTTAAAGAATAACCCAGGTTAGGGATGTTACAGTTAGGTTGAGGGAGCATCGGACTTCACTTTGGGCCTCTCCAAGAGTAGAGAAACCCTAGGATCTCTCCTTCTCTCTCTCTCTTCCATCAAATGTGGTACAATTGCCTAAAAAAATGCAAATAATGTCAATAAGTGAATTTTATACAAATAAGCATATTGGGAGGAAAATCATGTAATCCAACAGGTATAGATGTTATTGAAGAGAAATATAATACAAGAAGAAGCCCTAAAATAGGGCTGAATCACTCGTTATTCATTTTCTTGTCCATACAAGAAAAGGAAGGATGCTGGCTTGGTTTGGGTTCCAAAACGTCCAACTTAGAAATATTGAACATATTAGTGGAATTTTGATAATCATTTAACTTAGCAAGAGATTCAACCTTTTCTTTAGAAAGAAAATCATTATAGGTTTCTAAGACAAGCAATTTGGGATTATATTCATCAATAGAAGCTTGCAAATTATCATTTTCAGAATTAAGACTTTCATTTTCAAAAGTAAGATCATTTTGTTTAGTATGTAGATCATCATTAGTTTTAGTGAGATTTTTCAACTTTCTTTTGCAATCAACATATTTATCATGAGTTTCTTCAAGACTATTAACTAAATCAGTTTTGGATAATACACAAATGTCTACCTCATTTGAGTCTTCATCTTCATTTTCCTTGGCCATGAGACATTCCACTTCTTCATCTCCACTCTCACAGTCTTCACTTGACTCATCCCAAGTTACTTTGTAGACTTGTTATTTCTTCTTGAAGGAGCATTTCTTACCTTTATTGACTTTAGGACAATTGTTCTATTGATGTCCTTTCGTTCCACATTCAAAGAACCTAAGGGAAGAAGAGGAAGAAAACACTAGATTTTTTGTTAGATTTAAATCTTATATATTGCTTACCATTTACAATGAGTTCATTCTTTTTCCTTCACTTGACTCATCACTTTCTTGAGTTTTGGTTGTTGCCTTGAATTTTATATCCTTCTTTTTTCCTTTTTGAAGTTCCAAATCAAATCTTTCCTCTTCTTCAAGAGTAACTTCATGAGGCTCTAGATTGTCGATGAGTTGCTCCATATTCAATGTGGTAAGGTCATTGGCTTGTTCAATTGCCATCACCTTTGGCTTTTACTCTAGAGGCAAAGATCTAAGATTCTTGGACACTTGATCTTCCTCACTATTATACTTACCCAAGGCACTCAAGTTGTTAACAATAGAAGAAATCCTTGCATAGATTTCAGTAATGGATTCATTAGGTGTCATGTAGAATTGTTCAAACTTTTTTCTAAGCATGTTAATCTTGATATTCTTAACTTGAGTTATACCTTCATGTGAAACTGAAAGTTTATGCCATATTTTGTAAGCAGCTTCACATGAAGATATCCTATTAAACTCACTAACATAAATGGAACAATATAAAATGCTTACATTCAATTGAACTTGCTTTACCGTTTTGAGATTCCAAGTTGCGTACATCATATTAGAATGTGCATAGGGAAAGGACGCCATTCTCCAAAGCTCTAGGTTGATCCCTTCAAAGTAGAATTGCATCCTTATTTTCCAATAAGTGTTGTTGCATTCATCAAAGTGTGGTGGTCGGCTCACATAAGTTCTTGTAGGTTATGTACCCAAAGATAGATCCTATCAAATGCCTAGAGCAAGAAATACACAAGTTCCTATGACTAAGGTTATGTATGTGCCTAAGGATAATCTAGCTCATGACCATAATGCTAAGAAGAGAAATGAAATTAATTTTATTTGTTGTCATTACTGTTTATATTTTGGTCAATATTCATTTTCTTTTCCATACAAGAAAAAGTAGGATGTTGAGTTGGTTTGGGTTCCAAAACCTTGCACTTAGAAATATTGGACATATTAGTTGAGAGTTGACCTAAAATTAATTTTCAAATTCATAATGTCATGTCTCAACTAAAAGAAGCCTCAACTTGTATATCTTTGATTAATTAATATATTAAATGTGTTAGTTGGATTAAAACAAACGGAATAAGAAATATCATGTTCATCCAAGAAGTAGTACATCTTCTCAAAAATCTACAGAACTATATTTGGTCGACAAGAATCTCAACCGAGATGCTTATCGATTGAAATACAAATTCGAACTAAAACACTTCTGTTAGAAATTGTTACCATTGAATTCATTCTGATTCATATATAATAATGAAAATCATTCATAATAAAAAAAACCACTATATGGGTACAAGAACATTCATACTTATCAAGTTTAGAAAAATTGCTCTAAAAGCATATGACCAGAAACAAGGAAGATTTTTATACTTGAAGAAAAGGAAAAACTATTAACATAGATACAAATTTTAAATAAGCTACTTGTCAAAGAACTTCACAATAATTAATGTGACAATAATTATGAATCATAAGAAAACATTAATGTTGTTGATAAAGGAAACATAATTCTAAATTTCTTAACTCTATGGATATTATTACAAATAATGAATTGTTTTTCATGCAGGAAAGATTCTTAGAGTATGATCTTTACCTAAAGTTCCTTTTGATAAATTTGATATTTGTGTATTCTAGGCAAGAAAATTAAGATCTCTTCAAAAAACTAAAATAATTCTTACTAGATCATTAGAACGTAGTTTTTCATATGAGAATTTTATCTATTTGTGGATAAGGATGTTGTTTTCTCTTCAATAAAAGATGGAAGATACAAATTCGATCTTAAATCACAAAAAGGTTTTATCTTGGAATATTCAACATCTAGCAAAACATCAAGGATTTATAAGTCTACATCTAAGAGAGTTAAAGAATAAATGATGATTATACACAAAAATTTTAAGACTTAGTCATATCTCCTAAAGGACTTGATTATTGGACATTTTCTATATGAAATTACCAAGAATAATGTCTACGATTCAAGTTCTAGATCTAAAGGACAAACATTCATTGGAACTAAATGGGCATCATGAAATAAACTAAAATAAATCTAGATTACAATGAGAAGAAATAGAGTTTGATATAACTTATACATCTAAGGCTAGACTTGAGGCCATTCATATGTTATTCTAGCCACGAATAAGGACATCAAACTCTTCAAATAAAAGCACAAATTGTTTTCTTAATAAAAGAAGAAATATATGTTACTTTAAACCCATGACTTGAAACACGACTGAATATGCATAAAGAAAGTTGATTGGTTACTTGTGCTGATATAAAACAAAATGTAATATCTTGACCATTCTAGATAAGCCACACGTTCTAAAATTCTACAAAACTGCCTCTCAGCCGACAAGGAGATCGACCAAGGGGCACCCCGGTCGAAGTCATGGTTGACCAAAAATAATAAACCTAATAGAAATGCTTATGTGTAAATCAAATCATTCATTTGCACCCAATATTGGTATGTTAAACCAGTAAATTGCTCATCACGATAAATGTATTACACATGTTTAAAATGAGATAAATTGTGACGTCCCAGGATTTTCTAAAACTTAATCTGATGTGAGACGTCCAAATTGAAACCCTCACCTCAGAGAGAATCCCAATTTAAACACCCCACACTAGGCTAAGAAGAAGAAAATCAAGGGAGTCAAAAGGAAACAACATCAGTAGCACATGTACATGAACAATAATAAAACCAAAACACATGTTCACCATTCAACATATAATTACAACATGAATTGTTACAACATTTGATATTACACATTGAAAGGTAAACTATAACATATACATGTACTACATCTAAACTACAGGATCTTAAGACAATAGGTCCACCTGTACATCAGCTCGCTATACAACTCTCAACCATCCTGGATCTTCAAAGCACAAGCCACAACCTAAACAAAAGATTACATGCGGTACACGTCAGCACAATATTTCATGAATATTGTACTGAGTACGCCTACATGTCTTTTAAATACCTCTCATCATATCTTGGAAATAAGATAAAACTAATATACTTGGCAGTAACAGAAGAATATAAGAAAAGCATATACTTGCATAAAGATATTCATTACCAGAAGAGAACACACATTTTAAGCATATTTCCATTATATGTAACTTGATCAACCACATGCACTATTCTACCAAAGAGATTTAGTGCTCACATGTACTATTCTACCAAAGAGATTTAGTACTTTCATCAATGCACTATTCTACCAAAAAGAGATTTAGTGCTATCATATAATGGACCATATATCTTATGTTTCATGTGTTCATAACAATAAGTATGGAAAAACATGCAACATATCATACAAGAACAATCATTTCAATCAATATCATATGCCAAGTATTTTATTACACATATAACACAAGCATATTGTATAATAAGCCAAGTAAGAGGTAATGGCGTACCTTGATCAAGAGAAACCTAATCATCACATATATATTCCTGATGTCAACTACATCCTTGGTCAACCCTGATCAAGACAAGATCACATACTATCGTCAGGGTCTCATCATCTTACAACTCATCTAAACCTTAATTATGTTCATTAGGGTTTAGCTTAGTTCATTAGGGTATTCTCATTGTTACTTTTCTTATCATCTTGTTATCTGGGATTGATGTTACTGATGTCGTTTTCCAAATTATGATTCATCATCTGGACATTATCTTCCATATCCTTTTTGTGCACATATTAACCCTAGGTTACATCATTAGCATAGATTAGGGTTTTAAATCATGTATTAAAGGTCAACTTCATATAACATGAATTCCATGTATCTAACTGATATCCGAGTTACATATTAGCCTCACATTACTGATATGAAGGTATTTTGTAATTACCATGATTTATTGATCATGCATGTATTTATTGCATTTTATTTTGGGTTATTAGCCATAATTATCCATATTAAGCAAATTACATGATTTCGTACATCACCATGGCCATATCTGACATCACATGCATTATAAACGTTATTATTGAGTTACTGACATTTTTCCATAATTTTAGGCCACTGTTTGATATTTGTTATCCATAAAATGAGCATTTCACAACTAATAAGATATCTCTGATATTAGTGCATCAAAAGACTGATCTAAAGGTTCCAGGTTGTTCTACGCATTTTTCTGAGAATTTTGATACCTTATTTGTATTTTTCTGACATGCGGGCTTTTTGCTATGAATATTGAAGATCTGTAGATTATTACCTCTCTGAGCTTATGGGGATGCGCCACGTGTCCGGTAAGTTGGGCGCTGCTCCTCATCTGGGCCAGCGGTCTTCAGCACTTGGACCGAGTTGAGCCGGCCGGTTCTCAGCTCCTGGATCAATCCGTCTCCCTCTCTCTTGTCTCGCGACAATGCCACACAGCGCGCCCGTCCTCTGTTCTCTGTATGCGCCGCCACATAGGCCTGCTCCGGTGAGAAAATGCTGGCATGATGGTACTCCCAATCCTCTCCTTAGGTGCCCATAAGATTCAACAATCATCCTCGGACCTCCTCGGCTTCTCAGGTTCGCCCTGGAGCCTCTGAGCCGCCGTGTCCTCAAGCTCGCCGCCACCGGCGCTGCTATGGTGGAGAAAAAGGGGCATCACGCCTTTGTTCCTCCTCGCATCGATCTGAAGCTACTAGAGCTTCACCACACTTCCATGAACTCGACCTTGCTCCTCTGATTTCAGCTGTGATCGCCTACTACCCGCTTTGAGCTCCGCCTTCATCTCCGGTTAACCATGGCTTTGGCGGCCATGGACTCATAGCTGCTGGGCACGAAACCAGCGGCATTCAACTCCACTGTGTCCGAGCTTTGTTTCCCCTTCTTCATCTTCCTTCGATCTACCCTCTACCTTTGTATCCTCATCCCAGTCACCACCTGTTCGTGGGGTGGAGAGGACAGAGAATGGGAGAGCTCGTTCTCCCTGCTCCCTTCATCAAACTCCCAAACTGAGGGGTCGGGGATTAGGTCTGGTCAAGGCCAAGAAAACTACCCACTTCCTGTCCCCTTACTTAAGCCACGACCATGGTGTGGGGATGCCTGGAACTCGGCATCGTGGACTTCTCCACGATCTCCTGACCGATCGGAGGTAGGGGAAGGTCCATACACCGTCTGATCGCCATCTAAGGGTCGGGTTTTGTTCTCTCAAGGCCGGATCCGAGGCTTATCTCTAAACAGCCATCCCTGCCACTAGATTGGGTGTCTAGGGCTAGGATCTGACCATACAGACCCAAATTAAATAAAGGGGCGCGTGACACCTAAAGGATCGAAACTTAGGTCCAAAAAACCATCAATCATGCACATTATTTCTCCAGAATCAAACCTCCATAACTTCCTCTAGGAATATCCAAATGCCACCAAATTTTAACCATAGCTTCCTTACCTCTCAAGCTACATTCTATTCAAATTTGGTGACAAAAATCATATGTTAGACCACTCAATTAAATTCCTCAAAAGGGCATAAAAAGAGAGATGTTAATCATTATATAAATCTCATTCAACATTTCCACTTTACCGAAACACTTGTAACTCTCATTATAACTCAAGATATAGATTCTAATATGTTATTGGAGATTTATGGATTTCAAAAATCCACTCCATCACATCCTACACACCTTAAAAGATATTTTGTCCTCGAAATTAAGCCAGAAAACCCACTTTGTCACATCATATACATCTTAAAAGAACTTTCGTCCTCGAAAGTAAACCATACTCATATTCCAAGGAAAACTACCATGTCTTCATCCACATGTGGGAACTATTCTATGTGTAACATATCCATAAAGGTTACCTAGAACCATGTATCCAAAGCACTATCAGGGGTTTTTACGACCATCTTGGTGCACAACCACTCCATAGAAGGCTCAAACAAGGGTTTATAAGCTTAGATTATGCCATTACATATCTCATATGTTAAAGTCACTTCCTTATCTTTATCCATGCATTAGGGTTCCCACATCATATTACCATTTTCTAAAGGAGTTAACAAACTTAGCCCATTATACCAAGGTGTCATCAACATTTTATTGAGCTAATTGTTAGAACATGTTCAACTTAAACATATGCCTTTTATGAGGGAGTTAACTAAAGTTAACCCACTTTATCCATCTAGATCATATCAAGGTGTCATAATCATTATGTTGTGCTAGCTATCAAACTACATTTTGCATCTTTATTAAGCACTAAGATTAACACATCATGCAACATATTTCATGCATATGATCTTATTTCATTTCTCATAATAAATTGTAACATTTATTAGTGATTTTATCACAAGATTAACCGAGAATTTCACATTATCATCATTACTAAAGCATATAATTAAACATTTATGCATTAATATCTATTAAACCATCTCTAGGTTTCCATCATGTCATATCCACTATCATATCTCAAGATTGGATCACATCTCTACATGTATTATATCATGGTTGTGCTAAACAAATTTATGTAAGAGTCTAATCAAACATATATCCAAACTTCACCTAGTCCAACTGAGGTTATCCTGACCCATATCATGAGGGTAGTTTCATGCCCAATCTCTCTAAGCTAACTCAACTCTATCAGTATCTCATATGTACAAACTATATCTTTCCTCTCGATCTAGGGTTCTCAGGTATACCTCATTGGCACTAGTGATAACTGCATTAGATCTAGCCACATAAGCACAAACCAAAACATGAAATGATGTTCTCATCATAGATCTCTACCTATGAGACACGCTTACCCAAAACTCTCTTACATATACACCACTAGTGTCCTACGTGGGAAACCACCAACCCGAGCATGAGGCTTCACAGAAACTAACATAGCTACATCCTCCAGGGTCTTGGGCTCTCTCCCTCACCCAGATGGAAGGCACTCATACTAATGTTCACATATGTACATGTAACCAGCCTCTCTCTATCTCTAGGGTTTGGTCCTCCCAAGGACATCTAGGGTTCAGGAAAACTATACGAATCATACATAAAGCAACTCAGCTCAATCACTCAGGAGTATTCTAGTTTAGGACATATCATATCACATATCTCATAATTCTCATATCTTGGAGTCTAGGTTCTCTGACCTTCTCCCTGTGGGTCTCGCTCTCTCTTGAGCTAACCCCAAAACTGGTCCTAACACTAGAGGTCCTCCTTTGTAAAAGAGCTTGAGGCTCATGCTGACTCACGACTTAGTCTTAACTTAACATATCTTATCTCATAAAAGCACTCATACTTGTATCATCAAAACTTATCTCAAATCCTCAAAACTGAACTTAAATCCTCGAAGACAAACATAGATCATCATAACTATCTTATGTCATATACACAAGACTTACATCATATCATCAAACTTATATCATCTATTCCATCTATCATATATATCCAACAAGGCTCTAGACATCTAATCTAGAACTACTCTCTCTTCTAGACTGATGTCATCACTTTCACTTAGGTTGCATGACCACCTCCTACTCGTACATGTGTGGGGACACATTTTTATAATACATATACATATTAAAATATTATATAGTTTTTCTCCGATAAAACCAGCGTCAGAGAAAACTATCGAGGTTCGATTCGTTTGGAATCAAAAACCAAAACTAGAAACGAGTGTCCCACACATAGTAGAGAGTACAGTGTCATGAAAACTAGTGAAAAGGGTGAGAACATGGTGTAGACTAGTGTAGCTACTCTAGACAACGAGCGCCATATGTCTAGGGTTTCTCTTCCTTTTATGCACGTCATTTCCAAATAGTGCAACGTCCCATACCGCTGCACTACAAGGAAAGAACGGCATCTAAGGACTTGCTATACAACAAGCACCAGTCTAGACCTAGTTCTCGGACATCTAGGTGCTATCCTAGAGGCTAGGTCAGATCTAGTCTCTAAAAGATGACTAATCTAACCCTAAAAGATTATTAAAGTTCAAGGTTCTTTAGTTTTGTGTTGCATGATGAGCAAATGTCAGGCTTTGCTATTGTTCATGCTCTGATACCACCTGTGACGTCCCAGGATTTTCTAAAACTTAATCTGATGTGAGACGTCCAAATTGAAACCCTCACCTCAGAGAGAATCCCAATTTAAACACCCCACACTAGGCTAAGAAGAAGAAAATCAAGGGAGTCAAAAGGAAACAACATAAGTAGCACATGTACATGAACAATAATAAAACCAAAACACATGTTCACCATTCAACATATAATTACAACATGAATTGTTACAACATTTGATATTACACATTGAAAGGTAAACTATAACATATACATGTACTACATCTAAACTACAGGATCTTAAGACAACAGGTCCACCTGTACATCAGCTCGCTATACAACTCTCAACCATCCTGGATCTTCAAAGCACAAGCCACAACCTAAACAAAAGATTACATGCGGTACACGTCAGCACAATATTTCATGAATATTGTACTGAGTACGCCTACGTGTCTTTTAAATACCTCTCATCATATCTTGGAAATAAGATAAAACTAATATACTTGGCAGTAACAGAAGAATATAAGAAAAGCATATACTTGCATAAAGATATTCATTACCAGAAGAGAACACACATTTTAAGCATATTTCCATTATATGTAACTTGATCAACCACATGCACTATTCTACCAAAGAGATTTAGTGCTCACATGTACTATTCTACCAAAGAGATTTAGTACTTTCATCAATGCACTATTCTACCAAAAAGAGATTTAGTGCTATCATATAATGGACCATATATCTTATGTTTCATGTGTTCATAACAATAAGTATGGAAAAACATGCAACATATCATACAAGAACAATCATTTCAATCAATATCATATGCCAAGTATTTTATTACACATATAACACAAGCATATTGTATAATAAGCAAAGTAAGAGGTAATGGCGTACCTTGATCAAGAGAAACCTAATCATCACATATATATTCCTGATGTCAACTACATCCTTGGTCAACCCTGATCAAGACAAGATCACATACTATCATCAGGGTCTCATCATCTTACAACTCATCTAAACCTTAATTATGTTCATTAGGGTTTAGCTTAGTTCATTAGGGTATTCTCATTGTTACTTTTCTTATCATCTTGTTATCTGGGATTGATGTTACTGATGTCATTTTCCAAATTATGATTCATCATCTGGACATTATCTTCCATATCCTTTTTGTGCACATATTAACCCTAGGTTACATCATTAGCATAGATTAGGGTTTTAAATCATGTATTAAAGGTCAACTTCATATAACATGAATTCCATGTATCTAACTGATATCCGAGTTACATATTAGCCTCACATTACTGATATGAAGGTATTCTGTAATTACCATGATTTATTGAGCATGCATGTATTTATTGCATTTTATTTTGGGTTATTAGCCCTAATTATCCATATTAAGCAAATTACATGATTTCGTACATCACCATGGCCATATCTGACATCACATGCATTATAAATGTTATTATTGAGTTACTGACATTTTTCCATAATTTTAGGCCACTGTTTGATATTTATTATCCATAAAATGAGCATTTCACAACTAATAAGATATCTCTGATATTAGTGCATCAAAAGACTGATCTAAAGGTTCCAGGTTGTTCTACGCATTTTTCTGAGAATTTTGATACCTTATTTGTATTTTTCTGACATGCGGGCTATTTTCTATGAATATTGAAGATCTGTAGATTATTACCTCTCTGAGCTTATGGGGATGCGCCACGTGTCCGGTAAGTTCGGCGCTGCTCCTCATCTGGGCCGGCGGTCTTCAGCACTTGGACCGAGTTGAGTCGGCCGGTTCTCAGCTCCTGGATCAATCCGTCTCCCTCTCTCTTGTCTCGCGACAACGCCACACAGCGCACCCATCCTCTGTTCTCTGTATGCGCCGCCACATAGGCCTGCTCCGGTGAGAAACTGCTGGCATGATGGCACTCCCGATCCTCTCCTTAGGTGCCCATAAGATTCAACAATCATCCTCGGACCTCCTCGGCTTCTCAGGTTCGCCCTGGAGCCTCTGAGCCGCCGTGTCCTCAAGCTCGCCGCCACCGGCGCTGCTATGGTGGAGAAAAAGGGGCATCACGCCTTTGTTCCTCCTCGCATCGATCTGAAGCTACTAGAGCTTCACCACACTTCCATGAACTCGACCTTGCCCCTCTGATTTCAGCTGTGATCGCCTACTACCCGCTTTGAGCTCTGCCTTCATCTCCGGTTAACCATGGCTTCGGCGGCCATGGACTCATAGCTGCTGGGCACGAAACCAGCGGCATTCAACTCCACTGTGTCCGAGCTTTGTTTCCCCTTCTTCATCTTCCTTCGATCTACCCTCTGCCTTCGTATCCTCATCCCAGTCACCACATGTTCGTGCGGTGGAGAGGACAGAGAATGGGAGAGCTCGTTCTCCCTGCTCCCTTCATCAAACTCCCAAACTGAGGGGTCGGGGATTAGGTCTGGTCAAGGCCAAGAAAACTACCCACTTCCTGTCCCCTTACTTAAGCCACGACCATGGTGTGGGGATGCCTGGAACTCGGCATCGTGGACTGCTCCACGATCTCCTGACCGATCGGAGGTAGGGGAAGGTCCATACACCGTCTGATCGCCATCTAAGGGTCGGGTTTTGTTCTCTCAAGGCCGGATCCGAGGCTTATCTCTAAACAACCATCCCTTCCACTAGATTGGGTGTCTAGGGCTAGGATCTGACCACACAGACCCAAATTAAATAAAGGGGCGCGTGACACCTAAAGGATCGAAACTTAGGTCCAAAAAACCATCAATCATGCACATTATTTCTCCAAAATCAAACCTCCATAACTTCCTCTAGGAATATCCAAATGCCACCAAATTTTAACCATAGCTTCCTTACCTCTCAAGCTACCTTCTATTCAAATTTGGTGACAAAACTCATATGTTAGACCACTCAATTAAATTCCTCAAAAAGGCATAAAAAGAGAGATGTTAATCATTATATAAATCTCATTCAACATTTCCACTTTACCGAAACACTTGTAACTCTCATTATAACTCAAGATATAGATTCTAATATGTTATTGGAGATTTATGGATTTCAAAAATCCACTCCATCACATCCTACACACCTTAAAAGATATTTTGTCCTCGAAATTAAGCCAGAAAACCCACTTTGTCACATAAATTACTAATAAAAAATTGTGCAAGAATTAAAATTGTTTAAAAGATCATGAAACTTGATTCATAGCCTTACTTGATTTATTGAATTCAAAGTTACTTCTGATTTAAAGTATCTTTATACTAAGATTAATTTTATTATGAGATTAAGGGGGAGATCAGAAAATTCTTGAATATAATGTGCATATATTTTTTATCTTTCTCTTAGTTGGATTCTCTACACCAATATGGGATTAACATCCCTGATATTTGGGTAGAGATATGTTTATTGATCCCAATATGATCCTAAAGGAATCTCATATAATTTTAGGGCTTAACATCCCTTGTAAATGGTTGAGAAATTAATATTGGTTGTTGAATTGTGGCTAAATTTGACATTCCTTTTTATGTAAACACTTAAGGAGGAGTAATCAATTAAGGGGGAGTCTTATTGATTTACACATATGATTATCCTTTTGAAATGACAATGGGGGAGACACAAAAAAAAATATTTAAAATATTTTCATGATTTCTTGGCTTGACATTAATTTTTGCTAAGTTTTCCATAAGAGATGGATATCATGTTCCATATCTCTTTAGGAATATTAGCTTACATTTTTATGAGATCCTAGGACTTATTTATCTCAGGTATGTCTCATGTATGAAACTCATTTCATTTCCAATATTTTGTTTTATTTTTGGAATGTTTGTCATCTACAAAAAGGGGGAGATTGTTGGCTAAATTGGACATTAGCATGCCCTCTGTTTTAATGATGGCATATATTTCATTCTTGTGGATCTCATGTGCTACTTGAGTATTTTAGGGTTCAAGATGATGAGAAGCTCATACTAAGTGGATAATTGAAGATCAAGGCACTTAAATGTTTAATATTTTGATGATTTTACTCAATGTATACTAAATGTAAAAACTAATACAAGTATATAATGTACAAGTACTTAGATATCATGTAAATCAAGTGTTTGATTTTCCCTATCCACCCAAAACCCTATCTTACACACACATAAAGACCTTAGGATTGATAGGTTTCATATGATTCATTAATAGGACCTCTCATACATTGCAAATCCTTGCAAAAAGTCCTTCTCGGTCGAAAAAATTGTCAAACAAGACTCACTCAGTAAAAGACTCAGACAATCGAGAAATCACTTTCCAAATCTTTAGATCGAAGTCAATTTTGATTGACAAATACTTTCAACCAAGATAGCCCTTGTAATAGGTTTAAATGAGAGAGAGAGACATTTAGCTATTAGAGCCATCTGAACCAACATAGTCATCTGGTTGATGAGTTTGTGGATCGAGAGTCATCTGTTCTAAATATTGCCGACTGAGAAAAGTTCTGGAAACTTCACTTTTAATGAACATTTTAGCCATGGAAACTCAACTACTTTCAACCTAACGGCTAGTGAAGCACTAAGAACACTCTAGACACTTCCTAGAACGTCCCTAATCATTTGTAAATCGTTCCTATAATAAGGAGAGGCCTTAGGACACTTGTATCATCACTTGCATACAAAAATACAAGCTACGCTTGAGAAATCATTCTAGAGAGCAAAAAAGATGAGAATCACTTGCTATTTTCCTCCTTGATCTCTAAGTTCATGTCCCATAGCTATAGCCTCTTAGCCACCATTCACGAAACATCCAGCATAAGTGGTTAGGAGGTATAACTGCTCTATATAGGAATAAAGATGATGTACTTCATTTGTTAAGTATTTCTTTCTTCCAATCTATTTCCATTATATTATATTTGTTCTCCTTGACTACTCCAAGTGTAGGAGGTTGTCTGAGGGAGGTTCTTGAAGTTGTTGCAAGGAAAAGAAGGCTTATCCAAGATTGCTTGAGGTTACTTCAAGAAGGCTACTTCAAAGGAGGTTGAAGCTACTTCTACGTGAAGGCTACTTCAAGGTGGTGAAGCGAATTCTTGGTGGTGAAGTCTGCTCCAAGGATGCTAGAGGTTATTTCAAGAAGGTTGCTTTGAAGGAGGATGAAGCTACTTCTAGGTGAAGGCTACTTCAAGGTAGTGGAGCTACTTCAAGGTGGTGAAGGTTGCTCTATGGGATTGAAGTTACTTCAAGAATGCTGCTTCAAGGAGGTTGAGGCTACTTCAAGGTGAAGGCTACTTTAAGGAGTTGGAAGGTGATTGTATTTTATTGTAACATCCTTGCGAGGTAAATAAAATAAATTACTTTCAAATCCCAATTAGAGAAAATAGGGTAGTGGACTGACAATCTTTGATTCAAACGTTGGAACTACTGTAACTCTAAGTGTCTTCCTTGTTTTTCCTCCTTCTTTGGTTAAAGTTTTCAATTGAATTTTAAAATACCAAATATCTATTCACACCCCTATAGATATTTCAAGTGCAACAGGTGTTGGGTTTTATGTGGTCGGAGTAGGCAGTGGTAACAAAAAAATTTACTTGACCATAAACCCATATCCAACAGATTGCATCGATATCTTTGTAATGGGAAGGATTGTTTTAGCAAGATATACCTAGTCCTGAGGCTTTCTCAGTGACTATATAATAGCAGCAAGTGTGGTCTTCAACCACCTATCTTTGATGACATATGTACAACTTCTAATGTTGAACCAGGTTGGGTTGATTGTCATCCCCCTGAGCGGCAGAAGTCTCCCGCCTCTATACATAGTTCACACAGACTACTGGGAACTCTAGTCGTCTTGCAGAACAGACTAGAAGGAGTTGTTGCCTTCTATCAGCGTACTAGTCACTGACACACTCTCCCACAATCAGTTGATGTCTGTAGTTGTCTTTCCCTCGTTGTTCCTCAGTGGACGGGTAGAACTTGCTTGGGCTCTCTCGGTTACCACAACCAGAGAGGACAACAACTTTGTAGAGCAATTTTGTTCTAAGTTATCGCTCTAGGGAAGCCCCCAATACCCCTATATTTATAGTAGAGGGTAGGGTCAGGGTTCCCAGGCTGTGAGGGAGTAGAAGGTCTAGAATTTCCATGAACAATTTACACTGCGGCAGGCGAACCAGTCATTTCATAACAAAACCGTTCATTTGGCAAGGTGAGACGATTGGTTCACCCAGTGAACCGGTCGCTTCACTTCCCTGACATGCCTACAATTTACATTCCTTATTCATTTCTAATTAACGCAAAGATTAATTTTCATCCCAATCGAATTGAACAAGTGAAAAAAAAACTTTTCTCCCAATTAGGGAAAATCCAACATTGCTCGTTTGGTCCAGTTGAACTGATTCATTCACCAGAGTGAACTGGTCGACTCACTGACCATGAGCCAATCATCTCACCCAGTGAACCAGTCAGTTGGTGGTCCAAATTGTGAAGAGCACAGTCAATTCAGTTCTCAATCAATCTGACACTCTAATCAGTTAGTTCAACACTTGAACTTGATGATTCTGAGACATGTCTATTGATTGAATGTTTTATTGAGTACCTAAACACTTTAGTATTCAATCCAAACATTATTCATGGATAAACTCCTATTCCAGGTTAATCGTTTGTGTGTGACCCTATAGGTTCCATTTCATATTGGAAATGAATTTCCATAACTAGCTTATGATATCACAATCAAGGAGAGGTACCTAGTCGCACATCAGTGCTACCCAAGTGAAAAGAAATGTTGGAGAACAACTTTTAATCCTTCAATATTTTATTGGTGTTCTAGTGAATGTATAATTCCTTTGTCTTTTATATCCTGAATGAACTCAAGACATGAAGTTCTCATCCTTTCAAAGTTCATTCATGTTTCTTGAACTAGAGCAGACTATCTGAGATATGTGTGACATCATTATCATATATTGATTCACATGTGCATGCACATTCCTTTCTCATTCTCACTTATCAAGTGGCCTAGACATCATAGTCCCTTAGGAGGGATAAATCCCATATCTATCACTCACAGTCTATCTCATGAGTCAAATCCACCCAATCATCACCTTTATAACAACCCATGTTTCAGGACTGCATTTGATGATGTCAAAGGGTACCCAATCACATTCGATGAGTGCAACAATTTCATATCTAAGAATCACAATCACCACCATGACTATGAGAGATGATTCTGACTACTATGTCATGGTTCTAGGTGTCACTCTAATTGTGGGTCTATTCGATATACTACTCTCCACCTTGTATTTGTGTGCTTGGTTTAAAATCATATATCATGACCAATGAGACATTAACATCAACCAACACACACTCTAGTCTTGATGTGTTATTATTGTTTATCAATCTTCCACAATCACATTTGACTAGGGACATAAAAAGAATGTACATACTCTTAGAATCCATTTGATCTCATTGTTTAGGTCCTCAACCTGAAGACATTCATCGTTGAGTATTTTCATTCTTTAGATATTCATTCTGCTCCATCATTTATCCCACAATTGATTGAACTAGAATAAATTGGATGCTTGCCTTTGATATTTATCAAATCAATCAGAACAAATGCCAATCCAATCATCATATGATTGGCTCTCCGGGCATACATACCAACAAACTCCTTCTTGTCCTTAGAGACAATCACCTTTGACTCATATTCTTAGTGATCTCTAAACGTGTTCCACATGTTTCTGTTGCACTAGTGCTAATCCAGTGAGTTTGCTACATTTTTTCTTCAGTCGGTATATTGCCTGTTTCACATCTCCTCAATGCACAACATTTTATATGATATGGATTTGTCGTAATATGCTATCTGATATTACTTTCCTAACAATTAGGTCCATAATTTGACTTAGTATTTCTACTTTGTCATCAATGGTTAGAATATCTGTAAGCTCATCTGTATGAAATTTTAGATCCATATAGTATCCTCTTCTATTCATAACATAAGGATACTCAACATTCCTTTTAGTGTTAAATGGATTTTAATTTTACTCAGAATGTTTCCATTTATCAACACATATTCACTTTTATATTTTGTGATAATTTTTCTATCTTTTTGGAAGCTTGCATTAGTGTAACTCATTTACACTCAACTCTTTCTTTTATTACCATAGAACTAATCCTTTAATACTTCACAAATACACAAATAATTTCTTTATGATATTCCAACGATTCTCACTAGAAGTAGATAGACATCCAATTGTCATGTCCAATACATATGAGATAACTGGATGAGCGTATCATATTGTCATGTCTATACATACAATATGATGAATGCATGTTATATATTTTCTTGTCATGTCCGATACATACAAGATAATGGGATGATTATATACATGATAGATCCAATTGTGAATGCAAAAGGCATCTATCTATGTGTTCCTATTCTTCATAAGAATTTGGGACACTAGGCATTTGAGATACTAACACCATGTAATGTGGACAAGTTTTCTCCCACTGAATCTTTGCATACTGAACCCTTCAGCATAGACAGCCAATGTATGCTCTCTCTTTATCAAATAAAGAGACTTTTAAGAACTATCTCTATATATCTCTATTCCTATCACATAGGACATTTCTCTTTGTTCCTTTAAAGAAGGTATTTCCACACCAGTTTCATTTTATTCCTCATCATCATGTGGAATATGAATATTCTCCCACTAAATCTTTGTAATCATAGATCCCTTATTTATTTCGATATATCACACAAACCTTTGAATATATAATCAAAGTAAAGACTCTAGTTATTTGATGCTTATATTTAATCAATCATATTGATTAATCCATTGTAACTCATAGACTGCATTTGCATTAATGGAATTATAAAACCCTTCAAGTTGTGTCACATACACAGCCTCATGTTATTCCTACTAGGAATGCAGTTTTAATATCGATATGTCAAATTTCATAGTCTTTAAGTTACAATAGAAAGCATGATCCTTTATGGACTATAGCCACTGCAATTGGTTAAATAAAATCATCAGGTTCAACACCTAGAAGAATTTATCTCAACCAATCAACTCTTCAAATGTCATCCATGTCAGTCTTAACTCTTTAGACCCAATTGCACTTATGGGTTTTATCCCTATAACTACTATCATTGAGGTCATACCTTATTTGGTTCACATGCAAGTCATTTTGGATCTTATGGCTTCAAGCCATAACTCAAAATTTGGTTCCTCAACATCATCTAGATAGATTATTGGCTCATCATCATATGACCAATTTATCACCTTTGAGTTTGTAGGAAATCATTATCCATCAAGCTCAAGGTGTTTTCTACTAGATATATGAGGTGTATCTATTACATAACGAATTTGAGAATCCACAACAATTGTGATTCTTAATCTCCTTTTGTACCTTTATTTAGTGTAAAACATGTACTTTAGAAGTTTTCTAGAATATTATTTATTTGTTTGATGATCATGCCCTTACTATTTAGAGTATGATTCCTTCTTTGATTTAGACATCATTATGCCTTAATCATGAGTTCTTTATGATAAACTATCATAGTTACTCACAAGGTCCTCAAACATTTGGTTTAAGTATCTTGTTCATTGATCATATCAAATAATTAATACTTTTACCAAGTTTGTCCTTCATTTTTGATATACTTGAACATTTCAAGATACTCATATTGGTATTTCATTAAATACCAACTTTGAAGTATTAGCATTTATTCCAATAGGTATGTATATACATCATTATGTATTATACCTAATAGAATAGTCATTCTCCCACTACATCTAGTGAAGATTGACTTGTCATTATGCCCAATAAACAAGGCATTCATATCTCTTAATGGTTCATTAACCAAGAGAGTCTAGCTTTATCCATCAACATGGAACCTAGAGATGAATTTCTCATCCATTCATTTAGATGATAATGTCAATTAATTGTTTGAGTCATAAATAACCTTTAGGTATTATTTATTTTATCTCATGCATACCAAGTACCACAAGATAAATAAGGCATTTCCATAAAAGATCATATCTTTGAAATTTAAACATGAACTTTATTGATAGATATCTTTTTTACTATGAGATGCAGAAATAAAATGTTTCTATTTATTGACAAAATGAAATAGCAGTTCATAACTCTATTACATGCCCTTTGGGCTGAAATAAACTAAAAGGTACTTCTGTCTATGGCAGAAACATTTCCTTCAATGTTGATGAGTGTTCCTTTTTGGTCCTTTCATAAATACCATCACTTCTTTTTAGATCTTGCACATCATATATGTCTGGTATCATATACCTAAGATAAAGAAGCATTTTAAGTTTATTTCATGATACCTGAGGTAGATACTTCCATCCCCTCCATCTTCTTATTTAGTTCATCTATGTAGATAGGAAAATTTCTTTTCCAATGTCCTGGCTCATGACAATGGTGACATTTGCCCCCCTTATTCACCCCTCCCTTGGCTTTGAGAGTTGATGATGACTTAGGCTGTTGGCTAGCATCAGAACCTTCTTTGATTTGTCCTTGCCCTTAGACTTTTCGTTCTTTTTGCTGATCAGCATCACAAATTTGAGTTTGTCTTTCTTCATCTGTGCCTCAACTGTCCTCTACATGCCCAACAACTCTGTCAGGGGACTGTCAAAGTTGTTCATGTTGTAGTTCATCACAAACTAACTATAGGATTCTGGAAATGATTGTAGTATCACATCAGTAGCCAACTCTTGGCTCAGAGGGAATCCAAGTTGAGTTAGGTTATCCACATACAATCATCTTGAGTGTGTGAGGGACAACTGGATCTCCTTATGTCATGACGCACTTGAACAATGCCTTGGAGACATTATATCTCCCTTTCCATGCCTGGTCTTGATACATGTTCTTGAGATGTTGAACCATCTCAATGAAGTCCTTGTTCTCATGTTGTCTCTACAACTCATAGTTCATTGAGTACAACATAAAGCCATTTACATTAATGGCATCCTCAGTATGCTTCTTATAAGCATCCCTTTCAGCCTTTGGTGCGGTGGGAGAGGGATCATCTGGCTCTGGTGTATCTAGGACATACAGCTTTTACTCTTGAGTGAGAAAAATTCTCAACATCCTAAACCAGTCATGGAAGTTGTTCCCATTTAGCTTGTCCTTCTCAAGGACCGATCACAACGAAACGTGATTGTCGTTGGTAGCCATTTATTCTACAAAAAGAAATTTGCAATTTTATTCCAAAACTCTTTTGATTTGATTTGATTTGGAAATTGACAATATTAATTACGTCCTTAATTAATTATCACTCCCACTATTGATAACCCTCATGTATCAATTCTAAAGATTGTAGCGTACAACCTTCTAGTGAGCAAGATCCTGACTTCCTCTAAGTTATGGACCAGCGAGGGCTATCACCCACAACTAGATTCTATCAGGTAGGCAATTTTTGCCAATTGCATCATATGCAACTCTTGATAGATGTTATGCACAACTCTTTGTCATGAAAATCTACATGCCTCAAATTGCTTAATCCTATTAAGATCACCTTGTTAAGTCCATTCCCAGAAGCCAACACAATGAGTATGCACCCTGCGAAGGCAGACCCACATACCCACTATCACACTTCCACAAGATAGATAGTTCACCATGCGAAGGCTTGCCCACACATAGTCGATCAAGATTTTCATGTATGTTGCTTTTGGAAGGTATCTTAAACTTAATATTTTGTTGAGGGGTTTTTATATGCTTATATATGCATATATGTATCAAATCGCCACATATATAGTATGTATCACATACTTTCTATATCCCACAAATGAAAACATGCAATAACGATAAAGCGATGATTATGGTCATTCGATTGTAGTTCCTTCGAGCCACAAGGAACTACGGTCATCCAAGGTCTACATCACATGTAACCTGTTATTGATGAAGATTTGTGCTTGCCAATCCGGGTTGATAGGTTCAACCTTTGAACCGGTTGGCTCGCCTCTTTGTCGGTCGGTTGGTCTTCTCCAGCCGGTTGTCTGGCTCCTCCAGATGGTCGGCTCGTCTGGTTGTCTAGCCTTCTCATCGGTCTGCCAACTACTCCTTGATCGGTTGTCTCGGTCCATCAAGTGGCCATATTAAGTCTTCGTCATAACAAGAAATAAAGCTAATCCTATTTTACATAATCTTTGTGAAAACTCGAGTTACATTCAAAGGGAGCAAAGGTAGAAGACAATCTTGAGTTATCTCGAGTTACATTCATAGTAGAAGAAGAGGGATCGGTGCACAGACTGAGATGCAAACAACCATAACCAACCACACACATGCACAAAGGGTTTATAGGCCATAACCATGCTACACATCCACCATCATAACCCTTTTAGGGCAACACGTATTGATTGCATATATATACCATATCATATATGTATATATTAGTTCAGGATCATGTCGTATTAATTAGATATTCACATTAGTCATTCTATTCACATCGTATGAAATAAATAAAAGATGGTAAAACCAAAATCTGATCATATTGATTATCCCAAAATATAGAGTATTTATGTGGCTCTGATACCACTGTTGGGTTTTATGTGGTTGAAGTAGGCAGTAGAAATAAAAAAAATTACTTGACCATAAACCCATAATCAGTAGATCGCATTAATATCTATGTAATGGGAAGGATGGTTTTAGCGAGATATACCTGGTCCTGAGGCTTGCTCAGTGACTATACCTCACAGCAAGTGTAGTCTTCAAAAACCTGTCTTTGACGGGGTTTGTGCAGCTCCTGATCTTGACCCAGACTGTGGTTGACTATCATCCTCCTGAGCGGAAGAAGTCTCCCGCCTCCATAGATAGTCCACACGGACTATCGAGAACTCTAGTCATCTTGAAGAACAGACTAGAAGGAGTTGCCCCTTTTTGTTGGTGTACTAGTCACCGACACACTCTCCCACAATCAGTTGATGTTCTGTAGTTGTCTTTCCCCCGTTGTTCCTTCCTAAACGAGTAGAACTTACTTGGGCTCTCTCAGTTACCACAACCCGAGAGGAAAATAACTTTGCAGAGCAACTAATGTTCTGAGTTGTCTCTCTGGAGAAGCCCCCTATACCCCTCTATTTATAATAGAGGGCAGGGTCAGGATTCCCAGTCTGTACGGGAGTAAAAGGGTCTGGAATTCCCATAAACAATTTACAGTGCGGCAGGCGAACCGGTCATTTGGCAAGGTGAGTAGATCGATTCGTCCAGTGAACTGGTCATTTCACTTCCCAGTCCTACATGTAATTGACTTTACTTATTTGTTTCTAATTAACGCAAAGATTAATTCTTGTCCCAATCGAGTTGAACTAGTGAATCGAAAAAAATTTCTCACAAACCAGTTAAACCCAACACTAGTCGTTTGGTCCAGTTGAAGCGATCGGTTCAACAGAGTGAACCAGTTGTCTCACTGGCAATGAACCGATTGGCTCACCCAGTGAACCAATCAGTTGGTGGTCCAGATTGTGCAGAACACAGTCAATTCAATTCTCAATCAATATGACACTCTAATCAGTTAGTTCAACATTTAAAGTTGATGATTCTAAGTCAAGTCTATTGATTGAATGTTTGATTGAGTACCTAAACACTTTATAATCAATCCAAACATCATTCATGGATATACTCCTCTTCCATGTTAATCCTTTGTGTGTGACCCTATAAGCCCCATTTTACTTTAGCAGTCAATGTCCATAACTAACTTATGACATCACAAGCAAAGAGCGGTACCTAGTCGCACATCAGTGCTACCCATGTTATAAGAAAAGTTGGAGAACAACTTTCAATCCTACATTCTGTGATTGGTATTCCAGTGAATGTATAATTCCTATGCCTCTGATAGCCTAAATGAACTCAAGGCATGGAGTTGTCATCCTTTCAACGTTCATTAATATTTCTTGAACTAGAGCAGACTATCTAAAATATGTGTGACATCAATATCATATATTGATTCACATGTGCATGCACATGCCTTTCTCAGTCTCTCTTATCAAGTGGCCTAGACATCATACTACCTTAGGAGGGACCAATCCCATATCTATCACTCACATTATATCTCATGCATCAAATACACACAATCATCACCTTTATAACAACCCATGTTTCAAGACTGCGTTTGATGATGTCAAAGTGTACCCAATCACATTCGACGAGTGCAATGATTTTAGTTCTAAGAATCACAATCACCACCATCACCATTACAGATGATTCTGACTACCATGTCATGGTTCCATGTGTCACTCTCATTGTGGGTCTATCTAATACACTGTTCTCCAACATGTATTTGTGTGCTTAGTTTGATATCATATATCATGACTGGTGAGAAATTGTCATCAACCAACACACACTCTAGTCTTGATCTATCATTGTTGTCTATCAACCTTCCATAATGACATTAGACAAGGGACATAACAAGAATGTACTTACTCTTAAAATCTTTACGATCTCATTGTTCATGTCCTCAACCTGAAGACGTACATCATCGAGTTTTGTCATTCTTTAGACATTCATTCTGCTCCATCATTTATCTCACAATTGATTGAACTAGAATAAATTGGAAGCTTGCCTTTGATATTTATCAAATCAATCAGAACATATGCCAATCCAATCATTATATGATTGGCTCTCTGGTATACATACCTAAAAAAGGAGGGTGTACGTAGCTACAGAGAATTATCCTATAGTGTGATTGGAACCACTACTACTACGAGGCTTGTTGATCACTGGATTGTTGGGATGGAGATTCATTTTCTTTCTATATTTTACATTCTTTAATTTTTTTATGAGCATTCTGACCATAGTTCATGCATATAGAAGGTAAGTTTTCATATTCCAAGGTGTATCCTACCCCTTGAATCAGTGTCGAAGGAACTATGTGTCTACTTCTTTCAAGTTTGACTGCTACTATATAAAGTCCCCCCCTCCTTTCTCAGTCTGTGTTAGTTTCTAACTTCATAGTAGTATGAATGTCGCAACTAATTTCCTCAAGGATACAGTGTTGGTATAAGAAGATTGGTAGCTTGGGGATGTGTAACCATGTCACAATAAATCTTGGATTTTCATTAGAATGTATGTAGGATGGATACCAAGGTTGGACTCTCAGGTCAGATACTATCATAGGCTAAGGATCATCGTTGAAAGCATTAATATAGTCATTTCTCTCCCATTTGTTGTAATTGGTAATAGTTTTTATCAAGATCTATCATTTGAAGGTCACAAAGCTGGTTCCACATAGTTTTCATATGATTGTTTAGTGTCAACAATCCCAATTCTCTTATGACGGCCTTGACACTAACATCATAGCACCATGGTCTCATTAAGTCGCAATATTTCCCCTCAATGGGAAAAGAGGGAGTACCATCTATGTCGCAAATTTCAAAATCATCATTGGAATAGTTGAACTTCCTTATCTTAAAATCCCATTATCGAATTAGAGGGGTTGCAGACATATCCTCTAGCAAAAACCCTCTAAGAATTGGGCATATTTGATCTTCAAGTTGATAGGTCTTGTTATAAGTAGCGCCAAAATTGCTTGGTATCTGTGGAATGTTTTCATCCTCAGGATAATTCCTTCCATATCCATGTTTGCATAATTGAATAGACCTTGCACTGAATTTCTATTCTTGTTTTAAATGTTATAGTTTTGATCGATGTGGATCCTTTTTAGCACCTTGTCTTGTTTCACTGTCCTTGTTGCATTTCTTCTATTTCAATAGCATTGCTCTGAATTTCTATTCTTGTTTTAAATGTTATAGTTTTTGTCTCTTCAGGGTTTGGTAATTGACGCTCTCCTTGCCATTGTCTCCTTATCAGATATGTGGATGATCTCCATCATCTGATGGACAGTGGCCTTGTCCCCCTTCGATTGCTCGACCTCCCCCTCGACCCCAAACCCTAACACCATTGTTGGAAATTCTATTTCTTTAGTAGGATCACATTATTTCTCTATAACTTAAATTATTTACATTGAGTTATTTGATTTTTCAACAAAATAAACTATTGATAAAATATCAAATAAGTTGGTGAATATACTAGGCTAGTTGATAAAAGTGCTAATATATTTGCATAGTTGTTAAAATTGTTAATAAATCACCGAATTTTTGACATATTAATTAACATCTCTTAGAAAGCGCCAAGTACAGTGCGGTTTCAATACCACTCTAATTGAACAGCCAACACTTTTGGCATTTTCAATCCCTTCTATTAGAAACATCGATATGTTTGGTTCACATATGTTGTCCCTAGCGCGCTGTCCCGACATGTCCATGTCAATCTCAACCAACACACACCGCATTAATTTTTTAGGGGTGGGTTTTTGGTTAAATTTAGTAGGGATTTTTTGGGACACAAGCAGGACGGCAGGTCTGATACAACAAATTTAGAGGCGATGTTTGATGCTTTTTGGCAAAAATGGACACTAGTACATAACCGACCTTTAGTGTCAGTTAGTTAAGGCCATTAGTGTCGGTTTTAATGTGACACCTATGTGGGCGCCACTAAAAGGCAAGTCGTTAGGCATCGATTTTCAAACCAACACCACAACCCTTCGCGTGCCACTGAAAACACGCCAGCAGGGGGTATAGGCGTCAGTTATTAGTTTTGAAACCGACGCCGTAAACCTTTGCACCACAGAAAGGGCGCCATCTGGGGCACTATCAGCGTCGGTTTATTAGTGATAACTGACGCCATCACACCCACTACCATGGTCATGCTTGCCAACACGGTCGTGTTGTCTGGCCCGCTGCCATGGCAGTGTTGGCCATCACGGCCACGGTATCTGGCCCGCTGCCATGACCGTGTTGGCCAACAAGGCCGTGGTTCCTGGCCTCATTAGGGAAATCGACGTCGGTTACTAGTAGGGAAACCGACGCCAGAACCATCAGCGTCGGTTATCAATATGCATTAGGCATCGATTATAATTATGTATCCGACACTGTAATCATTTGTCGTCGGTTTTAAACAAATAACTGACACCTATTGCATGTTTTTTTTTCTTATCAGTCTGCAGGCCTGCTGTGGCTGGTCGCAGGATGAGAAACCTACAGTTCAGTAATGAACTGCAGGTTTTACGACATCCATTGATATCAGCCAACAACATGCCACAAACCTGCAAACTTAACAACATTAATTTTCACACATTTAGCAACCTACAGTTCCATTCGATTTTCACACATGTAGAAACATTCATTTAGCAATTTACAGTTCCATTCATTTTCACATTCACACATGTAGAAACATTCATATTGCAACCAGTAGTTTCATTCATTTTCACATTCACACATGTATAAACATTCAGACACATGTAGAAACATTCAGACATGTAGAAACATTCACACATATTACAATTCAGAAATTTATTTACAAAATATCATTCTTTAGTCATTATTCGTTATGAACATCCCAATTATATTTTAAAAACCCCACTACTTGTATGGCTTTATCCCATTCTTCTCTTACATCATTTAATTCTTCTGTCGCATAGGGAGAATGTACATCTAGTAAGGCCTTTCCTATAGTGTGTTCAGTTTTAAACACCTTCAAAGAGAATGATGTATATATATAATTAATAATATATAAATAAGATTGATATATTTCATATTATCTAATGAGACTATATATAATACCTCAGGAATGGTATCGATGTCCACTGTGGCATATTTGATAATCACATGTATAAATCGCATCATATAGTATGCACATGCCCATCCTTTGTGTTGTGTAGCACACTATAAATTGAAACATACAAAATATTAAAAAATACAACTAATTAAGCACTGTTCACATAAATCATATATACATTGTAGTCAGGAACTTACTTCGACATTCTTCCAAATTATTGGTTGGTTCTTTTTCCTGGAGACCCTTCCTCCAGCCTTTTTGAACTCTTCTAAACCCCTACATGTTAATGTAACACAGTACATTGCATAATTAAATAGTAATGTAATAACATATGTTAACGAATATGAAAATGAAATATTTCTCACCAAAATAATGCCATTTTCATTGTGTGTTCATATTTTGAATTCAATTTAGTCCCCTTAGGATCTAGATAATAGACAGTGAACGTATCGGGGACAATAACTAGTAACTCCCAATACATACCCCTAGAGGTAAAAAAGTTAAAAATTAATAACTCAAAATCCACAAAAAAAATGTAATTTTCTTAAGTCCAAATTGTAAGCAAAGTAAACTTACTCCACATTGAATGGAGCTATTATCACCGTCTTGTTATTTTGAGAAAAATTTGTAAGAGCATCACATCAATATTGTTGAACTGACGAAGTGTCTTTAGCTACCAGACTAATCAAAGATGGAATCAAAAATCCTACATGTTTGAATGAAAAATCTGCACATATCTTGTCTAAGTAGCTGCAAAACATGTATTACGTGTGCATTAATATATAAGAAACCAGATCACCAGATCCTACACAAGGTATATGAATGTATAAAGAAGATCTCACCTTATCCATAGCTCTATCACAGATGTATTCAGCCAATCATATCGAAACAACTCCAAAATATCTTGTATAAATAGTTTGTTTTCGTATGATTGACCTGCAACATCCGCATCTATAGAAACAATTATAGGTAAATTTATATCATGTTCGCCTAACCATATTGTCATACCCCTACAATTAGGACCTAACGGGACAGGTAGGTCCTGTGGAACCCAACTTGGTAATGTAGGAGGTGGAAGTGGAGGCCTAGATGCTCTGGGTGTCTTCTTTTTAACCTGTATATATATATATATATATAATTTTAGATCAATTGACATCATATACACACACTAACAATTTAACGTAATGTAAATTTACCATACAATTTCAGTATAGAGGACATCTGCTTTTGACCATAATATCACTCCGCCTTCTGCCGCACCAAGTGTTTCACAATCTGGGTGGGCATATGACAATGGAAGATCCATCCAACTGGGGAATATACGTAGCGGGCTAACACGAACGCAACCAGTTGGTAATGGAGACCCATGAAACATTTCCCCTAGTAGGGATGGGTAATTCGATGCCTCTGCAATGACAAATTCTTTACTTTTTAGCCAGAATTGCTGCAACCCATACAAATTTTTGTGTAAATAATGTTGTATACATATATACATATCATCTTGAAAAAACAAGTTACAATGTCATAAAAATACTTACAACGGATGTGCTAGGTGGTGGGTCTACAGGATTACTCCCAACCTCTGCAGTAGGAGTAGAGTGGGACGCCATAGGTACTGTCTACTGAGTGGCAGTCAGAGATGCTTGCCACTTACTCATTGCTTCATGGAGTGTCTTATCAACTACTTCCTTGATTCTCTTATCAACTACTTCATCGACTCTACTATCAACTATCTTATCTACCTATGCATGGATAAAAGAAACGTTAGCTTCTGATTATTGAATTCTCTTTTACAGTACATTCTAAAGAAAGAATAGGTTACCTCTTCTTGTGAAATTCCCGCTTTTGGGACATTTTTGCGCTGGGATGGCCCAAAGAACTCTTTGATGCCCACACCAGCGCCTACAGCCCTAACACATCTAGGATGCTCTGGGTTACCCAGAGTAACTGTCAATTCATCCCTTATGCCCTCAGGGATAAACTTGCCTTGTTTCCTCAGCTCGTGCAGCTCCCGCTAATCGCCAAAACAAAAATTTGTAATTAAGTAAACACCACAAATAATCAATATTCGAATGATTGCTCTAAGAGTTGTATTTTACCATTTTTGCAGCCGCCTCAGCAGTTGCAGGCTTCCTTATTTCTCCCTTCTTATCAACTAGCAATCCTTCATTGTGATCTCCGCGCACATACAAGTCATCATTAGCTTCAATATTTGCTGGTGTTGGCAACCCAACTGAGAATGGACTGGAGTCGTCATACTTATCATAGTACTCTTCTTCATCTATAAGATCTTCAATGAACTGTCTTTTACCATGAAGAACAACTGATTGTTTATCATTTGCAGGATCATCGATATAAAATAATTGTTTCGCCTGTGATGCCAATATGAATGGTTCACCCTTCTCGCCAATCTTTTCAAAGTGCACTAAAGTGAAATCCAATTCATCCACTATAACACCTTTGGTGTTATCAACCCAATTACATTTGAAGAGCGGAATTCAGAAATCTATGTAGTCAAACTCCCATATGTTTTCAATGACACCGTAATATGACATTTTAGCTTCATGTGGACTCTTATCCTTTGCACTTGCAAAAAACATAGTCGACGTTTGAAGGGTGACCCCACTATTTTGGATGACACTCTTATCATCTTGGCGCTTTCTGTAATATGTGAATCCATTAATGTCATACCCTTCATAAGACATAACATTCAATTTTGGTTTAAAGGTGAGACATTTGATTGTTTGCGTAATATCATCTAGTGTTTGAGATAGTTGATGTAAGACTTTATCTTCAAACCACTTAATAAATGTCTTGTTATGCTCTCTAGCAAGCCGCATTGTATTGGCTCAAGGATATTGTCTCTTGATGAAATCAGTATGTTCCTTGATATAAACACTCACTTCGTTCATGTTGTGTAAAATATACAAGTGGCCTTGTTCCAACTGCTCATGGCTGATTACTTTCACCCGTGATCCCAAAATTCCTTTGCCAAATTACTCCTCAATATTCTTGTCATTACCAGGAGTGTCGTTACACCACTGAGAAAGTCATTGCAAAAATACATAACCTCTCTCGCCACATAACCCTCATAATACTCCCTTCAGGCCGATAACGGTTTCGAACATCACTTTTAAAAACGCTCATGTATCGTTCAAAGGGATACATCCAATGCAAGAAAACTGGTCCCAACATTTTCGCTTCCCTAGTCAAGTGGACAACAAGATGTACCATGTTATCAAAGAAGAAAGGAGGAAAATACATCTCAAGCTGACATAGGGTAACAACCTCTTCTCTTTGCAAATTATCGAGAGTATTATGGTCAATAACATTGTTGCACAGACTGTTGAAAAATAAACAAAGTCTGGTGATTGCAAACCTTACATGCTTCGGCAATATAGATCGAATTGCCACAAGCAATATTGGTTGCATTAGAGTGTGACAATCATGAGATTTAAGACGTATCAACTTCAAATTTTTCATTGATACCAATCTACGGATGTTGGATGAGTAACCCTGTGGCACCTTAACATTTACCAAACATTCACAAAAAGCTTTCTTCTCCTTTCTACACAATGTGTAACAAGCGGGAGGTAAGTATGTTCTCTGATTTCCCATTTCACGTAATTCTATTAATTATGACCTTATTTCCATTTCACGTAGGTCCAGTCTGGATTTTATACCATCTTTAGTCTTACCTGGTATATTCAACAAAGTACCAATGACACTATCACAAACATTTTTCTCAACGTGCATGGCATTGATACAATGCATGACTGTTAAAGAACTCCAATAAGGAAGATCCCAAAATATTGACTTCTTATTGAATAAAGATTTGTCACTCTGTGTGGCCATAGTACATTGTGATCTCTTACCAAATTCATTGACAAAGTCTTTTACTCTTTCATAAACAACCTCCCCTGGTATAGGTTTAGGTGTACTCCGTACCTCATTCAATTCATTGAATACTTTGCGCTTCCTACGATACGGATGGAATTTTGTAAGAAACCTTCGATGACCAAGATATACAGTCTTACCGCCATGTTTTAGTCTTGTTGAATCAGTGTTCTCTTCACATATAGGACAAACTTTAGCTCCTTTGACACTATATCCAGACAAATTCCCATATGCTGGAAAGTCATTAATAATGCAAAATAAAATAGCATGCAAATGAAATGTCTCTCTTCGTGAAGCATCATAGGTCATCACACCTTCACCCCATAGTTTCTTTAAGTGATCAATCAGAGGTTCAAGATAAACATCGATATCATTTCCAAGTTGTTTAGGGCCCAATATCAACAACGACATCATTACGTACTTATTTTTCATATATAGCCAGGGAGGAAGATTGTATATAACAAGCATGACTGGCCAAGTGCTATGTTGGTTTCTCAATGTCTCGTACAGATTCATCCCATTTGTACAAAGCCCAAGTCTTAGATTCCTGACTTCTTCACCAAATTCAGGGTACAATAGATCAATCTTCTTCTACTGTGGGGAATCAAACACATGTTGTAGGATCCCATCATTATTTTTCTTAACATCTGCATGCCACCTCAAATTCTTCACATCTATCCGATTGGCAAACAAGCGTTGAAATCGTGATATTATAGATACCACATCACCTTGGCAGAAGAACCAATTTTGGACTCCCCTGAAGTCGTCAATTTATACCGTGACACACCACATTTTGGACAATCTTTCAAATCCACATAGTCCTTTTTAAATAATAAACAATCATTGGGGCATGCGTGTATCTTCTTGGCATTCATTCCCATTGGGCACAATAATTTCTTTACCTAGTATGTTGAGATTGGCAGCTCGTTTCCTTCAGGAAGCATTTCTTTCAACAAAGACAACAATGACGTGAAGCTTTTGTCGCTCCATCTATTGTTAGATTTCATCTTATACAATCTCAACACAGTGCTAATTTTCATAACCTTAGTACAACCTGTGTATAACGATATCTCAGCATCATGCACAATGTTTCTAAAAATGGGAGGTGGATCGGTGTGCTCTACCCCACAACTATCCAACATCGCATCTATGATGTCTACTAGAACTGGTTCATTCACATCTACGTCATCAGAGGCAATTTCTTCTTCCACACAAGTACTGCTATCGACATCCACCGGTTTTGGGTTTGAAATCTCTCCATGCCAGTGCCATTCTATATAGCCTTGTATAATCCCGTAGCACATCACATTACTTTTGATTTTGTCACCAGTGCTGACTTTCAAGTTATTACCACAATGTTCCTCGGAAAATCTAATAAACTGGTCAAGATCAGAAATAAACTCTAGGATGCAACGATTGCGAATGGACATCCATGATCTATACATTCTATGATCAAAGAGAAAACAAGTATATATTACAACAAGATTAGGGTCTAGGGTTAACAAATACATGTGATGTCATTCTTATATATAATAAATGTGTACCACCTATCCCATCCCTGAACACCTAATCTCACTAGTAAGTGTATAATGTGTATTGGGTTTTCAAGAAAATTTCGACAACATTTCCCTGCTATTCTCTAAGTAAATATGTACTTAGAGAACAAACGGGGAAATGCTTCCAAAATTTTCTTGAAAACCCAATAAACATTATACACTTACATCCTAAGTGAGATTAGGTGTTCAAGAACAGTCCCAAACTGGGGACTATCCAAGATTTACTCCTAATGAGTAAATCTTGGACGGGTTTCTAGGCCAACAAATACATGTGATGTAATTCTTATATGTAATAAATGTGTACCACCTATCCCATTCTTGAACACCTAATCTCACTAGTAAGTGTATAATGTGTATTGGGTTTTCAAGAAAATTTTGGCAGCATTTTCTCATTGTTCTATAAGTACATATGTACTTAGAGAACAAACGGGGAAATGCTAACAAAATTTTCTCAAAAACCCAATACACATTATACACTTACATCCTAAGTGAGATTAGGTGTTCAAGAATAGTCCCAAACCGGGGACTACCCAAGATTTACTCCTAATTAGTAAATCTTGGACGGGTTTCTAGGCCAACAAACACAATGATAGATATGGACATGTTAGGATTTCAACACAATTGATGTTAGGGTCTCATCAATGTTAGGGTTTAATCAAATCAAATTAGGATGCTAGAATGGACAAGTTTAAATTTTATTTCAACATGCATCAAAATTTACTGAATTAGGTCAAGCATTATGATTAGAAGTACAAATATATGCAAGCCAAAGATTTATTCATATCCTAGGTTGATTTACAATAGCAACATCTAAATATATAAACTCAAAGAATTAGATAAATAAATATAATCAGTAGATAAACAAATACAAAGCAATAGATAAAAAAATAATTGAACAAAATATTCTCTTTTCTTCCTTCTCCCTCCTTACCACCAACAAGCACGGCCATGGCTGCGTTGGCTGACCACGGTCGTGCTGCCTAGCACGGTCGTGGTCGGCCAACACAGCCACGGTCGTGCTTGCTGTTGGTAATGAGGGAGAAGGAAGAAGAAGAGGGGTATGGAGAAAGAAGGAGAGGGCTACTTGTCAAGCAGCTAGCAACGTGGAGAAGAGCAGTGGCGGAGCAGCAAGCTGGGGTAGGAGAGAAGGCCGCCGAAGCAGGAGAGCATGCGGCGTCGGAGCTGGAGCAGGAGAGCATGTCGCCGGAATGTCGCCGGAGCAGCGAGCTAGGGGCAGAGAGCAAGCGGCGGCGGAGATGGGCAAAGGACAAACAAGAGAGGCGGAGCAACGGCCGGACAAGCGGCGGCAGAGGTGGGAGCAGAGGATAAATGAGCAGCGGTGAGCAAAAAATCGTCGGACCAAACCCTGAGTTGTGCGAGATTGAATGAAACAGAGAAAGGGGAAGAGTCTGGCTCGCGCAGGTGTTGTTAAGTTAACAATATGCGTCGGTTCTTAAATAAAACTGACACTTTTGTTCTCTTATAGTCGTCGGTTCAAACAAGAAAAACCGACGTCTATATATATATATGCCAACAAAAAATAAATGTTTTCGAATTAAGACCATACTCGTCAGTTTCCGTGTACAACCCGACGCTATATGGTGGCAAAAATTTTTGCGGTAAAGCGCACGGAAACACATCGGCAACGGTTACTGTAACAGAACTGACGACAAAAATTGGTCAAATTTCTATTTTACAAAAAACCTTTAGTCGTTGGTTTCTTTGTTAATAACCGACGATGTATGTTAAATTTTGGAGTTAATTTTTTTCGCTCAAAAAATTAGATTTGGCAGTCAATATTTAGCGTCGAATTCTAATTTAGGAACCGACGCTAAATAAAAAACGATACCCGTGTCTGGTCGCCTTCACAGATATATGTCGGTTTAATTATTTAACCGACGCTTTATTGTTTAGGCATCGGGTTCTGTTTACAATCGACGTCTTTAAAAGTGACGTTATAAGCCATTTCTGTAGTAGTGGGACTAGTTTCAGGAGTATGATTTGTTTTATGTTATTCAGGTAAATATATCATCTAGACAATGTGATTTTGGGGTTTTATCCAAATACAAGACATCTAAGTTTATTATTTAACGAGTCAAAAAGTAGAAATTAATATTTTGACCCACCTCCATCTGCCCATGGTCATCATACGTGACATGAGGCGCTGGAATTGGATGAATATGACAACATTCTTTGGAGAGAGGGGCGAACTGTGACAGTGGAAAAGAGGTTGGAATCTTCCAAACACCGTCGAAGAAGTCTCTTACACGGCTGCACCCAACGGCCATCGGTAACATCTGTGTACATAAGGCATAGTCATCACGGACGTATGCTGAATCACATCTAATGGGGCCGGCCATTAACCCTCTACAACGGTACCATACAAGCCTGCCACGCAACAGCTCAGAAAATTCTTTCCCGGAATGGAAGATTCTGACGCCGCTGGCTTCGTTGTCCGCGCACCGGCTTATGCATGAAGCATTTTATGACTGACTCAACAACTGATAACGGCCTACGACAGATTCAAGGAACGCTGACCTTACCTCGACGCACAATATTAATTATTAAGTCTGTTCATACGTTTTATTTGATCGTAGTCACAAGTAAGCCAACTACCAAGAACAAGCAGCTCAACGCCGACGAGCTGCCGAAAGAGACGAACCAGATCAGCAGCTAATCAATTAAGCACCCGCCACTCCAGCAGCTGTAATCGGCCTATCTCCATGTCGTCCGTGAAGTTCGAACCTGCGCTGAACAAGTTCATCGTGATACGGTTCGTGGAGACCAGCGCCGACAGCTTCACGTCCGTTGTCCAGGACATGACGGGGCGTTACTCCACCGTAGCCGAGGAAGAGTGCAAAGGCAAATTTCCGAGTACGAGCCAAAGCACGACATTTCAATCCTATCGACAGCAATGGCAACCAAATGGAATAGTCGAAGTCTTGAACTCAGGCAGAAGAGCGAAGGTTGATACCGGGGCTACGACGATCGGAGATCTGCTGAAGCTTGCCGAGGAAACCGTACCATCATTCGACGAGATACCCCGCCGGTAGGTTTAAGAGCCAAGGAGCGAAATATACGGCTTCCGAGCCGAAGCGGATTTTGTGCCTAGAGCTCCGCGCTGGAGAGAGCTAGATGACGACAGTATAGCTGAACTAGATCGAACTGTAATTCTAATTTAATACTAGGGGGGATGAGCTGTAACTAATTGTATTACTTTTGATCTCCACTATATTGGCTGAAAAGTGATTCCGACAACTATAGTCTGTGTTGGCGACAATTCCTTCTTTGTTTAGAAAATGCGAAACATTGTAGCATAGCTTTTTCAGTAATTAATCTCAAGGGAGCTTAACTTGGCTGCGGCAATGACAATGTTGCTTGCTTGTTGGAATTTATTGACAATTAGAGGAGGCTTTTTTTTATTATTGGTAGTTTATTGGGCTTGTTTGGAGTCACCTTTATCGTCACAGGTTATATATATGCGTATAATTAGTTTAAAGCAGTTCTTCGATTTAATTTACATAAGATCTGGTTACCATTAGTACTTTCACATCAATAATTGGTCAGTTGTATATTTTACATTGACCAACAAAAAACTGATATGAAAAATATAACTAGGCATACCAAAATAGAGTTTCTTTTCCTTTATTTTTTTAATATATTACTAACTTCTTACTCAATATCGAGCAAGAAAAGTATTGTTTACAAACAACACATCTTATGTGATATATATAATTGTTATTCGGGTATGTAGGTGTATTAGTAAGATTATACTAAAATAATGAAAGCCTAGATTTTTTATTAACTCTTGCTATGTGTTTATTTTTGTTTCCATTTAGATTTAAATTTGAATTATAAAATGTAATCTATGTCAATTTGTATTGTCTTAATGCACAAAGCAAGCGTAGTAATCCAGTGACATTCCCTAGAATGGTGGTTGTGGTCGACGGATGTTCAAGTTTACTTCAATAAGAATATACTAAATTAATCAACTCCAAAACAATTGTTTATATTTTTATATAGTTTCAAGAGGGTAGATCGAACCCCCATTCTGATGATAAATGACTAAGATCTTTGAAATTATTTTAGTTATATTTAAAATTATTATATATTTTTACTTTAAGGAAAGGATGGTAAAATAATAAATAAGTTACATGATAGGAGTATTCATCCACATTAAAAAATTCAAACTATTACAGATTCTCGTAGAGAAAATTAGTTATGCGACATAAAGTTGTATTTTTAGATCAATGATAATATGAGGAGTTTGAAGAGAAAATGAAATGCATAGATCAATGGGACATATTTTATGAAAATACAAAATCATTATAATTAGGTTTCTGTAACCACCCACACTTTTGAGTGTCTAAAAGACCTTAAAGTCGTGAATCGTCACTCATAATTTCCAGAATCAGATTCAGAAAATAATATGTAATAGTAAACAATTTCCATTAATGAGTAAATATTTACATGTTTACATAAAAAGCTTCTCTAAGGAGTTACATAACTTTTAAATAGAATTAACTTTTATAGGTGTGAAGATAACCATTACAACTAAACCATCAGGAATAACTCTAGTGCCTTCAACATCTTTATCTGTACCCTCATGTTCACGCTATCAAGTATGTCTGACACCTAAAATGCCGACAAACAAATACGCGATCAGTATATTTCTATACTGGTACGTGGGTTCAAATAATAATCGCAAGTAACATATAAGAGAACATCTTTATCTTACATATAAGAACATAAACTTGTTTTCATATTCTAACCCATATCTGGTCAACTATCTCAGGTGTAATCATTGTCCCTCCGGGGCTCGTGTGCATTACCCTTAAGATCAGTCTAACCCATGGTTCAGAATATTGTTATTTATTTACATGATACTCATATGAACTTTATAATTTGCAAGAACTAAATAAACAATCAAGCAGTTTATTTATCATTCAATCTCATCGAGAAACATCGGAAAATCCCAGAATTCGATACATGTATTCATAAGCGTAACCACGTACCTTATGCCATCGCAGAAACCATGCAGAACATCATATACTTTAAGAATGCATCCAAACATCCAAGCAACAAAGCATATAATCAACAAGTATCTGAAATATACATACTACATATGTGTCACCATGTATTCGCATTACATTACTCAGATCTAAATGTGCTCCTAAACTAGGGTTTAGGACTATCTCATGCTTGGACTAAGGATTAGGATTACAAACCCTAACTCCTCTGGTTATGGTTTCTAAGATTACAAATCTAGTTATGCATATTAGGTGAAACCCTAATCGTGGACTTAAGCATATTAAACTATTCATGACATCTAGGTTACATTATCAACATTAGATCATAGTAAGATGTTGACATTGATTTTAACACCCTAAATAGCATGAATAAGATTACTAATCTAGAATCGTCCATTATTCATCATTAATAAGGATTTCTTCATCATACATGTCTAGATCAGGTATGAACACAACATAATCAAATATACTTAATTAAGCATCAGACTAAGGTAAATCTAGGTTTCTCCTTTTTCATTAACCACATTTGAACATGTATTGCCTATACTTTTGGAACATGAAACATAATCAGGTTCTATAACTATTTTATTTGAATTCCTCTAGTTCTTCTAATCAATTTTCATATATCATATGTCTTAATCCGAGCATCCTAGTAATTGATACTATTTTTACAAGATAAAATAGTATCATCAAATTAGCGCATGCCACGTCATTAAAAATGACAATAACCATACCTTTATTTAGGCCAGCTAAAAACACAGGAAAAGACCTCCGTGTCCTTCACTTTGCACACATGTCAGGGGGTTATTTGGGTCTTTTAACTCCAACCCTTTCCTTTCCTCGCGCTGGGTCACACTTCTGTCGACACGCCGCACATAAGTTGTCGTGTCCGCGCCACTACCAGTGCCGCGAAGAGGTTTCCCAGCCTCTCGATCAATGAGACGTCAGCTGCACAACCTCTTTCCTTCACGCCGCTACCCCAAGATCATCTCCAAGTCCCTCTTCTTCTACTGTTCTCTCCTCCCCCAGCCTCCCTGTCCGCTTGTGTGGTGCCACCACTATGGCGCAACAACGGCGCCGACCTCCCCTCCTCATCGTTGTTGTCCCGACTACCATCCAAACCACCTTCTCTAGCCAAAACTGGCTCCACAGATCCCTCCCTCGCATAGGGTGCGACCCCGGATGGCTTCTACATGCCTCCATGTCATTGCCGCGACGGGGTACCACCGCCAGCCCTGGTGCGTGCTCCATCCTGGCTGCTTGCTCCAACGCTAGGGTTTCCGGTGACCTGCTACAAGGCTCTTCCCTATTGCTAGGGTTTCGGGATGATGGGAGGCAGTGATGGCTGCATGAGGGATGCCTGGTGTTGCCCAGCCAGGGAGGGGAAGGGTGAAGGCACCATCAGGAGTTAAGAGCACATGTGGTTATGTTGGCTTCTTCACCGGCCTAGATTTAAAGGGTGAAGAAGGGGTGTTGTAGGGAGAGGAAAGGAGGGCTAAGCTAGTTCAAGGGTAGGGGATAGTTAAGACAGAAAGGGTGAAGCGACCTTCTTTTCGTCCCCCCCCTCAAGGTCGTTAGATTGGCAAGCAGCATGTCACGGTGAGAAACCCCACCCTACCATGATGTCGAAGGAGGCACGACCCAACTATGGACATTGGGTATCCCAACCCTATCTCTCTATATATATAAGGTGTGTGGCTCTGTGACTTGGTGTCCAAGTTGTTCACCGTTACAAAGGTATTATGTTTAGGATGTAACAGTAACCATTATCTTAGATCTGGGATAAACCTCCTTTTCTTACCTTATATTGGCATCCTTCACAATTATGGAGTACCTTCATGGGAAAGTATGTTTTTGTTGTGAAGAGAGTATTTAGTAGATTTTATGGCAATGTTGGTAATCCAAAGGAAACATGCACAATCCGTATAGTTCCTTTTTATTTCTCCTTGATTTACCCTTTAAATCAACCATCCTCACTTTCAAGAAACTAATAAAATCATTTCCAATGTATATCTGGTAAGTTAGGATGTAGAGATGTTTTATCCATTGTGTTGTCAAACTTATCTAGATAAATATCTTAATAATCTATAACACCACATCTCTTATTCTTTTTTATGGAAACGTGCATATCCTCTTGTATTTCATTTCCCATATCAAAAGCCATTAATACCAATTCATCATGAATTCTTTTCTTTTATTTAACTTGTGCCACAAGTGCCCATGCCACAAAGGAAATTAATACTATTATTCCCTCAATAATACGATTAAGGAATTTATAAATCAATTAATTTATATAATTCAATTTTTATCAAAACTGAGGATATTACATTCACCCCTCCTTAAAAAGGAATTTTATCCTCAAAATTCAAACCTTGTAAGGTTATGACGAATGATAACTCAACTTAAGTTCACAACTTACAGTTTGCAACCCTACGTAGATGGCTTAACCATTTTTCGTTAGCATAGAAATTTTCATTTTATTACTAAAATTGGCACTTGAGATTCAAGTATATCCACATCTTTAATATTCACACCTCATCATCTTGTGATGATTCCATTCTTATTGGTGATTTTGTTATTACTTGGTCATTTCTCTTTTCACCTAGGTTTCCAATCTATGATTCATTATTTTCACGTAAGGGTGAGGTGACACCTCTAACCCTAGTTCCTTTCATTACACATTCAATGTAGGATATTCATCCTCATTATTTCAATTTTAAACATAATGTGTGTCTATCCAATCTCCCTCCCTCATAATGAAATGAAATAAGCATTTGGATGTAGCCCAAACACAAAGTTCGTTCCATTCCAAAAGTGAAGATAGTACATCCACACATTACCTTTAAATTTCACATATTAAGTTGAATCATAATCTATATGACTCTAAACATACTTGTTCTAAAATTCACGACATTCTTATATCCCATGAATCAAGTGTCCCTTTTCTTACTCTTAAGTTAGGGAACAACTTCTCTCAAGTTTTCATGACTTCTGTATATCTTTTATATTTACATCTCATGTATCATTATGAGCCTTAGCACAAACCTTGAGGTCTCTAGGGGTATAGCCTTTGGAGTGATCTCATCCTTAAGCATCAAGAGAGTTCCTTTCACGTTCACCCATTAGGCTACATGATCCTCATGGAGGTAGCTAATCTCCTGAGTCATGTACCTTGGGTAAACCTAGTTGTTACCTTCCGACCACATGGTCATGTGCATCCAGGGCATATCAACTCCCAACCCATCAGTCCTATGTACCTTTAATACACCCTACTTGACCCTAGGATTGCATTAGGGTTGTACCCTCCCTAAGGGTTTCTTTTGAGATGTCACATCTTTTAAACACATTATTCTCTGATTTAATTCTTTAACTCAGATTGCCTTCATCTCTCTCTTTCGAGTACACATAATGCAGTGTTTTCCCATCATTGGGCTCGAGCCACCTTCCCTCTAGGGCTTGGTGCCATGTCAGTCTTCCCTCCTAGGCTTGACCTCTATGATCTTCCCCTCCAGGGGCTTGATCCTAAACAACTACATTGTGGACTTAGGCCACCTTCCCTCCTGGGCTTGATGCCTGCTTGGTCTTCCCTCCTGGGCTTGACCATTTCATGACCTTCCCTCCTGGGCTTGGTCGTCTACTTAGGCCACCTTCCCTCCTGGGCTTGGTGCCTTACTGATCTTCCCTCTTGGGCTTGAGCAGTTGTGTCACTCAGAGTTGGCATCCTTGGCTTCAAAGAATTTAAGTGCTTTTTTATATCTCTTTAACTCTTCACTCCTCTAGGTGAGGATTATGGTTATCTCAATACTTAAATATATGTATTCACTTACCTTTAAAGGGGAATTCCTAGCCTAGGGTGACTTCTTGGCTCATAGGAGGGGGTTAGGCTCGCTAGCCAGAACCTGATCCCAAGATCTAGGTTGTGTCTCCCTCATAGGTCATCTTCCCACTTTTTGGATTGACCCACCCCAGGTTGGCACACTAACCCTAAAGGTTTCATAAATACCTCTTTTTTTCATTACACATAACTTTTATCATTATAACATATAAACCCCATGCCTTTTCAACCTCTGGAATACCCCCTCATGGTCTCTGTCCATTCAATGAACTTGGGTCACCTTCCCTCTAGGGCTTGGTTCTACCTCGGCCTTCCCCTCCAGGGGCTTGGCCACCATCACTAAACTTCTAGAGATAACATTAGGAGTTTGAGCATGTTATATTCCAACTTTTCATTTTCTTAGATATACATCTATTGGGTTTTTATATCTCTTAAGACTTATCACATAAGTTTTATGCTCCTCATGCCCACATGCATAGGAGATTGGGTTACCTAGACCATCACTTATCTTTCTTATTCATGATTTCAAGTTTCACATGGGCAGTGTCCCATACCACCACACCATGTTGATTACTAATTTCAAGTTTCACATGGGAAGTGTCCCATACCACCACACCATGTTCATTAATTAGGATTAAGGTTTTAGGGTTAGGGTTAGGGTTAGGGACTATACTCTACCTCTCAGAGTTTTCATATCCCTGGACTCTCTAGAGTTTTCATACCCTAATCCAAGGCCTTCCCTTATGAAAGGGCTTACCCATACATGTATCTTTCTAGTGTCTACCCTCTCTAGAGGAACCTACACAAAAGGTTACATCTTTTCACATTTTACTTCTCAATGTAACAATTTCTTTTTAAGCAAAGAGATGAGAAACCTAAAAGATACTTTAAGCTTTACTAATTTTTTCTCTTAAATTTTCTAAGGATGATTTGAAATTGTAAACTATTAGGTATTAGATGATGAATCTGTGCTCGGATACCAAATGTAACGACTCACACTTTTGAGTGTCTAAAAGACCTTAAACTCGCAAATTGTCACTCATAATTTCCAGGATCAAATTCAAGAAATAATACAGAATAGTAAATAATTTCTATTAATGAGCAAATAATTACACCGCCAGCCCTGGTGCGTGCTCCATCCTGGCTGCTTGCTCCAACGCTAGGGTTTCCGGTGACCTGCTACAAGGCTCTTCCCTATTGCTAGGGTTTCGGGATGATGGGAGGCAGTGATGGCTGCATGAGGGATTCCTGGTGTTGCCCAGCCAGGGAGGGGAAGGGTGAAGGCACCATCAGGAGTTAAGAGCACATGTGGTTATGTTGGCTTCTTCACCGACCTAGATTTAAAGGGTGAAGAAGGGGTGTTGTAGGGAGAGGAAAGGAGGGCTAAGCTAGTTCAAGGGTAGGGGATAGTTAAGACAGAAAGGGTGAAGCGACCTTCTTTTCGTCCCCCCCCTCAAGGTCGTTAGATTGGCAAGCAGCATGTCACGGTGAGAAACCCCACCCTACCATGATGTCGAAGGAGGCACGACCCAACTATGGACATTGGGTATCCCAACCCTCTCTCTCTATATATATAAGGTGTGTGGCTCTGTGACTTAGTGTCCAAGTTGTTCACCGTTACAAAGGTATTATGTTTAGGATGTAACAGTAACCATTATCTTAGATCTGGGATAAACCTCCTTTTCTTACCTTATATTGGCATCCTTCACAATTATGGAGTACCTTCATGGGAAAGTATGTTTTTGTTGTGAAGAGAGTATTTAGTAGATTTACCATATGGCAATGTTGGTAATCCAAAGGAAACATGCACAATCCGTATAGTTCCTTTTTATTTCTCCTTGATTTACCCTTTAAATCAACCATCCTCACTTTCAAGAAACTAATAAAATCATTTCCAATGTATATCTGGTAAGTTAGGATGTAGAGATGTTTTATCCATTGTGTTGTCAAACTTAGCTAGATAAATATCTTAATAATCTATAACACCACATCTCTTATTCTTTTTTATGGAAACGTGCATATCCTCTTGTATTTCATTTCCCATATCAAAAGCCATTAATACCAATTCATCATGAATTCTTTTCTTTCATTTAACTTGTGCCACAAGTGCCCATGCCACAAAGGAAATTAATACTATTATTCCCTCAATAATACGATTAAGGAATTTATAAATCAATTAATTTATATAATTCAATTTTTATCAAAACTGAGGATATTACATTCACCCCTCCTTAAAAAGGAATTTTATCCTCAAAATTCAAACCTTGTAAGGTTATGACGAATGATAACTCAACTTAAGTTCACAACTTACAGTTTGCAACCCTACGTAGATGGCTTAACCATTTTTCGTTAGCATAGAAATTTTCATTTTATTACTAAAATTGGCACTTGAGATTCAAGTATATCCACATCTTTAATATTCACACCTCATCATCTCGTGATGATTCCATTCTTATTGGTGATTTTGTTATTACTTGGTCATTTCTCTTTTCACCTAGGTTTCCAATCTATGATTCATTATTTTCACGTAAGGGTGAGGTGACACCTCTAACCCTAGTTCCTTTCATTACACATTCAATGTAGGATATTCATCCTCATTATTTCAATTTTAAACATAATGTGTGTCTATCCAATCTCCCTCCCTCATAATGAAATGAAATAAGCATTTGGATGTAGCCCAAACACAAAGTTCGTTCCATTCCAAAAGTGAAGATAGTACATCCACACATTACCTTTAAATTTCACATATTAAGTTGAATCATAATCTATATGACTCTAAACATACTTGTTCTAAAATTCACGACATTCTTATATCCCATGAATCAAGTGTCCCTTTTCTTACACTTAAGTTAGGGAACAACTTCTCTCAAGTTTTCATGACTTCTGTATATCTTTTATATTTACATCTCATGTATCATTATGAGCCTTAGCACAAACCTTGAGGTCTCTAGGGGTATAGCCTTTGGAGTGATCTCATCCTTAAGCATCAAGAGAGTTCCTTTCACGTTCACCCATTAGGCTACATGATCCTCATGGAGGTAGCTAATCTCCTGAGTCATGTACCTTGGGTAAACCTAGTTGTTACCTTCCGACCACATGGTCATGTGCATCCGGGGCATATCAACTCCCAACCCATCAGTCCTATGTACCTTTAATACACCCTACTTGACCCTAGGATTGCATTAGGGTTGTACCCTCCCTAAGGGTTTCTTTTGAGATGTCACATCTTTTAAACACATTATTCTCTGATTTAATTCTTTAACTCAGATTGCCTTCATCTCTCTCTTTCGAGTACACATAATGCAGTGTTTTCCCATCATTGGGCTCGAGCCACCTTCCCTCTAGGGCTTGGTGCCATGTCAGTCTTCCCTCCTAGGCTTGACCTCTATGATCTTCCCCTCCAGGGGCTTGATCCTAAACAACTACATTGTGGACTTAGGCCACCTTCCCTCCTGGGCTTGATGCCTGCTTGGTCTTCCCTCCTGGGCTTGACCATTTCATGACCTTCCCTCCTGGGCTTGGTCGTCTACTTAGGCCACCTTCCCTCCTGGGCTTGGTGCCTTACTGATCTTCCCTCCTGGGCTTGAGCAGTTGTGTCACTCAGAGTTGGCATCCTTGGCTTCAAAGAATTTAAGTGCTTTTTTATATCTCTTTAACTCTTCACTCCTCTAGGTGAGGATTATGGTTATCTCAATACTTAAATATATGTATTCACTTACCTTTAAAGGGGAATTCCTAGCCTAGGGTGACTTCTTGGCTCATAGGAGGGGGTTAGGCTCTCTAGCCACAACCTGATCCCAAGATCTAGGTTGTGTCTCCCTCATAGGTCATCTTCTCACTTTTTGGATTGACCCACCCCAGGTTGGCACACTAACCCTAAAGGTTTCATAAATACCTCTTTTCTTCATTACACATAACTTATATCATTATAACATATAAACCCCATGCCTTTTCAACCTCTGGAATACCCCCTCATGGTCTCTGTCCATTCAATGAACTTGGGTCACCTTCCCTCTAGGGCTTGGTTCTACCTCGGCCTTCCCCTCCAGGGGCTTGGCCACCATCACTAAACTTCTAGAGATAACATTAGGAGTTTGAGCATGTTATATTCCAACTTTTCATTTTCTTAGATATACATCTATTGGGTTTTTATATATCTTAAGACTTATCACATAAGTTTTATGCTCCTCATGCCCACATGCATAGGAGATTGGGTTACCTAGACCATCACTTATCTTTCTTATTCATGATTTCAAGTTTCACATGGGCAGTGTCCCATACCACCACACCATGTTGATTACTAATTTCAAGTTTCACATGGGAAGTGTCCCATACCACCACACCATGTTCATTAATTAGGATTAAGGTTTTAGGGTTAGGGTTAGGGTTAGGGACTATACTCTACCTCTCAGAGTTTTCATATCCCTGGACTCTCTAGAGTTTTCATACCCTAATCCAAGGCCTTCCCTTATGAAAGGGCTTACCCATACATGTATCTTTCTAGTGTCTACCCTCTCTAGAGGAACCTACACAAAAGGTTACATCTTTTCACATTTTACTTCTCAATGTAACAATTTCTTTTCAAGGCTTTTTAAGCAAAGAGATGAGAAACCTAAAAGATACTTTAAGCTTTACTAATTTTTTCTCTTAAATTTTCTAAGGATGATTTGAAATTGTAAACTATTAGGTATTAGTTGATGAATCTGTGCTCAGATACCAAATGTAACGACTCGCACTTTTGTGTGTCTAAAAGACCTTACTCGCAAATTGTCACTCATAATTTCCAGGATCAGATTCAAGAAATAATACAGAATAGTAAATAATTTCTATTAATGAGCAAATAATTACATGTTTACATAAAAAGTTGCTCTAAGGAGTTACATAAATTTTAAACAAAATTAACTTTTACAGGTGTGAAGATAACCATTACAACTAAACCATTAGGAATAATTCTAGTGCCTTCAACATCTTTATCTGTACCCTCATGTCCACGCTATTAAGTATATCTGATACCTAAAATGTTGACAATCAAATACACGATCAGTATATTTCTATACTGGTACGTGGGTTCAAATAATAATCACAAGTATCATATAAGCAAACATCTTTATCTTGCATATAAGAACATAAACTTGTTTTCATATTCTAACTCATATCTGGTCAACTACCTCAGGTGTAATCATTGTCCCTCCGGGGATCGTGCCCATTACCCTTAAGATCACTCTAACCCATTGTTCAGAATATTTTTATTTATTTACATGATACTCATAGGAACTTTATAGTTTGCAAGAATGAAATAAAAAATCAATCAGATTATTTGTCGTTCAATCTCATCGAGAAACATCTGCAAATCCCAGAATTCGATACATGTATTCATAAGCGTAACCACGTACCTTATGCCATCGCAGAAACCATGCAGAACATCATATACTTTAAGAATGCATCCAAACATCCAAGCCACAAAGCATGTAATCAACAAGTATCTAAAATATACATACAACATATGTGTCACCATGTATTCTCATTACATTACACAGATCTAAATGCACTCCTAAACTAGGGTTTAGGACAATCTCATGCTTGGACTAAGGATTAGGATTACAAACCCTAACTCCTCATGTTATGGTTTCTAAGATTACAAATCTAGTTATGCATATTAGGTGAAACCCTAATCGTCAACTTAAGCATATTAAACTATTCATGACATCTTGGTTACATTATCAGCATTAGATCATAGCAAGATGTTGACATTGATTTTAACACCCTAAATAGCATGAATAAGATTACTAATCTAGAATCGTCCATTATTCATCATTAATAAGGATTTCTTCATCATACATGCCTAGATCAGGTATGAACACAACATAAACAAATATACCTAATTAAGCATCAGACTAAGGTAAATCTAGGTTTCTCCTTTTTCATTAACCACATTAGAACATTTATTTCCTATACTTTTGGAACATCAAACATAATCAGGTTCTCTAACTATTTTATTTGAATTCCTCTAGTTCTTCTGATCAATTTTCATATATCATATGTATTAATCCGATCATCCTAGTAAATGCTACTATTTTTACAAGATAAAATAGTATCATCCAATTAGCGCATGTCGCGTCATTAAAAATGACAATAACCATACCTTTATTTAGGCCAACTAAAAACACAGGAAAAGACATTTGTGTCCTTCACTTTGCACACGTGGTTATTTGGGTCTTTTGACTCCAACCCTTCCCTTTCCTCACGCCGGGTCGCGCTTCTGTCCGCACGCCACACGGAAGCGGTCATGTCCGTACCACTGCCAACGCCGCGATGAGGTTTCCCAACCTCTCTATCAATGAGACGTCAACTGCACAACCTCTTTCCTTCACGCCTCTACCCCAAGATCATCTCCAGACCCCTCTTCTTCTATTGTTCTCTCCTCCCCCGACCTCCTTGTCCGGCTATGTGGTGCCACCGCTCTAACGCAACAGCGGTGTCGGTTTCCCCCCTTGTCGTCATTGTCCCGACTACCATCCCAACCACCTTCTCTAGGCAAATATAGCTCCACAAATCCCTCCCTCGCATAGGGTGCAACCCCGGATGGTTTCTGCATGCCTCCATGTCGCTGCTGCGACGAGGTACCATCGCCAACCCTGCTGCGTGCTCCAGTCTGGCTGCTCGCTCCAACGCCAGGGTCTCCAACAACCTGCTACAAGGCTCTTCCCTATTGCTAGAGTTCCAGGATGTTGGGAGGCAGTGATGGCTGCATGAGGGATGCCTGGTGTTGCCCATCCAGGGAGGAGAAGGGTGAAGGCACAATCAGGAGTTAAGAGCACAGGTGGTCATGCTGGCTTCTTCACTGGCCTGGATTTAAAGGGTGAAGAAGGGGTGTTGTAGGGAGAGGAAAGGAGGGCTAAGCTGGTTCATGGGTAGGGGATAGTTGCAATAGAAAGGGTGAAGAAGCCTGCTTTCCGTCCCCCCCCTCAAGGTCGTCAGATTGGCAAGCAACATGTCACGGAGAGAAACCCCACCCTACCATGATGTCAAAGGAGGCACGACCCGACTGTGGACATTGGGTATCCCAACCCTCTCTCTATATATATATAAGGTGTGTGGCTTCGTGACTTGATATCCAAGTTGTTCACTGTTGGAAAGGTATTATGTTTAGGAAGTAACCCTAACCATTATCTTAGAACTGGGATAAACCTCCTTTTCTTACCTTATATTGGCCTCCTTCACAATTATGGAGTCCCTTCATGGGAAAGTATCTTTTTGTTGTGAAGAGAGTATTTAGTAGATTTCCCATATGGCAACATTGGTAATCCAAAGGAAACATGCACGATCCATATAGTTCCTTTTTATTTCTCCTTGATTTACACTTTAAATCAACCATCCCCACTTTCAAGAAACTAATAAAATCATTTCCAATGTATATCTAGTAAGTCAGGATGTAGAGATGTATTAACCATTGTGTTGTCAAACTTGGCTAGATAAATATCTTAATCATCTTTAACACCACATCTCTTATTCTTTTTTTGAAAACTTGTGTATCCTCTTATATTTCATTTACCATATCAAAGGCCATTAATACCAATTCATCATGAATTCTTTTCTTTTATTTAACTTGTGCCACAAGTACCCATGCCACAAAGGCAATTAATACTATTATTCCCTCAATAATACGATTAAGGAATTTATAAATCAATTCATTTATATAATTCAATTTTTCTCAAAATTGAGGATATTACAAATTTCAACCTTATTTATTGCTAAGTACTTACCTACTAAGAGGATGTTAGGTCTTAGATAGGTTTTATTGATTACACTCGCTGAAATAATATAAATCTACCTTATTGCATAGTGAGAGTGAATCATTACATATTACTGAGAAACAATTTGTTAGTGTTATTGGAAGCAACTAATTCATGTTCTCCAAGTTTTGGCAAAAAAAAAGTATCATTGTTTAGACTTCATACATTCAATTTCATTGTATTCGTTGTTATCTTATTGTACACATGTCTATACATCATATTTGTTGTGAGAAGTTATTAGTAAATGGATATATATTTTATTCTTCACATTTAAGGCGGCGACTGCTCTCTGCTCGGGGGGGGGGGGGTTGGGGGGAGGTAGCCGGCCGTCGGTGGGCTGTTCCCTTCTCCCCCTGGGCGTCTTATCCCACTCGCCTGCTGTGGTGGCTACCTTCTTGGGGTCTCGCCTACCTCTCTGCTGGTCAGAACCGTCTCCACCCGCGGCTCCTGGTGGACCTGGTGGTGGGACGTTGTTCCACTGGCGTTGTTGTCTCTGGCCTACGACCCCGGTCCAGGAGGGATTCGTTTTGAGGGGCCTGGTCCCAGCACAACGAACACACTTGGCGGACGAGCACCTCCCCTCCTTTCTTATTTCTACAGATCTTAATAGGTGTGCTCCTTGGCTAGTCGGTGAGATCGGGCACCCCCTTTGTGGTGACAGGAGAAGGTTTCAAGCAAGGGACAATGTCTTGGTCCGGGTGCTCCCGATTCTCGCCTGCGCTCGACCTCAAGCGGCTGCTTGAGCTTCGTGGTGTTGGTTGTGGTGGTCAGGAGCGGTGGTGGGGTTCCCTGTGCCATCTACCCCCACCCCCTCACCCGTCCATACCTCCTTCTCTCTGGTCATCTTCTCTGTGGGTTTTGGCCTCCTTCTCGACTTATCCCTGTGGGTGCTGACAACCTGTTCGAGATTTTGCCTGTTCTGGTTTTTCTTAGTGTTTTGTTTCCTTTGGTTTTGGTAGTCTTTCTAGTTTTTGTTGTGTTGTTTATTGCATCCCTTGCTACTTTTTAGTCGTCGTTCTTCGTCGGGGGTCTCGATCATGTTCTCTCTCTCTTCGTGAGAGCTTGAGTTTCTTACTGTGGCAGGTCCTCAATTTTGTCCTAGTTGTTTTCTTTACTTGGCTGTATGGTTATGCTGGCGGAGGCTTGTTTTGCTCAGATCTATGTTTGGTTGCAATCTTATCACCACCGATGCAGGCTCAGGTTGAAGGAATCCCATTTGAAAAGTTGCTTTAGTCAGCTCTATGGTTTAGGGATCAAAGAAGAAGTGTTGTATTTTCAATCCAATATGAATGTCGATGATTCCTTTGTATTTCTCTTAACTATGTTTGGTCTGTCAGAGTTCTTTCTCCTACTTGTAGATGTCGTATGGCTTGAGTAATGAAAATAATCTAGTTGCTCTAAAAAAACACATTTATATCGATGTTAGTCATGACAAGTATTCATTATTACATACATGGAGAAAATTCACAAATTGGAATGATCATATACACTTGATTTCTACTATATATGAGATTTGTATTTTCAATTAATATTTAATTTACATATTAAAAATAAATTACAAATATTTAATGGAAAAAAACTAAAAACATTAAATACAAGAAGTAACACATTATATTTGTCAACCATAATGTTGATGAAGGTCATAACAAATTTTAGTTTCTGTGAATAGTTACAAAACCACTATTGTCATATAGATGTTGTAGAAAAGGCACTACTCCTATAAAAAAATTTAGATTTACACTTAAATTTTTTAACAATCATAACATGCCTTGATGGTTTACATTGATGCAACACTCGAAATGATCTGTATGATCACATTGCTGATAGCTGTAATATGTTATCATTACTTATATTAATTGGTTCTCTTATACTGATCTTCTTCTTCCTACAATTTTTTTTCAATATTAAAATTAGATAAAATTGATTTTAAAATGTGTCATTTCCTTCGATTCAACCATACACACAATATAACTGCCTTAGATTTCATTTTTTAATTTTTTTTTTTACCACTACAAATGATCATATTTATAGTCTTCAATGTAATCTTATATTCTCATATATGTACAATATGCATATATATATATATAGGCTAGAATACACTCGAGTGTAAAGATTGCATTCTACACTCAAGTGGTGATTACATATGTAGACCATTTTTTTGATAAACTCAAACCATTGATGTTCATAGTTATAACAAATATCTGCTACATATAAAATTTGAGCTCATTTAGATTCTTTTAAGTCACTCTTTTATGATCAACAAAATTGACATACAAAACTAATTTCAATTGTATCATTTTTGTCGCATTTAAATGCATGACCTACAAGTATCCAAATGAGCTCATATTATGTATGTAATATGTTCACAAGATACTTAAGAGGGTTAATGGTTTTGATTTTCAAAATAAATATTGCATGATGGAAAATGACTTGAGTGTATTCGGTCTCTGCTACACTCAAGTCTATTCAAGCTTGACTCTCTCTCTCTCTCTCTTTCTTTCTTTCTTTTGTTATTTCTATCTTTCTTTCTCTCTCTCTACATATACATGTATATATATGCATATATTTGTGTATATATATTTTTTCCATGTATACTTCCTTATCTCTTTGTTTCTTGGAGTGGGTTGTCATTTCCACTCTCTTACCGACTAAAATAAATAATTATGTCGTCATTATTGAATCATCATATTTAGGAATATTTTTGGTTTTTATATGAATATTTAAATTGAGAAACAAAATTTTGAAATGAATTCTTTCACGTGACTATAAAAAAAATATTCTCAAAATTTTCTTAATTAAATTACAACTGCTAAAATTCGGAATACCAAAATAAATGTAGTTTAAATTTTAGGCTTTATAATTTTGTTAAGATATAATACAAATTCCAATAGTAGAAATAACTAATTCTTTTGTTTATGTTGTTTAGAAAATAAAAACATCTACAATAAAATAATTAAGTAATTACTCTATACAACTCCTTCTGATTCTATAATTTTCTTCAACAAAAAAATATGCATTTTCGTGTGTTGTCCACCACTTTATAAAAATTATAATGATTTATTTTGTAGTTATAATTCATTAACCTCTTAAAATTTTAGTTACATCTAGATGAAATAAATAATATATATTAGATATGTAATTAATATAATAAATAAAACTAAATTTTCTCAAAGTATGCAAAATGTTTGTGATATAAAAGTTTAGGACCTATTTGGCATGTGAAACGGTTCTTTAGATATTTATGCTTATTGGATGATGTACTTTTCTTCCTTAAAAGTAAGTATGATCGTAATGGTAAGTAATGTTTTTCTTGTACATATACTCTATGTACTAACATAAAAATAAAATAAAAATATTTGTATTTATCAAAGTCTTCAAGTGAATGAGTAAGAATAATAATTAATATAAGTATAATATTATTGTTCTTCGTATTTTGTAGTCATCATTTCTTAAATAAAATCTCAACACCTATTTTGCATGTGAAGATTTTTAGAGTTTTTAGATTTGGCCAAGTATTAATTATCTTTTCTATATAATATTAGTATTTAACAAATATCTTATGATGTTGTGTTTTATAAGTCATAACATAAATAATGAAGTAATTATATTTTTCTCTAATAAGATGCAAGTGAATTGTTAGAGAAAGACACCATTATTCATAAATTCAAACATACACAACATGCTAAATGGATGCTCTTTATTTGTCTACATTAGTAACTTATAAAAGATAATTAACATTGTAATTCTAATATTTAAATTTCTAGTGGTGTTAGATTTTTAATTTAATCATAGTATATGAGTATCATATCGAGCAATATTTGTGATTATAAATACTATTTTGAATTTATGCTCCATGGAATTTGTATATCAAAATTCAATTTAATAGTAGTTATATGTCTCTCTTGAGAGAAAAATGGAAGATGTAAGTGGTATTTATATCACGTATTGAAGAATATGAAAACTATTTATTATCAATATCACAATTTCAACGAATGTTTATGAAAGATGACATATAATAAATCTATTACAATGCTAACTATCCTGATAAACTTATTATGCGAAAGTATAACTTCTTATATTTGATATATGATAATATTTTCAATAAATAAATATCATGGAAGCAAAAGCAAAGTTTATGAAAGGCAAATAAAAGGATTTTATATATCTATTAATATTGATTATATAATGATATGTCTTCTTTTAATTATCAAATATTATATAAACAATAGTCACTATATTGAGTATGTGGATCATATTTTGTCATTAATATAATGAATAGTTTTCTATCTCATGTACATCAACTTTAAGCAGGGTTTTTTCAAATTTATATTAGTAAATAGTTAGTAAATAAACTACATCCGCATACTACAACTCTCATAGGTGGTTATTCAAAAAACAATATTGATCCTTAACAAATAATATTTTCAAATTTAAATGAAAAGAAAAGGCAATAATAGATTTTGTAAAACATTCTTATACATCTTTACATTTTATAACTTTCGTATTGTTCATATAGTGATATTTAATAAAAAGTTTAAGCAAAATATAATATAGAAATGGTTCATTAAAATACATATTTCAAACCATAAATTATATTCTTCGTAAATAATATTTTTTAATCAACCATTGATATAGTAATCAAAGACTCGTTGCTAACTTTGTCTAGTTAGCTATGTGAATGCTAATTTTCCATTTAGTTCTATCTTGTTTCATATCCTAATTAAGATGTAGATTTCAAAAGCTCCATATTGGTTTTCTCTAAGTTAATTTAGACACATCTCTTATTCTTTTCAATATGCTATAAAAATAGAATTTCTTATAATCTATACATTTTCCTATCTACTTTTCACATGTCCATATAATCTGAGTCGACCCCCACATAGTATTTCTGAGTACCCATACTACCTTATTATTCCTTGTAAAATCTTTACATGGACGATCTTTTGTCGTGATCCCATGCATCCATATTAACATCAACATTTTCACCAAATTTATCTTAGTCGTGTATCGGTTCGTCATTCTCTAATATTCACTGTGACATGTCTAGTTAAATATTTTTTGTATAAAACTAAATTTTCCATCTAAGATGAACTTTTCAGTAAAAATTATTGAAAAAGAAAAGAAAAAGCATTTCATCTTCAAATGCTAAATTACAATGAAGTGCATTAGACGCACCAAGAGAACACTTGATGTATGTTTTATTCAAAAACATGTATTCAAATAATCCATATGGTATCTAACGATGCGGCTTGGAACAAAGTTCTCAAACTTAGTCCTAAGAAGAAAGGAAAATAGAGCATAGTATAAAGGAGTTAAACTATATATTCATAATGCAACATAAACTAAACTGCAAGAAAAGATCTAAAATCTTAACAAATTGATTATTTCACATCATGAGTCATACAAAAATCATCCACTCTTGTTCAGAGATAAATAAAATATGCTAGAACTTAAGTAATTTTATGCAAAAATATATTCCGTCTCTCAAAATATATATAATCTGCATGTTTGATACCTTCACAATTTCATTGTCTTAGACAAAATAATTAGACTGATTTCTTCATTAGTTGTGTCATCCTTCTACGTTGTTGTTAGTCCTTAGATTACGATTAAGCCTGTTGCACCCTATGTTGAGTAATAGAAGAAAATGCAAGATTTGTTCTAGTAAATGACAAAGTAGTCCAATTGATGTCCAGAACAAACTCATTCTAGTGATTCGATAAAGATGGTATGTAGTGTCTAACCTAGTGGAACTAAAAGAGTCAAGTGAAACTAGTGTTCAATCCCCAACTCACAATTCTAGATCAATGGATCCCGGTGTATGCCTGCTATTCTCTTGTGGTATTGATGTTCCTGCATCCAGGAACATGTTTCAAGATGTGGTGTCAAGTCTTGCAAGAAAGAAGACGTTGCACATTGTGTAGTTTTGTGATATTCGAAAAAGTATATATCGAGAATGTGGAACTGAAGTTGGAAGTAACTCAAGGGAAAATATAGTTAGTTTATGCTATGTATTGCTCGAGTCTGCTACTTGAGTGGGTCTTTCAATCCTTAAAGCACTTACCACTCTATCCATCTCTTGGAATGATATGTATTTACATTATTAATCAAGTGATGCATGTAAAAATTCATGAATATATTCCATGTCAGCAATGACCATGATATTTACAATAGAGGAAGCATGAAGGAGATGCATGTCAATGTTCATAAATATGATCCATATTGTCAGCAATGTCCATGATATTAACAAAAAAAGCAACATGAAATGTCTATGATAGTAGCAAGTAGCCTAGTGACACCACATGACCTCCTGCATGTTCACCTTTGGCCATGTCATGTTTTGGCATGACCAAGGTGTGGTTAGTTTCTTGGTGGTTGACTACTATTCCTCTTCAGCGGTGTGACATCTACATGTTTGTAGGTAAATATCAGGTGTGAGTATCAACGGGATGATACTCTAGGATACTAACACAAAATGCAGTGCTCAAGAGAGAAGTACCCAAAGAAATTATGTGTGACAAATCGGCATAGGGGAGGCAGCTAATAGGGAAGGGTAAGGGATGTAGTCATGGGTGTTGCATTCTCGAGGTTGCCTAACATAGTGTAAGATGTCTAATTTTAGAGGTGTTTATGAATGACGGTGGATATTTAAGGAGATAGTGTAAATGGGAACTTACAAAAAGTTAGACACTTCCTTTTCTATGTACAAAATCGGACATAATTCAATTAATTATCTGAATAACCACACTCTTACATTACATAAGTGGAATAATTGTATTTGGAAAGTTCCTACTTTTACATGGAAACTCAAGTGGACAAAGATGAGTTTTGGAGTGTTGGTGTTTAGAAGAGTAAAATAGTATATTAGAGAAAAGTAATGAGGAGTTGAACGTAAAATATGAAAATTGAAGTTCTACTTCATTTTGTTAATGAAAATTAGGAAACAAAAATGATACAATGCTATAAATTTGGAAACAAAATTGATATGATGATGTTAAATTGAAATAACCATGACTAACTCATTTGTGATTACCATTATTCTAGGCAATCAGAAATCAACGTGATCTCAGAGGTTTATCTAAAAATTTCCACACAAAAAATCCTTCTAAACAAGCAGAAATAACAATAAAATGAGTGGATTCTAGCAATGTAAGAGATTGCACTGTCGAGGTCTATGGTGAATTGTGCAATAGTTATGTTTTCCATTCCCCCTTATCTGGTTCTCTAATGGTGTGGCCCAATGGAAAATGTGCAACAAGTAAATGGTTCAGTTGGGACAATGAAAAGTGCATATTATTATGTATTTTCTTGTCATATAAGCAAACTTTTTGTAAGTATTGACACTTTGAATAACATGAATTACATGACAGATTGGTACATCCAATCATGATATACTTAGTCCAATATCTCCTCACAATAAATTACTCCACATTAGCCTCATGTACTAATATAAGAAATCATCAATGCAATTTTTTTTTTCAATGAGACCATGTTGCATTCTTGAATAACTGTGAGACCAAATCAATCTTGATCACTAGAGGAAAATGTTGCATCATCCACTACAAAACTTGTAGCAACTTCAAATTGAACTACAAGGTAGCTTGTAGCCTACAGAAAGCATGTGGCCAAATTTTGGTAGTTATTTCCTTGGTAGGCATTTTTTTTTATACAAAGAAGTTTGTGGACAACCTAATTCCTGTGTAACTTCATGTAACTTATTAATGAAATAAACTTTCACCACATGAAATCTGTAGCAAAATGACATTTATCCCATGAAATATTAATACCAAGAGAAGCCTTTTTAGTTTTGTATTTATTACAATTCCACATCAAATTCATGACAAATATAAATTTGTAAAGATTCTACATTATAATACATATGAGTAAACTCTATTTTCATATTTTATTTTCTTTATATAACAAGGATGATATCTGACCATATCAATGTACAAAAGCCATCAACTTTACAAGTTGTTCTGTTCAAGTTCACATACAACAAACATACACCATGTACTTCACATATAACAAACATACACCATGCACTTGCCATGTTTGACAATACAACAATGGTGAATACATTAGCCAATGTAGAATTCTACATCTAAGAAAGAATTATTGATGGATTTCCACAACAAAGGTTTCTTGTAGAAGGCTTTCTAATTTAAAAAGTTGCTCCCATTTAGATTTTTGCACCTTAATAAGTGATTGTCTTCCTTTTACTTCTTGGCATGAAACACCACCTAACCATAGTTGGTATGTTTGTTCTCCATCTAAAAAACATTTAGAAAAAATCATGTTATTATATCCTATCAATTGAAATAAGGATATATCAAAAAAATTCAGCAAAACAATCTGAGAACAAACATGTAACTAAACTGAACTAGTTATTTGCTTCCATACATTTAGCTATCAAGTCAATATATATTATCTATTAACATGGGGATGGACAGCATGGTATAATGACATTTCATCTTCATTTATGAGAACTACAAAACCACCAAAACCTTTACAAATAACAATACACTCAAAATAATACAAGAACAATGTCAAATTCTAGTACATGTGGTTCCTAGTTTTAATGTCCTAATTCTAAAACTAAAAATAGATGCATATTCATGATAGAAAACATGAGAAAATAATGCCAATAATTGGAGGGGACAAGAGAGAAGGAGGAAGAAAAAAAGAGGAACCACATGTGAGTTGGAAATGGAGGATCATAACAACAAAAAGTAGAGATGAGGTGCTAACAAAAGAAAACAGAAAGCAGAGGCAGTGGTGAGATGGGCTTAAGAATTCATATTGCACCATGATGAGTTGGAGGCATGGAGAATGGAAGATTAGCAGGTAAAAGAAGACAGATTAGAAATAGATAAAGAAAGTGAACTGGAGTGAAGGAGATTGGAAGAAGAAAAATAGACAGAGAAGGAAAACACAATAAATGATTTATACAATGAAAAAATATAATCAAAATGTACATGTATAATTTAAATCTAAGACAACTTTATAAACTTACCATAATCCACTGAACTATTGTTGTTGTACATTATTTTTCATTAGTGCATGAGTAAAGTGTTGAAAGTTCAGAATTTTGCATCAACTTGTTGTAAGACTTGCATGTTTTGAATATTAGATGAGACATATACAAAGAATAAGTGATTATGTAGTTAGTAGTTGTGAATATTTAGTAATTCATAGAATACAACATTTACATACTTGAAGATATCATTTATTAGCTAAGTTCTTAACATCACTTCAAATAAATTCAAAACAATATAAAATGAGATCGATGACCATCAAAAGAAAAAAATCTAAACTCATTGTGAGGATAAAAATTTAATACACTTGAAGCTTTCTCTACAAAAGAATCCCAATGACCTAGTAACATTTATGTAATCAATGCCACTTTAACCCATTATGGTTTTATTAATAACTTGGAAACTAACTCAATAGTTGAAACCCATCAATTACATTGATTTAGCTATAAAGGTACCTTCCATGGTTAGATATGTGTACCATGAGCTAACCTCCACATAAGGCATAGGTACAGAGAGTATAGCATTATTGACCTCTGAACTACAAAATCTATCCATTCATCTAGCTATCATATATCCCATTCCATGTTTATCAACTCATTCACATATCTACATATGGTCATTGGCATTGTATTTCCTAATTTTGAGCCCCTCTTATTAGGAATCAAATTGTCTTTCAATGCCCACTATTGAGATACTACTAACATTCTATCTAAGTCCCTCCAGAAGCTAGTCTTTGGATCCCCAAATTGCATTCCTCATCTACAAGTATGTTGTTGAATTTAATAGTAAAAGGATAATCAGGATACAATGCTAACCTCTTGGGAAATGGTTGACATGGCTATGTTAGAACAAAGAGGAAGTAAGGGTGGCCAAGAAAATGAAAGGATATATTTGGTAAGGCTACAAGTATGAGATGATGGTAGGTAAGATTTGGTCATAATGTGGTGTATTTTAATTTGCTTCAACAATTATTTGTATTTCATTAGGGAGCACCTATGAAGAACCAATACATTAAAATAGGCGAAGTACCTATATCTGATAGGTATTGAATACTGATACTCCTAGGATACTCTAGGAGACGTACTGGATACATATAAACTCAGTTTGACTTTTAATAAACCATTTGATCATTTTTGTTTATGTTTATGTGAATGACATTGGATTGTTTTCATCACCATTTTGATGAATAATTCCTTTATTTTAAATACACAATAAAAAAAATTATCATATCCACTTGCTACCTATATCCTATATTTTAAGAAATTATTGTATCCCTATATCCATATTGAGACATGTACCATACCCATATTCATATTTGTTCTTAATATGGGAGTTCACATGTGAGGTTATGATATTTTGTTAGGACAAGTGAAAATTTGTTCCTGCATGTTATGATTTTGATTTTGGGTTAGGCCAAATGGGTTGAATATCCAAGTTAAAATCCAAGTTGCGATTGAGGATGAATATGTTTGTCATATTTGTCACAATTTTTTGTAAAACTTCTAATAAGAAATTTTATAGTATATGTATACATTTTCCAATACTATGTGGTATAAAATTTTGGTTTAGAATCATTCTAGTTTCTAACACTCTTGTGCATGTTAAAAAAATCGAATAGAATTCATTTAATATGGCAAGTGGGACACTGAGTTTAAGAAACATATATAAGTACCAAATAATTGTGAGTTTAAATATAATGGGTCTATGAAATTAATTATCTCTATTATATGAAAAGTCAAGAAAAAGATGTATATGACAAAGTCAAAACTTTTATATCTAATGACAATCGACAAGATAACACACAAAAGATATAACATGGGATAGATAGACAACTTGTTATAGCAACTGGAGAAATAAGCAAAAAAATCATCACATAAAAGCAAGTATAGTGTTATTTCTATTCTCATCAGACATAAGTAGAAAACAAATACATCATTAGCTTGACTTTTCACTTTGGAAATTTGCATTGCTAAAACGTTTATTTAATCAAAATCCACCATATTGTTTCTGACTTAAACGTAGAGACCACATCTTACATAAGAAGAATTAATTCTACTTGAAGATGGATCATTTGCTTGCATTGTCTCATCATGGTTTCCTCTTTTAAAAGAAAACACCTCACGTTGCTTTTTCTATCTTGGTAATTTGGCCTAGAATCTATATTCATTGTGTTATGATTACCATAAATAATGTCAATCAAAAGTAGCATATGACAAACAACATATTTTTATTTAAAGCTTACCTTCCTCACTATTACCAAAATAAGTGTAATTTAGTGACTTATCTTGGCAATGAGAAGGAGTTTGTAATTTGAACCTATATGAAAGAATCTTTCAGATGTTACCTTTATTGGAGGTTGCCTTCAGAAGGAAATTGGGTCCTTCACATCCATACTCTATATATGTCATTGAGTACCATTGAAATTATATCCACCATTTTATGAATATGAATATATTACGTCATTGGATTTTTTTACTAATTACACATTGTTATCCAAAGCCTACCTTCCTTGTTATCATATAGGTGAGTATCATCTAGTGGAAATGTTTGCAAATGGGAAACACTTCAGAATTTTCAACTTTTCAAAGAGAGAGAAATGTTTTTATATAATTATTTTATATATTTACATTTGAAAATATATACTAAAATATGAATAACTACATGTATAATATGTACTTTCAGTTGTGATCCTTTGTAGAGGTTGACTCTCTTGGAAGTAAAATGTAGCATTTTAGTTCTATCTTGAACACTTATTATAGAGAATGATGGAGGGATTCACCAGGTTAAGATTATTGAAGTATCATTTGAGTAAAATATAGTACAAACAACGTTTACTTATTAATGTCATACCTTCTTTATCCATCAAAGGTTTTATGGTTCTAATTGTGATGCCTCTACATAGTATGAATTTGTAGTCATTTTATAGATATATTAAACTATCTTGAAACACACATCCTAAAATTTCACTAAAAATGTATTTATTAAAATAATACCTTCTCTACAAGATGAGTTTTGCATTTTCCTTATTATATCTATGTAGGTAGTCAGTTTTGGGAGTAATATGTTGCCAATGTATTATTCTATCTTTGACATCTATTATGGAAATCATGTCAAACATGAAAATTGTATTGTCGATGATTTCTCTAGATATACATGGACATTTTTTCTCATTTCTAAAATTGATACGCTTGATGGTTTCTCGAGCTTTTGCAAATGAGTTGAAAATGAGCCTTCTTGCCGCATTGTTTCCATCCGTAGTGACCATGGGGGAGAATTTGAAAATGAGCTTTTCGAGCATTTTTGTCAAGAATCGGGTTATGCACATAACTTCTCTTCACCTCAAACACCTCAACAAAATGGGGTTGTAGAGAGGAATAATAGGTCTTTATAAGATATGTCTACGACCATGCTTCTATAGGATGATACTTCTAAGAAGTTTTGGGATGAAGCTGTCAATACCTCATGTTTTGTGCAAAATTGGGATTTTACTCATCCTTCGCTGAAGAAAACCCCCTACGAGATATGGTGTGGTAGAAAGCCTTCTATCTAGTATTTCCATGTTTTTGGATGTCCTTATTTTCTTTTGAATATGAAAGATTCTCTCGACAAGTTTGATCTGAAATCTTACAAGGCTTTCTTTCTTGGATAGAGCACTACTAGCAAGGCTTATATAGTTTTTAATGTTGATCTTGCTAAAGTAGAAGAATCTATTAATGTAAAGTTTACTGAGACTAACCCCTCTATTCCCAAAGATATTGTTCCAAATGATGATGTTGCAGGTGAAGTAATTTTTATTCTAAAAGAGCTCAACATCACCCAAAAGGGAAAAGTGGAGGCCACTCAAGAGGAAGACAAAGATGATGAGAAGAAGGATCTGTTGTGTTTTAGGGGAGGCAGAGAAGGCATCGGAAACAAAAAATTTCTCCCCCAAACCCGGAACAAGGAAACGTGTCAATGTCTATATAATAGGAAAGGATGGTTTGTGGAATCATACCTTGTCCCGAGGCTTGCTCGGCGAAAATACCTCGCGCCTTGCACGGTCTTCAACTCTGACCTTCGACGGTGTCTGTGCAGCTCCTGGTCGCACCGGGACTGACGACTCCTAGTCTCATCGGACAATTGTCCTCCTGAGCGGCAAAAACCTCCCGCCTCTAAAGTAGTCCACACGGACCACCTAGAACTCCACACTCCTTGTCCCACAAGGAGTTGGAAGGAGTCACACCCTCCTGTTGACGTACTAGTCGTCAACACACTCTCCTGCCTCCAGTTACAACTGCAGTTGTCCTTCCCTTAATGCACCTCCCTTTGCGGGTAGCACTTGCTCGAGCTCTCTCTCGGTTACCAAAACCAGAGAACGACAACTTTGCAGAGCAACTGATTGCACTGAGTTGTACTTTAATAAGCCCCCAATACCCGTATATATATAGGAGGGTCATGGGACAGGGTTCTCCATCCTGGGCAATACGGGACTAAAAGCAGGAGTAGAAGGGTTCAAGATTAACCAACTCGCAACCTGAACCGATCATTTCACAACTGAAATGGACGGCTGGGGACCTGAACTGGTCGGTTCACAAGTGAACCGGTTGATTGGGACACCTCAGCCGGTTGGTTCACAAGTGAACCGGTCGGTTGGTGGTCCTGGTCGGTTCCCGATTGACTTTCCTTCTTTTGTTTCTAATTGGTATCGAATACCAATCCTATTTCCCAATCAAATTGGGAAATTGAAACGAAAGGAAAATTCTCACCAATCCTACTTTCCCAACTTGCTCGTTTGCACCAGTTAAATCGATCGTTTCAACACTTGAAGCAATCGGTTCACCCTGATCTTGAGCCGATCGGTTCAACACTTGAGCCGACCGGTTCACCAAGCTCAGCCGACCGGTTCATCACATGAACCTATCGGTTGGGAGTGCAGATTGTGCAGAATCAGTCAATTGCGATTTCAATCAATCCGATACTCCAATCAATGTGTCCAACACCTTGAACATTATGACATTGAGCTATCAATTGATTGAGTGTTTAATTGAACTACTAAACTCCTTTATTAATCAATCTAAACATTGTTTGTGGACAAAACTCCTCTTCCAGGTTAAATCCTATGTGTGGGACCTTGCAGGTCCATTTCACGTTGGCAGTGAAAGTTCATAACACTTATGACTTCACAAGAAAAGAGCGGTGCCTAGTCACACATCAGCGCTACCCAAGTGAATTAGAAAGTTGGACAACAACTTTCAATCCTACAATCTGTGAATGGTGTTACAACGAATGTATAATTCTTTTGTAACTGATATCCCGAATGAACTCGAGGCATGGAATAGTCATCCTGTCAACGTTCATTCACTTTCTTGATCTCAGAGTAGATTGAACAAGATATGTATGACATCAATATCACATACTGATTCACACATGCGTGTGCACGCCTATCTCAATCCTACTCATCAAGTGGCCTTGGATATCAAACTCCCTCAGGAGGGACAAATCCCATATATATCACTCACCCCTCAAAAGCTCCATGTGTCAAAGCCACCCAATCATCACCTTTATAACAACCCATGTTTCAGGACTGTGTTTGATAATGTCAAAGTGTGCCCAACGACATGTGTTGAGTGTAGTGATTTCAGGACAAAGAATCACATTCACCACCATCATTGTGAGTACTGACGGTGACTACAATGTCATGGTTCCATGTGTCAAACTCACAGTGGCTCTGTCCAGTACAATTGTTCTCTAACAAGTACCTATGTGTTTGGTTTGATATCTCTATATCATGACTAATGAGATTATGTCATTAACCAACACCACAATCTAGCCTTGTGTGTCACTGTTGTCTATCTACCTTCCACAATGATATCTGACTAGGGACATAACAAGAATGTAGAAACTCTTAGCATCCGTATCCTCTCATCGTTCAGGTCCTCAACCTGAAGGCATACGTCATTGAGTATTGTCATTCTCTAGACATTCAATCTATTCTATCACTATCTCATATGACTGAACCAGAAAGAATTGGAAGCTTACCTTTGGAGTTTATCAAATCAATCTTAATGTATCCCACCAATCATCCCATGATTGGCTCTCAGGGCATACATACCAATAGACTCCCACTTGCACTGCGAGCCAATCACCCTTGAATCATATTCATAGTGATCTTCAAACATGTCCCACATGTTAGTGTGCTCTAGTGCGAACATAGTGAGTTATGGCAACACCTTGCCAAAGTCAGTCTAAATTGCATGTCTCTCATCTCTTCGATGTACGTCATACGTATGAGATGGAGTTGTCATAATATGCGATCTAGTATGCCTTTGCTAACCTTTAGCCACATTCCATGATCAAGGATTCCATACTTGTCATCAATGAGCAGAATATCTATAAGTTCATCTCATGAACTTCCAGATCCATATAGTATCCACTGCTGTTTTCTAACATATAGATACTCGACATTTCCTTTTAAATGGTTTTATTGGAACACTTCCAATTATCAACAAATTTTCACTTTTATATATCCTATATATATATTGCGATTAATTTTCTGTCCTTTCGGAAGTTTGCATTAATGTCACTCTTTACATTGAACTCTTCCTTATCTCCATAGAACTAGTACTTCTCAAGTACTTATCAAGTTCTCATGGTATTCCAGTAACCCTTACTGGAAGTAGACAGACATCCACTCGTCATGTCCCACATACGAGTTTTCAAGATGAGCACATCATATTGCCATGTCATACATACAAGATGATGAATGCATTTTATTCTTGCCATGTCCATACATGCAAGATAATGGGATTATTACATACATGATAGATCCATATCTATTCTTAGTGTTCCCATTCTTCATAAGAATTTGACACTTGGCCTTGGGATACTAACTCCATGTAACATGGACAAGTTTTCTCCCACTTAATCTGTGCATTCTAAACCCTTCAGTACAGATTGCCAATGTATGCTTTCTCTTTTCAGATCAAGAGGTTTTCGAGAGCTATCTCTATAGATCTCTATTCCTATCACATAGGAAACATATATATCTTCCTTAAAGATAATTTCCACTTTTGGATTTCCATTCTAAAACATTTCCATTTCACATCAATATGTGGAATGTGAACATGCTCCCACTAAATCATAGATCCCTTCTTTATCTTTGACATATCAGTCAAACCCTTTGACTATATCATCAAAGTAAAGATCCAATTCTGGGTTGCTTGTACTCAATCAAACACATTGATTAGTCCATTGTAACTTATAGACTTCATTTGCATTAGTGGATTCATAAACCTTATAGGTTGTGTCACGTACACATCCTTATTTTATTCCTCATAGGAATGCGGTTTTAGTATCCATATGCCAAATGCCTTTAGTCATTAAGTTGCAATCAACAAGCATCATCCTTCTCAAATGTTATCCATGTGTCTTAACACTTAAGATTCATTTGCACTTATGGATTTCGTCCAATGAGTGATACCATTAAGGTCATACCTTATGGTTCACATGGATGTCATTTAGGATGTAATGGTCATAAACCATAACTCAAAATTTGGTTCCTCATATTCATCTAGATAGTTGACTCATCTCATGACCAACTCATCACATAGATAATTGAGGTGTATCTGTCAAGGATATAAAAACTCACAACTCCTTGTGATTCTCAATGTCCTTTATTAGTGTGGGGTATTCTTTTATTAAGAAGAATTCAGTTATTTGATAATCACTCTCTAACTCCTTAGAGTATGATTCCTTCTTGATTTAGACATCACCATGCCTTAATCATGATTTCACTATGATACACTATCATAATCACTCATAAGGATCTCAAACATTTGGTCCAAGTATTTCATTCATTGATCTCATCAAGAATTAACACTTTACCAAATTTGCACCTCATCTATGATAATCTTGAACACTTCAAGATATTCATATTGGTATTTCTCTAAATACCATTTGAAGTATTAGCATTTGTTCCAATAGGTATGTAAATACATCACATGTATTATACCTAATTGGATAATCATTCTCCCACTACCTTTAGTGAAGATTGATTAATCATGTCCAAGATATTCATGTCTCTTACTGGTTCTCTAATCAAAAGAGTCTAGATTTATCCATCATATGGAAACTAGAAATGAATTTCTCATGATTTATGCTAATTTGATTGTTTGAGTTATCTATAACTTTTAGGTATCATTTTATCTTATGCATACCATGTATCACAAGATAAACAAGGCATTGCCACAAAGATCATATCTTTAAGATTGAAACATCAACTTTATTAATTGCCATCATCGTCATACAATATGAAAAAATAAAGTGTTTCTATCTATTGGCAATATACGAAATAGCAGTTCTCAACTCTATTTCGTGCCCTTTAGGCTGAAATAAACTGAAAGATACTCCTATCTATGGCAGCAAGACTTGCTCCAATGATGGGTGTTTCTTTCTTGGTCCTTTCACAAAGGCCATCACTTCTTTGCGGATCTTGCATATCATATATGATAGATCCATATCTTGGTATCATATACCTCAGATAAAGAAGTGGTTCATTTCATGATACCTTAGGTGGAGATCTCCATCCCCTCCTTCATCTTCTTTTTTTCTTCCAGATATAGAGGGAAATTCCCTCATTCACTCTTTCCCCATGTGCCTTGAGGCTGAAGACGGCTTGGATTGCTGGCTAGCATCAGAACACTTCTTTGCTTTGCCCTTGTCCTTGCCCTTAAGAATTACCTTTTTCTTTGATCACATCAAAGATTATGGTTTGTCTTTCTTCATCTTTGCCTCTACTATCCTCAACATGTCCAACAACTCTGTCAATGCTTGTCAAAGTTGTTCATGTTATAGCTTATCATGAATTGTATGATTCTCACAACATTTGTAGTATCATACCAATAGCCAACTCTTGGCTCAGAGGGAATCCTTCTTAGTCAGGTTTTCCACATACCCAATCATATTGAGTGTGTGAATACCTTACAGGATCTCCTTCTGTCATTACATACTAGGACAGTGTCCTTGAGACGTAATATGTCTCATGTTGTCTCTGCAACTCATAGTTTAGAGAACACAACATCAAGCACTCCTCATCAATGTCTTTTTCAGAATGCTTCCATAAGCATACTTTCAGCCATTGATGTGGTGGGATTGAGTTTATCTGGTCTTGGTATAACTAGGACTTAGAGCTTTCTCTCTTTGAGAACACTTCTCATCATCCTAACCAGTCGTGGAATTATTCCCATTTAATTTATTGGTCTCAAAGACCGATCGCAAATAAAGTGATTATTGTTGATTAACCATTTATTTTAACAAAAGGAAATATATGAAATTCTAGTCCAAAACTCTTTTGACTTGTTTGATTGATTTAAAAAGTTGACGATAAAATTAGGCCTTTAATTAATTATCGCTTCCACTATTTTAATTCAAATTGATAGCCCTCACCATCAATTCGGAAGATTGCAGCGTACAACCTTCTAGTGGGCAAGATCCATATTTCATCAAGTCATGAGTCAGCTTTGGCTGATCACCCACAATCTTGACTATTTAGGTAGGCCATCATGCCAATTACATCATATGCAACTCTTGAAGAATGAATATGCGCTACACCTTGCCATGAACATTCCTTGCCTCTGGGCTTAGACACTCTAAGAATCACCAGTTAAGTCTAACCCAAAAGCAGACACGGTAAACATGCACCCTGCTTTGACAGAACCTACATGTCTACCTGTGGGCTCCGATCTCCAAACGGCGAATTAATCCCGATTTAATCATGTGCGGAAGCAATCGGTAAATAGCGGAAGACAAAAATCACGGGAAATTAAAACTTTTCGAGACAAGAGCCTGAAACCACAAACCTTTTCCATAGAAAAAGGATTTAACTGTTTACATCACTGACAATTACTTCTTGAGTAATTATATACAACATGATACCAAAATTCTCAAGAATTCATACTCCAAAACACTCCAGGACCTGAGAGTACAGAGGACACATAGGACTTGACTCTAACTACACCATGAAGTAGGCTAGATCTCCACCTGAGATATTTACTGCTCCTGATGCTGCTGTTGCTGGGATTGGTCACCTGTGTTCTTGTTCCTCCGTCTTCGGCGACCACCTAAAAAGTAGAAGTCTACGGGGTGAGACAATTATACATAATTGCCCCAGCGAGAGTTATAACTCTGCACTAGGCTTTATAAGCAAAGCTAGGAATAACTAAAGCAATAAGAGCCTTCAAGATATTCATTAGCAGTTCTGATGATAAGCAAGAGTTCAATCAATATTAAAATATGAGAACATCTATGCTATTCAAGGTAACATCAATCAAATAACTCGTAGATAACTCTAACAGATATACTACGCTGTTGATTATGTTTTTCAAACATTATTGTTATGCCCTGTGGAGATGAGGCTTACCACTCATACTCCAACTGATCGCTAAGAAGTCACATCAGTATCATACATAGGTCATTAAAAGAGCCGGATTCTTATGACCTCATCTTCCTCAGTCAGTTAGAGGATCGAATGATAGATATCTGGCGGGATATCTTTTGTTATAGCTCTCCAGGGTAAACTGGACCTTCGCTATTTTAGAGTTACAATGGCGTTCTGTACTCTCTTCGTCATCGGAAGATTTCTTGTTTATCTTTTATCGATGCGGTGTTTGTGTCTTTAAGGGAGTGTAGATATACATCTCACCTTTAGGACTTTATGGTGGGGTCTGATGGACTACTAGAATCTACATCATCCTCTCACCTTTTCTTTTATAGTGAAGGAATGACGGACTACAAGAATCTACATCAAATACCTACACTAGGATGTAAGGTTCTACACATCCATGTACCCCACATACTCAAAAGTATGTGATCCAGGAGTTCCCTGAGGAAAACCTGTTTCACCATCATTTAGATTCTGACAATGATGGATCTATGATCAGGGCTCTACATTTCACTTGATTAGTTAGGTACATTCAGTATTCATATCATCATACAAAAACACTAGCATCACAGCTATATATGAGAATACTAAAATGTAGCAGGCCTAACTCATTTCAATTACCAGTTCTCAATTATCTCATCACAAGTCATCTGTTAAGCATGACCTTGATGGTGTTTATGGCTCTTACAGCCCATATATCACAAAAGATGTCACTTAGCAGTGCATCAAGATGATTCACTATTCATAAAGCTTAAGACATGCTTCCAATGAATATAACATGGTATTTCATACCTGGGTATGACCATTATCTCATAATAACCTGCATGGTTAGTTCAACAGATAATAGTAAACAATTCAATAATTAGGGATGCATTCCCAATTAGGGTTTCACTTGGAATCACCCCCAACTAGGGTTTCACATGGAATCACCCTCAACTAGGGTTTAATTCAATAACCCTGTCAATTAGGGTTTACTGTTCATCTTTCATGTCATCACCCTAAAATTAGGGTTTACTATTCACTCCATGGTGAATTGTACTCATTACATCATTATGTAAGAGAAACATCATCATTAAGGCTCTTAATTAGGATTAAGATCCATTAGATATTATAAATAGGGTTTCCATGACCTCACATAGGTGGGTCATTCCCTAATCATGCACATTCATGTGTAATTAAAGTATCTCACTTGAGTTTCCTCCTTAAAAGGGTACTTTCCCTCTCTAGGATACTTTCTCTCTCTAGAAATACTTTCTCTCTCCTCTCACTAGTAGATGGTGACAACACCACTCTAGATCAGGTTGAGATAAGTCTCCATTGACTAACATAAGCCAAAACATCAACATCATGTGGTTAGGGTTTGATTAGAACAAGGTTTTACCCCTTTAGACCCCTCAAGGGTATTTTGGTAATTTGCCACATGATTACCATCATGGGTTAACTCACTAATCACATAGTCCCTTAATGACCTAGGTTACCATTAGGGTTTAGATTGAATCATCATTGAACTAATTACATCATCAAATGGTTAAGTACAAACCATCACCAATCTCCAAACGGTTTCAACCTTCAAACGGTTCCAACCACCCAAACGGTCTGGAGACCGTTTGTCCCCAAACGGTCTTGAGACCGTTTGGATCCAAACGGTCTTGAGACCGTTTGGAGGTGAAGACCGTTTGGAAGGGTTGACTTCCAAACCATTTGGAGCTTCAATCGGTTTGAAACCGTTTAATCAAAATTACTTGAGATCGATTGGACCAAACGATCCTGGGGTCGTTTGAGCCCAAACGGTCTTGAGACCGTTTGGATCCAAACGGTCTTGAGACCGTTTGGTCCAAAAAGGCTCAAACCGTTTGGACCTCCAAGGTGGTTCAAAGGTTACCAAAATTCATGGATATGTGCGTTGAAGTTCTCAAATGGTCAAAGATATGATAACCACTTATAATTTGAGTCAGTTAGGGTTAGCCTTAACCACTTAGACATCCAATTGACCCTCAATTGCAAGCCAATTAGGGTTCAATCCTCCTCAATTAGGGTTTCAATTCGATTGGTCATCAATGTTCAACAATGTGAATCAATTCAAGGTTGAACCTATCAATTGACCTCCAATTGGGCTCAAACTTGGACCAAACGGTCTTGAGGTCGTTTGGACATCATCCAAACGGTCTTGAGACCGTTTGCCCAAAGTTTGACCAAAATCCAAGTCGTTTTGACTATGGTTGAAGTCCAATTAGGTCAAAATCAGCAATTTTCATCAATTCATCAATTTCCTACAATTGGACCCTCAAACCATTATATTAACTTAACCCTAGACCTTCAAACGGTCTTGGGTTGTGCCCAAACGGTCTTAGGACCGTTTGGAGGAATTCCCAAATGGTCTTGAGACCGTTTGGGTCCTTCAACCCAAAACTCAACGAGATCTATATGTCAAATCAGCACTTTTTCACCCGATTAGGGTTTCATGTTGAAGTGCCTTCAACTCTCAATTGGTTAAGAATTAGACTTTGATTCTTTGCAGAGATGAAATTCAATATGTTAGGAACAGACCCTCAAACGGTCGTCCCTTGGTCAACTCTTTAAAACGGTCTTGAGACCGTTTCAATCCAAACGGTCTTGCAAGACCGTTTGAGAGCAAACGGTTTGAAACCGTTTGAACCCAAACGGTTTGCAACCGTTTGGACCAAAAGGGTCCAAGGTCGTTTGAAAAAGTAACATAGGGAATCATGCCCCTCATCTTCAACCTCTTGCAAGGTCGGTTTCTCCACTGATTTGCTTGCAAACGTGCAAGGAAGAAGGGTGGTAGAAGGAGAATTTACCAAGTAAATTGCAAGAATTGAGCATACATATAAAGCATAAGTTTAGAGTTATAAAACCCGCCTAAAGGTTGATCTCAGAGCTCCAAGCCTTCAAGATCCAAGCTTTAATGGCGTCCTTGAGCTTCCACAACTTGGTCAGAGGTGAATTCTCCAAGGAAACGTTGCTTTGGTCGGCTAGAACAAGAAGACTAAGTAAGCTAACCATAAAACCAACCTTAGAAAGTGAATTCCTCCATGAATTCGAGCTAGAAGGTGGGGTTCTCTTACCTAGAACAGGTTGGTCGCACCCCCCTGAGCTCCAGAGCTATCCTTGGTCGTTTGAGCAAGAAAGGAAGAGATGTGAAGGAAAGAAAGTTCGTTCACTTAATTGTAAGGGAAAAGGGCTTATATACTTTAGCCTCTTTTACACCTTAAGGACCTCACAAGATTGGAAATCACCTCTAGGTCCCTCCTTGCTCAAAGGCACGACCAAACCTATCTATACTTATGCAAATCTCATGAAATCTCAAGATCTAGGGGTAAAGGAATCCAATCCTTCAACTAGGGTACATACATGAAAGGGTTTCATGCCCATTCTAGGTGATTTCTATCACAAAGGTCATTTTTCTCATCTGATATTTAAATGATGTATCCCTTTCATCATTTTTACTCTAAATGATGATAAGAGTCATAAAAGATATTCTAGATATTAAGAATTACAACTTGGACCCCTCAATTTGGGTAAATTGCACTTTACCCCAAATTAGGGTTTCTAAGCATGGGAATTGCTTCCACGGCTGCACCTTGGTGCTCAAGCTTGGGAAATCCCTCAAACTTTACCATAACCATTCTCATGATGTCTCAACATCAAAGGAACATCTTATCTTGTGAATTTTGCAAGTTCAACCCTTAAACTGGGTAATTTGCACATAGGTCCCTGCATACAACACAATGCTACAACTTTATACAAAAAGGAGCGAAATTGAAAGTAAATGTTCTTGAGGAACTTAATTACATGCCAGGGAGTGTTCACAAGTATATTAATTACATATTTAGGCAAAACTTCCAGGGTTAGGTCATAACCCAGGTCAGGGGTGTTACAAATTCTTTACCCCTTCAAAAGGATTTCATCCCCGAAATCGATAAAGCATATTATAAGAAAAGAGCAGGATATTTTCTTCTCATTTCATCTTCTAGTTCCCAAGTGGCTTCTTCAACACCACGATGGTTCCAGAGGACTTTTACAAGGCTTATATCCTTCTTCTTTAACCTTTTAGTTCTGTTATCGAGGATTGACACTGGTCCCTCCTCATACGTTATATCTTCATTCAATTCTACTTCCATAGGTTGTAGAACTGACTTGGTATCTGGATGACATTTCCTCAACATGGAAATATGAAACACAGGGTGCAGCTTCTGCAACTCCTGAGGTAACTCTAGTTTATAGGCCACTTTTCCAACTTTTTCAACAATTGGATAAGGTCCCATAAATCTAGGAGCTAACTTTCCTTTCTTCCCAAAACGAAGGACTCCTTTCCAAGGTGAGACCTTGAGATACACTCTGTATCCAACCTGGAATTCTAGGGGTCTACGACGTTTATCGGCATATGATTTCTGTCTATCTTGTGCAGTCTTAAGCTGTTGTTGTAATATTTTAATCTTTTCTGTAGTTTGCTGCACAAGATCAGGACCTAACAACTGGTGCTCACTAGTTTCATACCAACACAAGGGTGATCTACAACGTCTACCATATAAGGCTTCATATGGTGCCATATCAATGCTATGTTGATAGCTATTGTTATAGGCAAATTCTATCAAGCTTAGATGTAGATCCCAACTCCCGGTAAACTGGAGAACACATGCTCTCAACAGATCTTCTAAGGTCTGTATAGTCCTTTCTGACTGTCCATCAGTCTGGGGATGAAAGGCTGTACTAAACCTTAGCTTGGTGCCTAGGGCTCTGTGTAGCTGTTCCCAAAAGCGACTTGTAAACTGGGGACCTCTGTCAGAAACTATAGTGACAGGAACTCCGTGCAAACGCACTATCTCTTGGACATATATCTGGGATAACCTTTCAGCAGTATAGGTTGTTTTGACAGGTAAGAAATGCGCTGTCTTTGTCAACCTATCAACAACTACCCAAATGGAATCATGTCCTTTGTTTGTCCTGGGTAGGCCAACAACAAAGTCCATGGTTACATGGTCCCACTTCCACTGTGGTATGGGTAAGGGTTGCATTGTCCCTGCAGGTTTCTGGTGTTCACCCTTGACCTGCTGACACACAGGACACCTCAGAACAAACTCAGCTACATCCTTCTTCATCCCAGGCCACCAATACATATCCTTCAAGTTTCGATACATCTTGGTGCTCCCTGGATGCATAGCATACATCGAAGAATGAGCTTCTTCCAGGACTAACTTCCTCAGGTTGTCCACATCTGGCACTATCATCCTTCCATGATAGCATGCCATCTGGTCATCTGACTCATGAAAACCTTCTCACTTCTCATCTCCAAACTCAGATCTAATCTGCTGTATAAAAACATCTACTTGTTGTGCCTCCTTTATCTGCTCTCTTAAGGTAGGTTTAATATGCATCTCAGCTAACAGACCAGCTAACAATGATGTCTTTATCTGCACATTGTCTTGCCTTAAAGAGATAAGCATATCTCTTCTAGAGCATACTAAGGAACTTAGTTGTGCCCTATCCATGGTTGATGTTGCTGATTTCCTACTCAAGGCATCAGCAACCACATTGGCTTTGCCCGGATGGTAGTCAATTGTACAATCGTAGTTCTTGATTAACTCCATCCAGCGACGTTGCCTCATATTAAGCTCATGCTGAGTGAAGATGTATTTAAGGTTCTTGTGGTCTGTGAAAATCTGGAAAGTTTCTCCGTAGAGATAATGTCTCCAGATTTTCAAAGCATGGACCACAGCAGCTAACTCTAGATCGTGTGTCGGATAATTCTCCTCGTGTTTCTTAAGATGTCGAGAAGAAAAAGAAATCACTTGTTTATCCTGCATCAACACACATCCAAGTCCATTCTTGGAGGCATCACAAATGATTATATATTCCTTTCCTTGCTCAGGTAATACAAGCACAGGTGCACTTGTCAACCTCTCCTTCAACAGCTGAAAAGACTGTTGACACTTATCACTCCAAGCAAAAGGAACATCCTTTCGGGTTAACTTGGTCAAAGGTAAGGCTATAGAACTGAAATTTCTAATAAACCTTCGATAATAACCAGCTAACCCCAAGAAACTTCTAATCTCCGTCGGTGTCTTCGGTTGTTCCCACTGCAGAACAGACTCTATCTTTGCAGGGTCAACACGAATTCCCGAGGCAGATACCACATGTCCAAGGAAGGATACTTCAGATAACCAAAACTCACACTTGCTAAACTTAGCGTATAGCTTATGTTCCCTTAGCAAGGTCAAAGTCTGGCGAAGGTGCTGCTCATGCTGCTGAGCATCCTTACTATAAATCAGTATGTCATCTATGAAGACGACAACACACTGATCAAGAGAAGGTCGAAAGACTCTATTCATGAGTTCCATAAATGCAGCTGGTGCATTGGTTAGTCCAAACGACATAACTGTGAACTCATAGTGACCATATCTTGTCCTAAAGGCAGACTTGGATATGTCACTGTCCTTAATGCGGATTTGATGATATCCAGACCTTAAGTCTATCTTGGTAAAGACTGTTGCACCACGCAACTGGTCGAAAAGATCATCAATCCTCGGCAAAGGATACTTATTCTTTATTGTTACTTTATTGAGTTGTCTATAATCAATGCATAACCGCATCGATCCATCTTTCTTTTTAACAAACAAAACCGGAGCACCCCAAGGTGAGGTACTCGGTCGGATGAAACCCTTCTCAAGTAACTCTTGAAGCTGTTTCTTGAGTTCTGCCATCTCAGCAGGCGCCATCCTATACGGAGTCTGGGCTATGGGTTTCGTATCTGGGACCAAATTGATCTCAAAATCAATTTCCCGGGGTGGTGGTATACCAGGAAGTTCTTCGGGAAACACATCCTCAAATTCCCTGACTATCGGAATTTCAGCAGGGTTGGAACTCTCCTTGGTAACATCTACCACATGGGCTAAGAATGCGTAGCATCCTTGCCTCATCAACTTATCAGCAACCATAGCTGATACAAGACAGGTGGGCAGAATCTTTCTTTCACCTTGAAAGATCCATGTGTTGCTTTCATCAGCAAACACAGCCAGCTTGGACTCACAATCCAAGACAACTCGATACCTTTCCAAGGTATCCATCCCTAGGATTATATCAAATCCTTGCATATCAAGCGGTATAAGATCCACTTGAATGCGATGCTTAGAAAAGGAAAGTACACAAGGAGAGCATACTTCTTGCAGAACAGCAGACCCACTCAACGGAGTCTCCAACAACAACTTATCTGCCCTATGACTAGTTATCATATTGTAGTTACGAATCACTCTTCGAGTGATGAAAGAGTGTGTAGCACCCGGGTCAATCAAAACAGATACTACACAAGATTTAGACATATCAGAATATAAAAGTTCCATCTGACCTGTCACTACTTGTGGATTGACCACTGCCTCTGGTGGGTTCATAGCATAGAACCTTGCCGTAGCCTGTTGTTGAGGTGGTGCTGATGATCCAGCTTGAGACGCTTGCCCGCGTCCTCGACCTGTTCCTTGAGATTGTCCTCCCTGTGATCCCTGTTGTCCTTGTCTCGGAGGCTGTGTCACACTGACAGGCCTAGATCGGCAGTCCTTCATCAAATGTCCCACCTTACCACAGTTGTAGCATCTTCCTTCTTGCGGTCTTTGTGGTCCGGTAGCAGACATTGATGCAGAACTCTGTGTCCCCTGAGGTGGTTGTCCTCTTCCTCTACCTCTACTAGGAGACCACTGAGTCTGAGGACTAGGTCTAGATGGTGGGGGGTTAGGCGCAGAGGATCTAGATTTCTTAAAGTCCATAGATGAAGAACCCTGGAACTGTGGATACCTCTTCTGTGTTTGCCTCTTCTCAACCACAGATCTCTCTATCCTTCAGACTGACTCAACGAAGGTAGAGAATCTCTCTCGGTTCTCTAAGGCAGACACTGGGGTAGACATATCAGCATTCAACCCCTTCTCAAATCTCCTGATTCTCTCTTCATCCGTAGCAGCCATGTGTGGACAGAACCGCAACAACTCCATAAACTTAGCTTCATACTCGCTAATGTTCATCATACCCTGTCTCAGTCTCTCAAACTGAGAGATCTTCTCATCTAGGAAGGTCTTTGGGAAATATCTTTGGACAAACTCCCGCCGAAAATCTTCCCACGCGATCTCTATTCCAGGTCTCTTCTGCTCTTCCATGGTCCACCAGTGACCAGCACTTCCTTTGAGAAGATAGACAGCATGTCTAACCTTCTCAGCTTCAGGGATGTTGAGGATCCTAAAAGCCTTCTCCAGCTCTGTCAACCACAGATCAGCATCTGCGGGGTCAGCAGTCCCATGGTACTCGGTAGCTCCGACACGACGTAGTCGCTCGAACGTCTTCCCGATACCTTGCCCCTCAGGCTGGACAGGTGCCCTAGGTGCAGGCATAGGCAACCTGTCGGTTATATGTGTCATGGCAGTCATGAACTGCCCAAACATTGTCTGGACTGCTGGGTTACCCATGTCAGCTGGGTCAAGCTGGGGTGGCTCTCTAGGTTGTTCTGGTACAGGCTGTTCCACCTCTGGTACTCCTGCACCGCCTTGAGGTGCACTGGCACTACTTTCTTCCACATACTCATCATGTGGCTCTGACATTCTTAAGTATCTTCTTCTCCTGAGGAGCAGAAGATTCTATTAGATGAGGAAGGAGTACTAAAAGTAGACTCGACATCCTAAGTCCTATGCCTCTGTAGACTCGACTGAACCTGGAGCTCTGATACCACTTAATTGTGGGCTCCGATCTCCAAACGGCGAATTAATCCAGATTTAATCATGTGCGGAAGCAATCGGTAAATAGCGGAAGACAAAAATCACGGGAAATTAAAACTTTTCGAGACAAGAGCCTGAAACCACAAACCTTTTCCATAGAAAAAGGATTTAACTGTTTACATCACTGACAATTACTTCTTGAGTAATTATATACAACATGATACCAAAATTCTCAAGAATTCATACTCCAAAACACTCCAGGACCTGAGAGTACAGAGGACACATAGGACTTGACTCTAACTACACCATGAAGCAGGCTAGATCTCCACCTGAGATATTTACTGCTCCTGATGCTGCTGTTGCTGGGATTGGTCACCTGTGTTCTTGTTCCTCCGTCTTCGGCGACCACCTAAAAAGTAGAAGTCTACGGGGTGAGACAATTATACATAATTGCCCCAGCGAGAGTTATAACTCTCCACTAGGCTTTATAAGCAAAGCTAGGAATAACTAAAGCAATAAGAGCCTTCAAGATATTCATTAGCAGTTCTGATGATAAGCAAGAGTTCAATCAATATTAAAATATGAGAACATCTATGCTATTCAAGGTAACATCAATCAAATAACTCGTAGATAACTCTAACAGATATACTACGCTGTTGATTATGTTTTTCAAACATTATTGTTATGCCCTGTGGAGATGAGGCTTACCACTCATACTCCAACTGATCGCTAAGAAGTCACATCAGTATCATACATAGGTCATTAAAAGAGCCGGATTCTTATGACCTCATCTTCCTCAGTCAGTTAGAGGATCGAATGATAGATATCTGGCGGGATATCTTTTGTTATAGCTCTCCAGGGTAAACTGGACCTTCGCTATTTTAGAGTTACAGTGGCGTTCTGTACTCTCTTCGTCATCGGAAGATTTCTTGTTTATCTTTTATCGATGCAGTGTTTGTGTCTTTAAGGGAGTGTAGATATACATCTCACCTTTAGGACTTTATGGTGGGGTCTGATGGACTACTAGAATCTACATCATCCTCTCACCTTTTCTTTTATAGTGAAGGTATGACGGACTACAAGAATCTACATCAAATACCTACACTAGGATGTAAGGTTCTACACATCCATGTACCCCACATACTCAAAAGTATGTGATCCAGGAGTTCCCTGAGGAAAACCTGTTTCACCATCATTTAGATTCTGACAATGATGGATCTATGATCAGGGCTCTACATTTCACTTGATTAGTTAGGTACATTCAGTATTCATATCATCATACAAAAACACTAGCATCACAGCTATATATGAGAATACTAAAATGTAGCAGGCCTAACTCATTTCAATTACCAGTTCTCAATTATCTCATCACAAGTCATCTGTTAAGCATGACCTTGATGGTGTTTATGGCTCTTACAGCCCATATATCACAAAAGATGTCACTTAGCAGTGCATCAAGATGATTCACTATTCATAAAGCTTAAGACATGCTTCCAATGAATATAACATGGTATTTCATACCTGGGTATGACCATTATCTCATAATAACCTGCATGGTTAGTTCAACAGATAATAGTAAACAATTCAATAATTAGGGATGCATTCCCAATTAGGGTTTCACTTGGAATCACCCTCAACTAGGGTTTCACATGGAATCACCCTCAACTAGGGTTTAATTCAATAACCCTGTCAATTAGGGTTTACTGTTCATCTTTCATGTCATCACCCTAAAATTAGGGTTTACTATTCACTCCATGGTGAATTGTACTCATTACATCATTATGTAAGAGAAACATCATCATTAAGGCTCTTAATTAGGATTAAGATCCATTAGATATTATAAATAGGGTTTCCATGACCTCACATAGGTGGGTCATTCCCTAATCATGCACATTCATGTGTAATTAAAGTATCTCACTTGAGTTTCCTCCTTAAAAGGGTACTTTCCCTCTCTAGGATACTTTCTCTCTCTAGAAATACTTTCTCTCTCCTCTCACTAGTAGATGGTGACAACACCACTCTAGATCAGGTTGAGATAAGTCTCCATTGACTAACATAAGCCAAAACATCAACATCATGTGGTTAGGGTTTGATTAGAACAAGGTTTTACCCCTTTAGACCCCTCAAGGGTATTTTGGTAATTTGCCACATGATTACCATCATGGGTTAACTCACTAATCACATAGTCCCTTAATGACCTAGGTTACCATTAGGGTTTAGATTGAATCATCATTGAACTAATTACATCATCAAATGGTTAAGTACAAACCATCACCAATCTCCAAACGGTTTCAACCTTCAAACGGTTCCAACCACCCAAACGGTCTTGAGACCGTTTGGAGGTGAAGACCGTTTGGAAGGGTTGACTTCCAAACCGTTTGGAGCTTCAATCGGTTTGAAACTGTTTAATCAAAATTACTTGAGATCGATTGGACCAAACGATCCTGGGGTCGTTTGAGCCCAAACGGTCTTGAGACCGTTTGGCCCCAAACGGTCTTGAGACCGTTTGGTCTCAAACGGTCTTGAGACCGTTTGGATCCAAACGGTCTTGAGACCGTTTGGTCCAAAAAGGCTCAAACCGTTTGGACCTCCAAGGTGGTTCAAAGGTTACCAAAATTCATGGATATGTGCGTTGAAGTTCTCAAATGGTCAAAGCTATGATAACCACTTATAATTTGAGTCAGTTAGGGTTAGCCTTAACCACTTAGACATCCAATTGACCCTCAATTGCAAGCCAATTAGGGTTCAATCCTCCTCAATTAGGGTTTCAATTCGATTGGTCATCAATGTTCAACAATGTGAATCAATTCAAGGTTGAACCTATCAATTGACCTCCAATTGGGCTCAAACTTGGACCAAACGGTCTTGAGGTCGTTTGGACATCATCCAAACGGTCTTGAGACCGTTTGCCCAAAGTTTGACCAAAATCCAAGTCGTTTTGACTATGGTTGAAGTCCAATTAGGTCAAAATCAGCAATTTTCATCAATTCATCAATTTCCTACAATTGGACCCTCAAACCATTAGATTAACTTAACCCTAGACCTTCAAACGGTCTTGGGTTGTGCCCAAACGGTCTTAGGACCGTTTGGAGGAATTCCCAAATGGTCTTGAGACCGTTTGGGTCCTTCAACCCAAAACTCAACGAGATCTATATGTCAAATCAGCACTTTTTCACCCGATTAGGGTTTCATGTTGAAGTGCCTTCAACTCTCAATTGGTTAAGAATTAGTCTTTGATTCTTTGCAGAGATGAAATTAAATATGTTAGGAACAGACCCTCAAACGGTCATCCCTTGGTCAACTCTTTCAAACGGTCTTGAGACCGTTTCAATCCAAACGGTCTTGCAAGACCGTTTGAGAGCAAACGGTTTGAAACCGTTTGAACCCAAACGGTTTGCAACCGTTTGGACCAAAAGGGTCCAAGGTCGTTTGAAAAAGTAACATAGGGAATCACGCCCCTCATCTTCAACCTCTTGCAAGGTCGGTTTATCCACTGATTTGCTTGCAAACGTGCAAGGAAGAAGGGTGGTAGAAGGAGAATTTACCAAGTAAATTGCAAGAATTGAGCATACATATAAAGCATAAGTTTAGAGTTATAAAACCCGCCTAAAGGTTGATCTCAGAGCTCCAAGCCTTCAAGCTCCAAGCTTTAATTGTGTCCTTGAGCTTCCACAACTTGGTCAGAGGTGAATTCTCCAAGGAAACGTTGCTTTGGTAGGCTAGAACAAGAAGACTAAGTAAGCTAACCATAAAACCAACCTTAGAAAGTGAATTCCTCCATGAATTCGAGCTAGAAGGTGGGGTTCTCTTACCTAGAACAGGTTGGTCGCCCCCCCCTGAGCTCCAGAGCTATCCTTGGTCGTTTGAGCAAGAAAGGAAGAGAAGTGAAGGAAAGAAAGTTCGTTCACTTAATTGCAAGGGAAAAGGGCTTATATACTTTAGCCTCTTTTACACCCTAAGGACCTCACAAGATTGGAAATCACCTCTAGGTCCCTCCTTGCTCAAAGCCACGACCAAAACTATCTATCCTTATGCAAATCTCATGAAATCTCAAGATCTAGGGGTAAAGGAATCCAATCCTTCAACTAGGGTACATACATGAAAGGGTTTCATGCCCATTCTAGGTGATTTCTATCACAAAGGTCATTTTTCTCATCTGATATTTAAATGATGTATCCCTTTTATCATTTCTACTCTAAATGATGATAAGAGTCATAAAATATATTCTAGATATTAAGAATTACAACTTGGACCCCTCAATTTGGGTAAATTGCACTTTACCCCAAATTAGGGTTTCTAAGCATGGGAATTGCTTGCACGGCTGCACCTTGGTGCTCAAGCTTGGGAAATCCCTCAAACATTACCATAACCATTCTCATGATGTCTCAACATCAAAGGAACATCTTATCTTGTGAATTTTGCAAGTTCAACCCTTAAACTGGGTAATTTGCACATAGGTCCCTGCATACAACACAATGCTACAACTTTATACAAAAAGGGGCGAAATTGAAAGTAAATGTTCCTGAGGAACTTAATTACATGCCAGGGAGTGTTCACAAGTATATTAATTACATATTTAGGCAAAACTTCCAGGGTTAGGTCATAACCCAGGTCAGGGGTGTTACACTACCCTTCACACTTCCACAAGATAGACGGTGCACCATGCTTTGGCGTAACCTACGCTTGGTCGATCGTGTTTTTCATGTGTGCCGCTAATGGAAGGCATATAAGACTTAATATTTAACGAGGGATTTGGTTTTATATACATATACATATCCAATCACCACAATACATATTATGTATCATATACATTCTATATCCCACAAAAAACATTCAAAACGATAAAAGCGATGATTATGGCCATTCTAATGTGATTCCTCGAGCCAAGAGGAATCACGGTCATCTAGGTCTACATCACATGCAACCTGTACAAGATGAACTCTGTGCTCTGCCTTCTGAGTAGATCAACTCATCATATGAATGACTGCTCGTCCCGGCCCGGTTGTCTGCGTGCCACTAGCCGATCGGTTGTCTCCTCCAACCGATCGGTTCGCCGGGTCGTCAAGCATCTCATCATGGCCGCCACCCGCTCGTCTCGCTCCTCGAACCGGCCATCAACTGATTGGCTCACTCCTTGAACCGATCGTCTGGAACGTCAACTGATCGGTTCATGCCTTGAACCGATCGTTTCATCTGTAGTCTCGATGTCCTCCATTCTTTGACATAATAGGAAATAAAATCTATCCTATTTTACATTGCAAAAAGAGAAACCTCGAGCTACAATCTAGGGGAGCAAAGGTAGGAAAGAAATCTCAAATTATTTCGAGTTACATCAGGAATAGGAGAAGGAAGATCGGTGCACAGACCGAGATGCAAGCAACCACATACAACCATTCACAGATAGGGTTTATTGGCCATAACCACGCTATACATCTACCACAGAACTCGTTTAAGGGCGACGCGTATCGAGTGCATTAATAATACATATCATATATGTAATTTGGGATTTGTGGATTTAGGATTAGACATGCATAAAGCCAATTTTATTCGCATCGTATGCAATAAATATAGGCGACAAACCAAAATCGATCATATCGATATTCCTAAAATATAAAGCAGTTGACGTGGCTCTGATACCACTGTTGGGTTTTAGGGGAGGCAGAGAAGGCAGCAGAAACAAAAATTTTCTCCCTTAAACCCGGAACAAGGAAACACGTCAACGTCTATATAATAGGAAAGGATGGTTTGTGGAATCATACCTTGTCCCGAGGCTTGCTCGGAGACAATACCTCGCGCCTTGCGCGGTCTTCAACTCCGGTCTTCGACAGTGTATCTGCAGCTCCTGGTCGCACCGGGACTGACGACTCCTAGTCTCACCAGACAATTATCCTCCTGAGCGGCAAAAACCTCCCGCCTCTGAAGTAGTCCACACGGACCACCTGGAACTCCAAACTCCTGGTCCCACAAGGAGTTGGAAGGAGTCGCACCCTCATGTTGACGTACTAGTCGCCAACACACTCTCCTGCCTCCAGTTGCAACTGCAGTTGTCCTTCCCTTGCTGCACCTCCCTTTGCGGGTAGCACTTGCTCGGGCTCTCTCTCGGTTACCAAAACCAGAGAATGAAAACTTTGCAGAGAAACTAATTGCACTGAGTTGTACTTTGAGAAGCCCCCAATACCCGTATATATATAGGAGGGTCATGGGACAGGGTTCTCCATCCCGGGCAATACGAGACTAAAAGCAAGAGTAGAAGGGTTCGAGATTTTCCAAAAAAACAACCAACTCGCAACCTTAGCCGATCATTTCACAACTGAAACGGTCGGTTGGGGACCTGAACCGGTTGGTTCACAAGTGAACTGGTCGGTTGGGACACCTCAACCGGTCAGTTCACAAGTGAACCGGTCGGTTGGTGGTCCTGGTCGGTTCCTGATTGACTTTCCTTCTTTTGTTTCTAATTGGTATCGAATACCAATCCTATTTCCCAATCAAATTGGGCAATTGGAACGAAAGGAAAATTCTCACCAATCCTACTTTCCCAACTTGCTCGGTTGCACTAATTAAATCGATCATTTCAACACTTGAAGCAATCGGTTCACCCTGATCTTGAGCCGATCGGTTCAACACTTGAGCTGACTGGTTCACCAAGCTTAGCCGACTGGTTCATAACATGAACCGATCAGTTGGGAGTGCAGATTGTGCATAATCAGTCAATTGCGATTTCAATCAATCCGATAGTCCAATCAATGTGTCTAACACCTTGAACATTATGACATTGAGCTATCAATTGATTGAGTGTTTAATTGAACTACTAAACTCCTTTAGTAATCAATCTAAACATTGTTTGTGGACAAAACTCCTCTTCCAGGTTAAATCCTATGTGTGTGACCCTGCAGGTCCATTTCATGTTGGCAGTGAAAGTTCATAACACTTATGACTTCACAAGCAAAGAGCGGTGCCTAGTCACACATCAGCGCTACCCAAGTGAAATAGAAAGTTGGAGAACAACTATCAATCCTACAATCTATGAATGGTGTTACAGTGAATGTATAATTCTTTTGTCACTGATATCCCGAATGAACTTGAGGCATGGAACATTCATCCTGTCAACGTTCATTCGGTTTCTTGATCTCAGAGTAGATTGAATGAGATATGTATGACATCAATATCACATACTGATTCACACATGCGTGTGCACGCCTATCTCAATCCTACTCATCAAGTGGCCTTGGATATCAAACTCCCTCAGGAGGGACAAATCCCATATCTATCACTCACCCCTCAAAAGCCCCATGTGTCAAAGCCACCCAATCATCACCTTTATAACAACCCATGTTTCAGGACTGTGTTTGATGATGTCAAAGTGTGCCCAACGACATGTGTTGAGTGTAGTGATTTCAGGTCAAAGAATCACATTCACCACCATCACTGTGAGTACTGACTGTGACTACCATGTCATGGTTCCATGTGTCAAACTCACGGTGGGTCTGTCCGGTACACTTGTTCTCTAATAAGTACCTATGTGTTTGGTTTGATATCTCTATATCATGACTAATGAGATTCTGTCATTAACCAACACCACAATCTAGCCTTGTGTGTCATTGCTGTCTATCTACCTTCCACAATGACATCCGACTAGGGACATAACAAGAATGTACAAACTCTTAGCATCCGTATGATCTCATCATTCAAGTCCTCAACCTGAAGGCATACGTCATTGGGTACTGTCATTCTCTAGACATTCAATCTATTCTATCACTATCTCATATGACTAAACTAGAAAGAATTGGAAGCTTGTCTTTGGAGTTTATCAAATCAATCTTAATGTATCCAACCAATCATCCCATGATTGGCTCTCAGGGCATACATACCAACAGGATCCAATCCCCCGATTTGCAAAGAATCATCAATAGGAGCTGATTTTAGGTGATCCATTTGAATGATTGAAGACGCGGGCTGCATTCAACAAAGAGCAAGCCAACAACACCTTCGTCTCACAACTCGAGCCTAAGAATGTCAAGGAAGCTCTAGGGGATAAAGAATGGATCCTAGCTATGCAAGAAGAGTTAGAGAAATTTGAGAAGAAAAAAGTTTGGACCCTCGTGCCAAGACCATGTGATAGAAAGATCATTGGCACCAAATGGGTCTACCACAACAAGCTTCATGAAAGATGGAAAGTGGTAAGAAACAAAGCAAGGTTAGTGGCTCAAGGATACAATTAACAAGAAGGTATAGACTTTGATGAGATATATGCACATGTAGCTAGACTTGAGTCCATTCTTATGTTGCTTGCATTTTCTAGTTATAAAGACTTTCTTTGGTATCAAATGGATGTTAAAAGTGTGTTTTTGAATGATACAATTGAGGAGGAAGTATTTGTTGCACAACGTCTGGGCTTTGAACTTGATAGTCTACCTAACCATGTTTATTTGTTACAAAAATCTCTCTATGGACTCAAACAAGCACCAAGGGCTTGGTATGATAAATTAAAGAATTTTTTGTTAGATCATGGTTATATAATGGGTAAAGTGGATTCTACCTTATTTCTAAAACACACTTCTAACAATTTTCTTATCATACAAATATATGTTGATGATATCATTTTTGGCGGAATTAACCTTGATCTTTGTAAAGAATTTAGTGATCTTAAGCACAGTAAATTCGAGATGAGTATGATGGGTGAACTCACGTTCTTCCTCGGCTTTCAAATCAAGCAAACAAAAGATGGGAACTTCATCAACCAAGGCAAGTACGCAAGTGAACTACTTAAGTGCTTTGGGATGGAGAACACCAAGCCAATGGACACACCCATGTCAAAAACCACCAAACATGATAAAGATGAAGAAGGTGAGAAGGTAGATGAGAAGCTCTATAGAGGTATGATTGGAAGTTTACTTTACTTAATTGCCTCCAGAGCTGATATAATGTTTAGTGTTGGTTTGCATTCTCGCTTTCAATCAAATCCTAAGAAATCACATCTTATATCTGTTAAGAGGATTTTGAGGTACTTAGGCAAAACCCCAAATTTTGGACTACGGTATCCCAAGTCAAGGGACTTTACTCTTACTTCTTATAGTGATGTTGATTATGGAGGGTGCTTGATTGATAGAAAGTGCACAAGTGGCACTTGTTTCCTTGTAGGACCATGCTTGGTGTCTTGGTTGTCCAAGAAATAGAGCAAAGTGACATTATCAACCACCGAGGCAAAGTATATTACAACTGGGAGTTGTTGTGGTCACGTCCTATGGATGAATCAAATACTCCAAGACTTTAACATTCATTTTGATGCTTCTCCTATCTATTGTGATAAAAATAGTGAAATTAATTTGTCATACAATCTTATCTTGCATAGCAGAGCTAAACATATAAAGGTTTTCCATCACTTTCTTCATGTTCACATTGCCAAGAAGGATATCTATATCAAGTATATGGACACCGAAAATCAGTTGGCGGACATTTTCACTAAACCTCTAGCTAGAGAGTAATTCAACATTATTAGATCAAAATTGCTTATAACTACTTTGAATGAATTTGATATGCCTTCTAGCTAGTTTTTATCTATCCTATGTGTCTTGTCTCTATTTGGATCATCTTTCCTTGATAATATGCTTAAAATTCGTTTTTCATGTTCATTTTGCCTTGTTTTTCTCTTATTTTTGGGTATTTTTCCCAAACACATGTTTTATCGCAAAATAGTACCCAATGATGAGTGATATGTGCCTAAGTATGTTCAACATACATAATGGACTTGAAAAGTAAATTTAATTAGCACTCTAATTGCTAGAAATTATGTTTGTCGGTTTTAGGTCAGGCTGACCATCGGTCGAGTTGCCAACTCGACTGATCGATGGCCGAGAGCTTCTTTAAAAAGCCAATCGGTCTAGTTTCTGAGTTCACAGAACTCGACCGATGGCTGGGCTGGAGCACTCTTAAGTTTGGTTTGGCCGACTATTCTCCCTCTCAACTAGAGAAAAGTTGACCGATTCCACCTCCCTTATCCCTAAGCTCTCCACCCCTGCCCTTTCCTTCCTCAACCTAGCCATAATCTGACCTAGCTAGACCATCCTTGACCTTCCCCCTTGCTAAGCCTAGGTGTGTGGATGTCTTTGGAGGTGTATTTCTCGATCTTTCTTCCTCTGTCCTCTCTATTTCATTTTCATGGCTACAAATAGAAGGAGAAGAGCCACCCCTACCAATGCACCATCCTCTTCTTTGTCTTCCCACTTGATCCCCTTTGATGAGATTCTCTTTGTCTCAAATGAGGCTATTAATAGGTATAAGGACCTCCTCCCACAAAATCATTTCCCTTTTCATGCCCTCTTTGAGCCTATCCCTAGATGCCAAGAGGTCATGGATCAAGTAGTGGAGCTCTTACACATTCACCATCTATCTGCCTTGGGTGTTGAATGTGCATGCTACAACAATTCCATGACTACCATGAAAGCGGTTCATGAATTCTACACAAACTTGCGTTGGAATTATGACACCCTTGTACCCCCTCCTAGTACTCAATTGATCCTAATGTCTATGATAGCCGGGAAGATTCCAAGTCTCCGAGGATACCTTAAACATCTTTTTCTCTGGTACCATGAGATTGACACCTGGCATAAGGATTACAACCAGTATTTTGACCTTCTTGACCATGAGGCTTGTCAATAAGAAATATGATCTCACCCATCCTGACATTCATTGTTACTTGAAGAAGCCTTAGTTCCCCTATAAGAAGAAGAGAACCCTTCCCTCCTCTTCCTTGGATTTCAAGAGGTGTATCCTTGCCTTAGTTGTTAACTGCAACATCCATCTGAAGAAAAATCAAACAAAGATTGCAGAGAACACTGCGGTAATCATGTACTACCTCTTAGAGAATATCACAGTCAAGTGGTCTAGATACATCCTCCACCATATAACTTGCTTTGACTCAGGCAAGAATACTCGTGGAACCCACCCTCCCTTCCCTACCCTGATATGTGGTCTTTTTAAGTTTTCCACTGAGAAATATCTCTAAAATGACTTCCATTACAAACCTACCTGGAAGGGAGTTTGCATTAGTGAGACCACTACTCAGAAGTATGTGCCTATCCTTTCCTCCACCACACCCGATGCCTCTACCTCTTCTTCTACACTTGCCTTTACCTCTACCTGAGCACCTCCACCTCCTCAGCCTACCCAACCTGCCCGTGCCTCGTTTCATGTCTCCAATGAAGCCCTCATGGGATACATAATCCATCAACAGGCATACAACCTCCAAGACCAGGAGCACCTACATCAGGACTTATGTTCAATCATGTCGCACATGAACATGTCATGTGCACATCCCTACCCTGCCTACCAGCCCAACCCAAGAAGTGATTATGCATCCTATGCATACAATCACTTTTACCCTACCCCTCCACCTGCACCATCTGTTGCTCCTACACCCTCTACTGATGGTGGACCTACTCCTGTTGTCCTGCCTCTACCTACTGGCCCCTTGGAAACTATGATTGCTAGTCTTGGCAATTCTGCTCCTTCCTCCCCACAGGCCAATGAGCTCCACACTCTTGGTATGTCTTGGGATGAGTAGAATGCTCATTGGTCCGGTCGTGGTTTCGACTCCCCTGTTGATGAAGAGATGTCAGACCAAGCTGATGAGGAGACTGTTGATGCTGATGAGGCTACTGATGATGGTGATGCATCTGACGATGATGATGGCTCTAGTGGATCTGTTGGTGACTCTGGCAATGAAGGCGATGTTGTTTCACCTTCAGACGGAGATGATGACTATGAGCCTGATGCCGAGGATTATGATGTTGTTGATATAGATAGCTTAGATGTCTAGGTGTTCTTAGTTTTTAGTCTAGTTTGCTGATCATATATATCTTTCTAGGCTATTTTGTATTAGAAACATTTAGGTACATGATCTGAGTTGTACTATTTTATCATCTTAGCTTTCATCGTTTTGGTTTGTAGTTGTTTTATGAGAACTTGCATTATGGGTTGTACTCTTAATTCTATGCAGAATTACTATTTGATTTACTATATCGTTTGAGTTGGTGCCATGTTTTACCATATTTTGGTTATGACTTAGCATGTTTTTTCTCTCGTCTCTATTTTATTATACTCTTTGAGATTGCACGTTTTGGATATATGCTTGGTTGTGCTTGGAGAAGACTTATTTTATGCACTTCTACCACCCTTACTTTTGGATAATGTCAAAAGGGGGAGAGAATTTCAATGTTTTTAAGCTCAACCATATTGCTTTTATTTCCTATGTGATCCTTTTCTTGTTCATTATATGCTTTATCATGTGACTTGCTAAAGGACCATATAGTATGTATGTGTTATGTTACTTTATGTAGATAAACTAACTATGTAGGTTAAAGTAAGCATAGATTGAGGGGAAGTAATTCACATTGTTCAAATCTTGAATCCCCTTACAATTCACAAGGAAAAGGTATAATTTCAATATCCTTTTCAATATGATTGAGGAATGGTTTATCATTTTCAAAAGGGGAGAATGTTGACTTGAGAGTTCTACATTGTCGATATTTTGATATTGACTTAACCATTCCATTCCTATGTATCTAATATGTATGTTCAAGATTGATTTCAGGCTTTACGTACATGAAAATGATCAAATTACACAATCCCTAGCTTGTCCAAGTTCAAGTCAAATGCAATGCAAGTGCGCTATTTGGGAAATCACTTCAAACGACCTTAGAAGAATTTTGTAATCACTTGTATTGATGATATGACTTGTAACTAAGATGACGAAAATATGTAGGACACATAATACCAAGGTTTAATCACCCAAAAGTTAATTTAGAAAATTGATCATAGGTTGTTCATTGGTCGAGTTGGAAACTCGACCGATTCTATGATGTATTTTCTAAAGATGACCCATCACTCGAGTTGTGCACTCATAGAACTCGACTGACTGACTCATTAAGCAAACTCAATTTTAGCTCATCGATTGAGTTCCCCAAAACAAACTCGACCGATAGTTTGAAAATTGGCTTTGTCTTTTAGTTGATCGATCGAGTTATCTTTTGTAACACCCCACTTTTTATCTCACATGAGAGGAAGTATTTTACTCAATGTGGGTGTCACAATATGCTAATCATGCAATTAAAGTAAATGAAACACTTTGCATTGATATAAAAATGATTCATACATAGTTTTTGGTAGAAGAAAACTACATCATAAACATATATGAGATCTACTTTACTTGGTGACATAACTAAATACGATATATATGACATCTAGACCTCTAAATCATCTAGGTAAATGGAACCCCACCAGGCAAAACTTGAAGATCTCCTAGTCTTAATTTCCATTTTTGTTCTTCATTTGCTCCAAGTCCTACGGACATCTCGTCGCCATCCATGCAAAAACAAACAACGCGTCAGTAAGCGGTATTTGGCACTTTATATGACATGAAAGTAAATATAACTTGGCACGATAAAATTTACTTTACATGACTCTACATAAACTTTAACATGGATTTTCTTAAGCATTCATGATTCATAAATTACATGGAGAAATTGAATAGTAAGTATATGCATCCCTCTATAATGCCCCCTTAGGAGCACATGATTGGTAGGAAAGCCCTTGATGCTACGCAAGCCCTTGACGACCCCTTGAGGTCCATGATTCGGGAGCATATAAGAACTAGTTCAATTTCATATATCTTAACATTAACATTAACATGGTCTTTGAAAACTTAACATGATGAATTGGAAAATTCGTTATATGCCACCTCGCATAATGCTAGGAAAGCCCATAACGACCTTTTCAGGTCCATAAATGAGGCACATATTGAAACTTAGCCAATTCCTTAATCTTAACCATTAACTTAGCTCCTGACTTAAACATTAACTTTATTAATCTTGATCTTAACCATGATAGGATTGCTCCCTCTTAAACCATAACATGGTTTCCCCTTCTTGTACATGATTCATGAAAACTTAATTCATAATCCATAATCATAATGAGTCTTTTGCCATAGAATATAAGTATTCAAACAACCAAGTAGTGATACATATACATAATGCATTCTTAAAAAGGCATTCATAATTCATGAAATCAACTAAGGTGCATAATCATAATTAAACAATCAAACAACCAATATTTACTTGTGCCAAATATGCATGACCTACTTACCTATAGCATAGCACCTTAGGGTTAAGTCGCCTGACTTGATTGAGCCCTTAAACACCTACAATCATATCATGTACATAAGTTCATAGTCATGAAATCCTAATCATAGTATTTGAATTATTGAAGGGACTAGATGCGTAAAACAACACTTGAAAACATTCTAGATAGATAGAGAATCATAAGAGCTTTCCAAAACATATTTTTGATCATTTTTCTGAGGTCGTATGTAATTTTATGAATATTATCATACTGACCAATCACGGAGCAAGGAACCATAGGTGTGACAATCATTTAAATCCATCGTAATGTGTTGTTAATAAAGTGTGAAAAGACTAATAACACCAAGGTGCACATTACATATAATGGAAATAGTAGGGGTAGAATAGTCATTGAGACATTTCAATCTGTCAGACGGATGAGAAATATATGTGTGTCTGAAATTCCTAAACTTCCCTTACACATCAAATCAGATGATTAACACTGTGGGGCTATCTAGGTCAATTTGTGACCTGGTTTCTTCTTCCACGGCCATGGCGCGAGGCCAGTGGTCGAACACCAGCTCAGAGGTTGAATCTCTAAACAAACAGAGAGAGGAGGGTCATTCTGTAGGAGAATGGAATCTGTCGACGCATCCTTGGATCATTCTAAAGGTAACGAGCCGGAGCTCGAGCCCAGGGTGTGCAGGAGCATCATGGCTGCTGAAAACCATGAAGGTCAACTACCAAAACATCTCAAAATCATGAGGAAAACGAGTAGAATGCAACACAAGGAGCCGCCGAGGCTGATACAACAAACACAGAAGTAAAAGGGCAACTAAAGCCTTGGAACGAGCTATGAGGGCGATGGAAATAGGGGTGAAAGGACTGAGGTTGAGACCATTGTGAATGGCTAGAAAATCCTCCAATGAAGCGCATAAAACATCCGCAAATGCAAGGCGAGGCCAACACCCATCTTTTCTCAATTGTTAGCCACTCGAACACCATGGAGGTGACCGTCGGTGGAGATCGGTGATGGCCCTATACGACACAATGTCTGGGGTAAAAGCGTGGAAAACCATTGATGTAAAAACAAAGGACGCTCTCTACTAATGCTTACACAGGGACCAATTGATCCAGAGGGGGCGTACGAGGCTAAAGCAACATCGAGATCATTAGAGATAAAAAATGAGTAGGTTACGGGGTTCAGAGGCATGAGGGGTCAAATCAACAGAGGAGTAAGATGGATCGGGGCCCAAAGGTCCTTTTGGAACCCTAAAACCTAGGTTTGCATTGCTTTGGTGGCGGCTGTCAAAAATAGCATGAGAGTCGCTTGAGCGCCACTCTGGGAATTTTTTCTATAGTTTACTTGAGAGAGAGAGAAAGGGCTCATTGAATACAGGTGGGAGAGATGATGATAGAGGAAAAATAATTTCATGAAATGGTGTTGAGAAGAGGGAAAGTGAGACCAAGTAAGGATATGCCTTGAACTGGTTTTAAACCAGCGAAAGTGTCGGGAGGTAGGTGATAACAATTTGGTTGTTAGATCATGGGTTCATTAAACAAGACCGTAAGATTGCGTGCCCAGAAGGAAATAAGAGAAAATGAAGGTGTGACAGGCAAATAACACAGGAATATAGAAGAAAAAAAGTAGTGCACTAAATGATTTCTAATAAATTTTGAATCAACTTTATGTGAAACTTTACAAATTCAATCAGGGGGTCAAACATGGTAAAAACTTGACCAAATTTGGATCATATGACTAAAAAGAAGTCAAGGTTATTCCTATCCTCTTATATTTTCATTTTAATCATAATTTCCATGTTTGGTCATTAAATTGATTATTTTTCATTAAAGGATGAGATAAAAGGAAAAATGCTTTCCTTACTCATTTAGTTGAGTCTAAAACATTTATAAACACTTACTTACCATTCAAATGCCATGTAAACCATATTGTATGCTTTTTGGGAAACTATTTTGGAGGAGAGAGAAAACGACACAATAAATGATACTTTCCCTTATTTTAAAGCCATGAAGAAAAAAAAGAAATAGGTAACTCCTTGTCTAGGGTATCTAATTCATAATTATAATTTCGAATTATGATCCTTTGATCATTCTCCAATATTTCCTTTAAACCATTTTCAAGAGCAGGGGAGAGAAAAAGGGAAGGAAAACTAATGGCGATTGATTTGAATTAATGGCAACACATAATGCTCATAAGAAAGAGAAATTGTACTTTGAGCCTTATTTTAATTTTCTTACTTCATTATCCAGTAAGAAATTTCATTTTATGGTCTTTTTGCATTGAGGCCCTCAATATTTTTATTTAGGAAAAACCACATTCCAAGGTTAAAATTACACTTGAAATTTGGGATGTTACAATTCTACCCACCTTAAATAAATTTCATCCTCAAAATTTTCCTTAGGAAAATACCCACCTTAGGGTTTTGCTTATCTCTTCCTTTATAGATAATTAACATATCAAGGTACATTAATATTCAAAATTTTGGCATGAAAGAGGTTATGTGACACATGGCATTTAAATTCATGAATTACATATGTGACATGAACTATGACCTTAATCCTCATATTCTTAACTTATACTTAGGGTTTACGATACCAAACTTATCTTTACACTTGGGGAACCTTCTTATAACCTTTTCAAGGTATTCTATCACTATTTTTAGATGACTATCTAATGTTAAGTCCTTTAGGGAACTACTACATTTCTAGATATGTGGTGATCAGGCACATACCAAGAGATGTGGGATCATGACATGCTACTTCTCACTAGCCCACTAATACACGTGTCCCATACCACATGGACTAGTAAGAAATGAAAAGTTCATGAAAAGTCTAATGCTTATGACATCCCTCTTGAATTCTGAATTGCCTGGCCATGACCACTGAGAATGGAGAGGCTATCTCATTAGCTAGGTTTATACATGAGATCTAAACTACCTAAAAATCTTATCCTTGTCACATCTATTCCTTCTCAAGAAGGTCTAGGTATGGTACCCTTACTTAGGAGTCCAATCCTGTAGCTAATCTCACCTCTTAATCCTAGGGTGACTATGAGAATCATGTTTGCCTAGTGGCCACTTACCAAAATTGCTCTGATACCATAATGTAACACCCCACTTTTTATCTCACATGAGCAGTAGTATTTTACTCGATGTGGGTGTCACAATATGCTAATTATGCAATTAAAGTAAATGAAACACTTTGCATTGATATAAAAATGATTCATACATAGTTTTTTGGTAGAAGAAAACTACATCATAAACATCTATGAGATCTACTTTACTTGGTGACATAACTAAACATGATATATATGACATCTAGATCTCTGGATCGTCTAGGTAAATGGCACCCTGCCAGGCAAAACTTGAAGATCTCCTAGTCTTGATTTCCCTTTTTGTTCTTCATTTTCTCCAAGTCCTGCGGACATCTCATCCCCAGCCGTGCAAAAACAAACAACACGTCAGTAAGCGATATTTGGCACTTTATATGACATGAAAGTAAATATAACTTGGCACGATAAAATTTACTTGAAATGACTCGACATAAACTTTAACATGGATTTTCTTAAGCATTCATGATTCATAAATTACATGGAGAAATTAAATAGTAAGTATATGCATCACCCTATAACGCCCCCTTAGGAGCACATGATTGCTTGGAAAGCCCTTGATGCTAGGAAATCTCTTCACAACCCCTTGAGGTCCATGATTTGGAAGCATATAAGAACTAGTTCAATTTCATATATCTTAACATTAACATTAATATGGTCTTTGAAATTTTAACATGATGAATTGGAAAATTCGTTATATGCTACCTCTCTTAATTCCCCATAGGAGCCCATAATGCTAGGAAAGCCCATAATGCTAGTAAAACCCATTACGAACTTTTCAGGTCCATAAACGAGGCACATATAGAAACTTAGCCAATTCCTTAATCTTGATCATTAAGTTAGCTCTTGACTTAAACATTAACTTTCTTAATCTCTATCTTAACCATGATGGGATTTCTCCCTCTTAAACCATAATAGGTTTTCCCCTTCTTGAACATGATTCATGAAATCTTAATTCATAATCCATAATCATAATGAGTCTTTTGTCGTAGAATATAAGTATTCAATTAACCAAGCAGTGATACATATACATAATGTATTCTTAAAAGGAATTCATAATTCATGAAATCAACTAAGGTGCATAATCATAATTAAACAATCAACAACCAATATTTACTTGTGCCAAATATGCATGGCCCACTTACCTATAGCATATAACCTTAGAGTTTAGTTGCCTAACTTGATTGAGCCCTTAAACACCTGTAATCATATCATGTACATAAGTTGATAGCCATTAAATCCTAATCATAGTCAGTGAATTATTAAAGGCACTGGATGCATAAAACAACACATTAAAACATTCTAGATAGATAGCAAATCATAAGAGCTTTCCAAAACATATTTTTGCTCATTTTTCTGAGGTCGTATGTAATTTCTATGAATATTATCATACTGACCAATCAGGGAACAGGGAACCATAGGCATGACAGTCATTTAAATTGATAATAATGTGATGTTAATAAAGCATGAAAAGACTGATAACACCAAGGCGCGTGTTACATATAATCGTAATAGTAGGGGTAGAATAGTCAATGAGACATTTCAATCTGTCGTGCGGATGAGAAATATATGCGTGCATGAAATTCCTAATCTGCCCATGCACATCAAATCAGATAATTAACATCGTGGGGCTACCTTGGTCAATTTGTGACCTGGTTTCTTCTTCCACGGCCATGGCGCGAGGCCAATGGTGGAACACCTGCTCAGAGGTTGAATCTCTGACCAAACAGAGAGAGATGGGACATTCCTTAGGAGAATGGGATCTTTCGACGCATCCCTCGATCATTTTGAAGGTAATGAGCCAAAGCTCAAGCCCAGGGCGTGCAAGAGCACCATGGCCCATGGTACAACCATGGCTGCTGAAAAGAGAGAAGGTCAACTACCAAAACATCTCAAAATCGTGAGGAAAATGAGTAGAATGGAACACAAGGAGTTGTCGAGGATGATACAACAAACGCAGAAGTAAAAGGGAAACTAAAGACCTTGAACGAGCTATGAGGGTGACGGAAATAGGGGAGAACGAACTGAGTTCGAGACCATTGTGAACGGCTAGAAAATCCTCCAATGAAGTGCATAAAACATCTACGAAGGCAAGGTGAGCACAACACCAAGCTTTTCGCAACCGTGGGCCACTCAATCAGCATCGAGGTGACCACCGACAGAGATCGTTGATGGCCCTATAGGCCACAATGTATGGGGGCAAAAGCATGGAAAACCATTGATATAAAAACAAAGGACGATTGCTACTAATGCTTACACAGGGACCAATTGATCCAGTAGGGGTGTACGCAGCTGAAGCAACGTCAAGATCGTTGGAGATCAAATATGAGTAGGTCGTGGCATTTAGAGGCATGAGGGGTCAAATTAATAGAGGAGTAAGATGGCTAGGGGTCCAAAGATCCTTTTGGAACCCTAAAACCTGGGTTTGCGTCGCTGTGGTGGCAGCTGTCAGAAATAGCGTGAGTTGCTTGAGCGCCACTTTGGGCATTTCTTCTATAGTTCACTAGAGGGAGCGAGAAAGGGCTCATTGAATACGGGTGGGAGAGATGAAGATAGACGAGAAATAATTTCGTGAAACGGTGGTGAGAATAGGGAAAGCGAGACCGAGTAAGGATATGCCTTGAATTGGTTTTAAACCGGCAAAAGTGTCGGGAGGTAGGTGATAACAATCTGTCCATTAGATTGTGGGTTTATTAAACAAGACCGTAAGATTGTGTGCCTAGAAGGAAAGAAGACAAAATGAAGGCGTGACATGAAAATAACATAGGAATATAGAAAAAAAGGTAGTGCATTAAATGAGTTCTAATAAATTTTGAATCAACTTTATGTGAAACTTTACAAATTCAATTAGGGGGTTAAACATGGTCAAAACTTGACTAAATTTGGACCATACGACTAAAAATAAGTCTAGATTATTCATATCCTCTTATATTTCCATTTTAGTCATAATTTCCATGTTTGGTCATTAACTTGATTATTTTTCATTGAAGGATGAGATAAAAAGAAAAATACTTTCCTTACTCATTTACTTGAGTCCAAAATGTTTATAAATAGTTACTTCCCATTCAAAGGTCGTGTAAACCATATTGTATGCTTTTTGGGAAACTATTTTGGAGGAGAGAGAAAAAGATTCAATAAATGATACTTTCCCTTATTTTAAATCCATGAAGAACAAAAGAAATAGGTAACTCCTTGTCTAGGGTATCTAATTCATAATTGTAATTTCGAATTATGATCCTTTGATCTTTCTCCAATATTTCCTTGAAACAATTTTCAAGAGTGGGAGAGAGAAAAAGGGAAGGAAAACTAATGGTGATTGATTTGAATTAATGGCAACACATAATGCTCATAGGAAAGAGAAATTGTACTTTGAGCCTTATTTTAATTTTCTTACTTCATTATCCTATAAGAAATTTCATTTTATGGTCTTTTTGAATTGAGGCCCTCAACTTATTTTATTTAGGAAAAACCACATTCCAAGGTTAAAATTACACTTGAAATTTGGGATGTTACACCTTTATTGAAACTCGACCGATTGTATTGTAAGGAAAACATAGAAAAAGTGATTATAACTGTTGGTGACTTATTTTGGGTGAAACAAGATCCATTTATTTCAGGAAAATGGCTATATTTTGGTCGTAAGAGTTCCCCCAGTCAAGGGAGCACCCCCAACTATAAACATGACCCCTTGGAGTTCATTCCAAGTTTGCTCATTCAAGATATTTAAAGTTCTTGCTATAGTTGAGTGTGCTACTACTCCTTGAGCCCCTTTCTCTCTCTATTTTACACTTCATTTTGTGATTGTGAGTGAGTTACGAATATTGTAAGAGAGATCCACCCTTGTGCATGTAAAGCTCTCATCTTCTCCTACTTCCCTATCCCCTTCCTACATGTAGAAAAGGTGAAGCAAGCTCCATTGAGTCAAGAAAGAGATGTAGCTGGTCCTCTTCAAGGTTAATGAAGAGGTGGTGATCTTCTTCAGGTAAAGGAGAAGGCAAAGGATGAATATCCAAGAGGAGTGAAAAATTCCTTGAAGGCGGAAGACTTGTGCTTGAGTGGGTAAGACCTTAGTGAAGGTTGGAGACTCTTGCAAAGTGGGTAAGCCCTTGGGAAGGTGGATATCTCCTTGTGCTTAGATGGGTAAGTCCTTTGGTGGTCTTGTGTTGTAACTCATGTTGGTGATAATATTGAGAAAGGCACTTGCAAAGTCCTAGAGGTTGACTTCTCTAAGTTGTGGACTTACTCACTTCTAGTTTGAAGTGTGGAACCACTCTACTTCCCTTTGTCAAGTGATTGGTATCAATCCCTCTCATTCTTTCTATGCTTGTTAGATAGGACTTCAAATTGCACTTAAGCTTTTGCATTAAATTTGATATAATTTGAAGGTCTAATATGTTTTGTGAGAAATTTTGTAGCTCTATTCACTTCCTCCCTATAGAGCCCTTAGATCCAACAAAGTCATCGACCAATTGGTAAATGACGTAGGTGGAAGGGAAATATTGCGATCCAAAGTAGACACCTCAATGTCCAACATGGATCTTTTACTGTAACAAAAATGAAATGTATATCTCATACCTTCAGGCTTAAATAAATGGATGATTTGTAAGGGTTCTTTGCTAGTTTGAACCCAGACCGGTGTGTGTTTCGGGTGGTGATGTAGTACTGTCAGTGGGTTGCGATGTTGTGGAAATGAGGATCTATTTCTGTAGTGGAGATGACGACACTAAGATCGGCTTCTATGGTATGGAGGAGGTTGAGTAGAAGAAAAGAGGGGAATTAGAGAAATACATTCAACATGTAGCCAACTAATGAGCACTAGGTGGGAAGTCTAGAGAGTGATCATAGATCAACATTATGGAAATGACGATGGTATTCCAAACATGCAGAGATGACAATAGGGAGAAGGGGGAAACACGTGGAACAATTATGAAGAGGTGAATGTAGAAAAAAAGAGGTAGAGAATGAGAGATTACGAGCAGAGTTGTCCCAATAGGATAGCAATACCTATCTACAATATGGGCACCTCATTATTTTTGTATTTTTGAAGCCCGCTCAAAGACATCCTATAGAAAATAGGTGAGAAGGGTCCATCTTTTGTAATCCTGTGGTGGTTATATTATATACTTGTGGTCTTTTTTAGGCTTATACCCAAATAGGGGCTTTGTTCTAGTAGATCTTAAGGAGATGTCAAACTAGCCAAGACAACACTATTCAAATACAAATAGGGTGACATCACTCTATTAATTTGTCCCCAAAAGTATACAGTGTTGAAAGGAGTTTTTATGACACAAAATTTGGATAATACAAGTACCATAGTAGCAACATCCCTTGAAATGGGATTGATATATAGTCATATTTAAAGTTCAAATATGAGTAGTTTGCCAATTTTGTTGTATGTTAGAGCTCTTTCAAAAGTGGAAATGGTTGTAAAAACAAGGACATCAACACATGAAAGTGTGTTAATCTGCTCAAACCAGGAATTGTAAAATAATAAAAAGTTTACAATAAAATTGTCTAAAACTCACTTAAATCTTGACATCATCTAAAATTGGGTTTTGCACAATATTGTTCTCTAGATGAATTAAGACTATACATTAATATTGGTATTTGTTCAGTACAATAATGTAACTTTAGCAATCTATTTTGTTGCACATATACTTAAGTAATTATCACAATTAAGAATTTGTAATGAAAATTCACTCTAGTGTTTTTTAAGTCTTTTATGATGAGATTTTTATGAGAAACTGATTTTAGATTGAATTATATATGTCCAATAAGCAAGATAGATATTTTCATAGCAAAGTTGGTAGCCACATTTCATATGGACAAGAAACTACAACTACAATGTGTGTTAACAAAATATTTGATGATTGTGTTACTTGTTAGAACCCAAGATGGATGTACAATTTGGAACCACACATTTTACATCACGAGATCATTTCTAGCTAGCTTTTAGATCATTTCATTGATTTCCAAATTTATTGTTTATCGATAATGTTGCTACATTAATTTCGTATAGGAATCTTACATGAAATTTTTATTAAGATATCAACTAATTATTCCTAATACCATGTTTTTTCACAACTAAGGAATATACGGTCACTCTAGAGCTTGACAAATTCTATCATTATAACTAATATTTTATCAAGTTTTTTTGTAATTCACAACTTACTAAATTACAATGATAAAAATGATATTGAGAATTGAGGAAAAGAATATCTACTTGTAAACAAGTTAGAAAATTACCAACTAAATGTGTGATTCTCGTATCTATCATGGAGCTACTTTTATGAATCACTACAATTGATATATAAACTTTCATCGAAGTTAAGCATTTTTTGTTGACATTCCATTTTTAGTTTTCCTCATTCACATGTTGAACAAATGAAAAACAAATGTCAATTCAATATGGTTAAATAAATCAAATTAAGATAGGCAGATCAAAATATAGTCACCAGCATTTAGTTGATAGGCAAAGTTCAACATATAATTAGAGTAAGAAATATGGATTTCCCATGTCCATAAGTAACATCCAGAAGGAAGCTAGGGTGCGAGATTATGATTCATATGTGATATTCAATAAAACCAACTGACCACAAGAATCCATGATACATTTTTGAAATAGAATTTGACAATAAATACAATTGAGAATCATCAAATAAATTTGTCAAGACAACACTAAAATTTAAATGGTTAATGGTCATTCTCACAAATTGAAACATTACAGAAGTTGGAATGTTACTGATTGGATCTGAATTCCATTTAGTTAAAAACATGTGAATGACTACCTTGCTTGGATTTTGTCAAAAAGGTCCCAACCAAAGATAGCTCAATGAGATGGTCACCTATGAAGAGTTCTCCAACTACAAACCCATGCTATTTGCCTAAATTGTGCAACCTTATGTGATACCCATTCACTTTTAGACTCACATGTCACTACAGCCTGACCAAAAACCATGTGGGGTGTAACGTCAAGTAGGGACCCTACCAGGTGCATTCCCCGCTCAGTGGGATGAACTCCATCTTGAGTTTATCTGGGATCATGTCGGTCCACCTCTAATTCTAACTTGGCAAGGCAATTGGGAACATACTTCACTTTTTCCTAAAGAGACGTGTCCAGAAAAACACCACTAAAACACACCCAAAAAATCCAGAAGGCACACCAAGAATGTGTCCCCCTATTTTTTCAATTTTAATAGACCAAGAAATACAAGTAAAACACAACCAAAAGTCCTCGGAGGCGGTTGACGAGGATTGTAGTGAACCAAAATATAGAATCTTATTCTATTCCATGATTAGAAATCTACTAAGGTTCGTTATTTAGATGTGACCAAAAAAATAAAAATTAAAATAATTTACATAATGACTTAATTATGTTCTAACATGTAATTCAAATCATGAAATACATTACATATAATTTCTTTACTTACATAGTGGATAAATAAAAAAAATAACTATTCTATTTTGGAGTACCAACTGGTAATTTCATGTCTATATATTAATATTGTCGTATCATTTAAGAAAATATGAAATCAATCGAGATAATGTATAAAATAAGAAAAGTGTAAATTTCGTACGTAATAATAATGATAATAATATATAAATCTTTTAAAAATGTATTGAAGATAATAAGACTTAATTGAGTAGATGTTTTGTTTTGATAGACATCATGGTGATAACCCAAACAATCTAATGGTGTTGACTCCTAAAAGATAATTTCAAAAGTAGAATATAATGATAAAACGTATTCCTTGGGTCCTAGTTGCCTTGGGTGCCAAGTTTCACAATATTTGCATAATGATAACTATTTTAATTCTATTTAAAAAATAAATAGGATAAGAGCCAAAAATGTTAAATAAATTATGAAAAGTCGTCAAAATTGAAGTTAAACCTCAAATTTGAAATACACATACTAGTGGATTTTCATCTTATTTGGACAAACTTGTCGTCCTAGTTTAGTTTAAGAGAGACAATGTACATTTAAGGCCAACACATTAAATAACACTAGAAAGGAAAATGAATTATAAAATAATATATTAGATGTTTTATTTTTCTTAAGGGACAAGTTTCACATCTTTTAGGAGTTTCTAGATGCCTCAAATTCAAAAAGGAAAAAATGAAAGATACATACTAGTATTATAAAGAAAACATCAAATATATTAAATGTATAATATAGACCAACTTGCATGGATTGTAATAAATAAAACTTTGGTTTAACATAATGAAATTAAATGCAACATAAAACAAATAAAATCAAAAATTAATTTTAGAAACAAAATAATTAATACATATCTAAATTACTACACCATACTCATATGTACCAAACAAATAGATGTAAAATGTCAGTAGTAAAAAGAAGTAAGAGAATACAACTTTCCCATTTAAATTATCTTTAGAGGATGTCATTAATATTATGGAAACAATTAACGTGTATTGGGAAACTGAATTATTATTATCCAAAAGAAATTAGAAATAAACATAGTTAAGGATTATGAAGTGACAATGAGGAATTTAAGTAAATATAAGTTATTCTCTACTTTGATCATGAGTGGATAATTTTGAAAGGATCACAAATACATAACATAGTTATTAAACTTGCATGTATATGAAATAATCCACTATACCATTTTTAAACAAGAAAGTAAGGTCAACTTTATTTTTTCATCTATTAATTAGTTCAATTGCAAAACTCCTTTGTAGTTGGATAATATTAGTACTCATAAACAATTCATAAAAGATAATTCTGAAAGGGATTCAAATAAAGCAAGTGACATATTGAACATTCTAAAAATGAAAACTAAAGTACAATTTGAATTTTGCATGTCTTAATTAACATATGTTTAAAAAATTACTTTATTTTCACTTTGATTGGACCCTCAAATAAATTTCAAAAGAAAATATACAATTGGAAAAATTAGTTATTAATTGTTTAATTTAATACATTCTATTTGATACGGATTTTAATTTTATTACCTATCATTTTAAATAAAATCTTGACTTTTCTCCGTTTACAATATTTGTTGTATATTGTCCTTACTAAATTAAAAATATGTAACTTCCTTTCTACCCAAGGTAAACATTCCTAGATATAGACTCATCTGTATGACCTTCACATACATAGAAATCACTTGACTAATAGGCCACCCAAACATTCTCTCTTATCCTTCTAATCAAGTACCTTGTATGAGCCACCAAAGATTTGTAATTTCATGGTGATCTATTCTCAACCATCCCTATTAAGAACCTTGGAATAGTTTCTGACCTTGACATAGATCTAAGATTTAGATATTAACAAGTTGGATAACACTCTGAGGTATTTTTGCATCTCATATTATTCTCTTCCAACAATAAACCTAGTTTCTCACTCTCTTTGACTACTATACTACACAATCTCTCTCTTTTGAGAATTTATTCCATTAGAAATATTCTACTTAATTCTGATCAAATAATAATCCTACTTTGTTTGACTTTCTTTTGACTTTAACTTGTACCTATATTATTGATGAAATCCTAATTTTCCATTTCCGTGGTTGATGATTATTTTGTTTATTTTTATGTTGGCAACTTTATTGATTCTATAAAATAGTATACTTTATACTTGTCTCTGCATTATGCATGTTATGTGATTTAGTAGACCTATAGTAGTGTAATTACATTGGTTTTTGGGTTTTGTGCCCATGTTATAATTTTGGGGTGGATGTTGTGTGTACCATACTCAGGTTTTGTGCCCACTTTTATTATTTTGATGGGTTTTAAGCTTAAGAATTTATATGTGCTTTTGTGGCCCAAATTTTTATCTTGGTTTAATGGCAATGATTCTCCTTGTTATTAATTTTTGAAATATATATTCTTTTATGCGCAATTGGGTAGTCCTTTCCTTTTTCCATGGGAAACATTGTTTCTTTAATGATTTATTTCTCATATTACTCAATACTCGATTTAGTATGCACATACCAACATTTTGTTGATGTGTCTACTTTTCTCCTCTTGTTGGGGTACCATTCCAACCCCAGGTGTAGGTCAAGGGAAAAATAACCAAATTAGACTAGGACCATATCAAGTTTAGCACATTCTTTTGAGAGACTTTCTTGTGGTGGTTACATGATCCTTGACTAATCCTTTACTATAGTTAGTTTTCATATATATCACCCTACATGGTGAACTATAGTGAGAATACCAAGTTTTTCTATAGTTAGATATTTTGTATTCGGTTACTACATTTGATATCATGATACATATAATATGAATAAAGTGGTTATCATCCCTTTTGTGAAAAATTTATAGTGATGTTTGATATATGGATGTTTCCTTTTTATTTAATTTAGTATGGAGTGAATCCCCTCTCGTGTCTCATTCCTTACAATATGGTATCAGAGCTAGAGGTTGTTGGTTATCTAGATATTTCATCTTGTCTCCATTAGTATGGTTACCCTAGACCCTAGTTTATACATGAAGTGACGACTAAGAAGATATGTTTTGTGATAAAAGTTTAGTTAACAAGCATACCCTTTGTACCCTATGGCTTTTTCATGTTCATGGGAACCTTAGGGTTGTATGGCTAGCAACACAAGGACCTAAAATTCAACCCTAGTTGTTTTTTACTAGATAGTTGGATACATGAACAACATAAACATCTAAAAGAAAAAAAATTGACAACTGAAAGATGTATACGTGACTGTAGTTTGATGTGTTTAAATTGACTTATTATCTCAAACCATGTTAACGGGCGAAGTATAGGTGATTGATGATACTTGAATGATTATATCTCAAGGATGAAATCCTTTTAATGGGTGGAGTGTTGTAACAAACTAGAACTTAGAATCTATCCTATTCCATGATTAGAAAGTTAGTGAGGTTTGTTCTTTACATGTGACCAAAAGGGTAAAAGTCAAAACACATTTATATAATGACTTAATTATGTGCCAACATGTATTGAAAATCAAGAAATATATTACATATAATTTCTTTACTTACATAATGTCTAAATAAAAAATTACACGTTTTGGAGTAACAACTGGTAATTTCATGTTCATAAATATTAATATTTTCGTATAATTTAAGAGAAGATGGAATTAATGGACATAATGTATAAAATGAGAAAAATATAGAATTTTGTTCATAATAATAATATATAGCTCTTTTAAAAATATATTGAAGATAATAAGTCTTAATTAAGTAGATGTTTTGTTTTCTTAGACATAATTCTAATAACCCAAACATTCTATCAGGCTTCACACATAAAAGGGAATATCAAAAGTAAATAATAATGATAAAACATGTTTCTTGGGTCCTAGTTGTCTAGGATGCCAAGTTTCAAATTGTTTGTATAATGGTAGCTATTTTAATTCTATTTGGAAATGAAAATAGGATAAGAGAAAAAGGTATTAAATCAATTAGAAAATGTATCCAAAATTGAAGTTAAACCTCACATTCAAAATCCACATACTAAAATTAGACTATGTGTGAATTTTCATCTTATTTGGATAAACTTTCCTATCCTAGTGCAGTTTAGGAGAGAGAATGTACATTTAAGCCCAAAATATTAAATAACATGTTAAATAAACCCAAAAAGAAAAATCAATTATAAAACATTATTTTACATGTTTTAATTTGCTTAAGGGACAAGTTTCACATATTTTAGGAGTTTCTAGATGCCTCAAATTTCTTAAGGAAAGAAAATGTACAATAAGGGAAAAAATATTGAATTTATTATAAAAAAGAAAACATCTAATATATTAAATAAATAATATAAACCAACTTGTATTGATTATAATAAATAAAATTGTGGTGTAACATAATGGAAACACTTTCGCATATGCAACATAAAAGAAATAAAATTTGAAAATTATTTTAGAAACACACTAATTAATACATATGCAAATCGTAGCATAATACTCATATGTAATAAACAAATAGATGTAAAATGTAAGTAGTAAAAAGAAATAAGAGAATACAATTACCCCTATTTAGTTATCTTTAGAGGATGTTACTAATATTATATACAAAATTAACATGCACTGGGAAACAAAGTTACTATTATCCGAAAGAAATTAAAAATATACATAATTAAGGATAATGAAGAGAGAATGATGAATTTAAGTAAGTATAAGATATTCCTTACTTATCTCAAGAGTGAACAATTTTGCAAGGATAAAAAATAATCAGCATAGTAAGTAAACGTTCATGTATATGAAATGATTTACTATGCCATTTTTAAATAAGAAAGTAATGTCAAATTTATTTCTTATCTATTAATTTGCCAAATTTACAAATTCCTTTTTAGTTGGATAATACTAGTACCCATAAACAAATTATAATATAAATTAAGAAGATAATTTAAAAGGAATTCAATTAAATTAAATGACATATCAAACTTTATAAAAATGAAAAATAATATGCAATTGAATTCTACATATCTTAATTAACATTTGTTTCAAAATTTACTTTATTTGGATTTGCTTGAACCCTCAAATAAATTTGGAAAGGGAATATACAATTGGAAACATAATTGTTAATTGTTTAATTTAATACATATTGTTTGATATGGGTTTTAATTTTCTTACCTATAATTTGTTAACAAATTCTTGACATTTCTCCATTTACAATATATGGTGTATATTGTCCTTACTAAAAAAAATAGTTAGGTTTCATTCTACCCAAGCCAAATACTCCAATATATAGACTTGTCCCCATGGCCTTAACACACATAGAAATCACTTGAGCAATAGGCCACCCTAACCTTCTCTCTTATCGTCCTATTAAAGTACCTTGTATGATTCATCAACGATTTGTAATTTCATGGTGATCTTTTCTCAATCATCGTTGTTAAGAACATGGAACAGTTTCTAACTCTAAAATGGATCTAAGATTTAAACTTTAACAAGTTGATTAACACCTCGACATATGTTTGCATCTCATATTATTCTCTTTGAGCAATAACCCTAGTTTCTCACTCTCTTGACTACTAGCCTATACATTCTTTCTCTCATCTGAGAATTTATTTCATTAGAAATATTCTACTTGATTCTGATCAGAGAATCATCCTATTTTGTTAGACTTACTTTTGACTCTAACTTGTACCTTTATTCTTAATGAAATCCTAATTTTTTCACTTATGTGGTTGATGATTATTCTGTCCATTTTTTATGGAAACTTTAATTATTCTATAAAAGTCTACACTTTATACTTGCCTCTACATAATGCATGTTATGCGATTCACTATCCTTAGAGTAGTGTAATTACATAGGTTTTTGGGTTGTGTGTCCATGTTATATTTTTTGAGATGGAGGTTTCATTCCTCATACACGGGTTTTGTGCCCACTTTTGTATAAACTGAGGAGATGGCTCTGTGACATACCCTATCAGGTTTTAAGGTTGTGAACCTTGGCTGCCATTGTTATTATATTGTTCTAGTTCTAGCTTATCTCACATGCATGTAGGTCATTATTATTGTGATGGGCTTTGTGCCCAAGAATTTTTATGTGCTTTTGTGGAAAACATATTTATGTTTGTTTAATGGCACGTATCTACTTGTTATCAACTTTGAAATTCATATTCTTTTATTCCCAGTTGGGTAGTCCTTTCATTTTCCATGGGAAGCCATATTTATTTAACGACCTTCATTTCTCATATTGCTCAATACTCAATTTAGTATGCACATACCAACATTTTATTGATGTTTCTATTTTTCTCCTCTTGTTGGGTTATGCTTTCGACCCTATGTGTAGGTCAAGGAGAAGATAACCAAGTTAGACCATGACCACATCAAGTTTAGCACAACCTCTTTGGAGACTTTCTCAACATGGTTAGATGATCCTTAGCTGATCTTGCAGTATAGTTAGTTTTCATATGTATCACCCTACATGGTGAAGTATAGTGAGAATATCAAGCTTTGTTATAGATAGAAATTTTGTGTTCCAATGCTACATTTGGTATCATGATACATACATTTTGAATAAATTGGTTTTCGACCCTTTTGTAAAAAATTTATAGTGGTGTTTGATATATAAGATGTTTCCTTTTTTATTTAATTTAGTGGGGAATGGATCCCCTCTCAGATTTGTCTCCTTACAAAGAAAGTCTTTCCATTTTCTCTATGGCTCGTCAATAAAACACATGTCAAATATGCTCATAAGCTTGTAGAAGATGGGGCGTCGACTTGGCATGTATTGACACCTCCTTTTGACTTAGGTAAGGCTCCACTTAAACCGTAACTCTAGGTGACACCTCAACCACTATAATTATGGCCCCCTAGATGCTATTTATAGAGATTGAAGAATTTCTAATGAAGAAAGGCTACTAAAAAGGATGAAGACTACAAAATTTCATTTTAAATACTATAACCAATTACAAACTAGTATGCATCCTTTTGAGGTCCAAACACTAAAATCTATTAATTCCCACCTCTATACTCAAGAGAGAAAAGATAGGTAAGGTTCATCCCCACCCATATGGCATTAGAACAAGGTAATTTGGGTCGAACAATGACATAAACCTTGACCTCTATCCTCCTTTTCAAAACATACAGTGTTGTGATGATATGATCACCTAGGGTTACTTATCCTTTATATAATTTTGTTATATTATAACTATATTTTGTAAGTTTTTTTATTGTCACTTTGAACTAATTTGGACACATAAGACACACTATAAAATAAATTCTACAAATCTCATTGGCTTTTGCAATATTCAAAGAGCCTCATGGGCATACTAGTCACCTTTCTACCCAAATTTCACCAACAAACCTCAGACTCAGGCCCTAGTCAAGATTCATCATGGTAGGGGCATCAAGATGGACCCCCATCTATGTATTAGTCATCTAAACTTATTCCCTGGATGATCAGGATCTAGCTAACTTGACTTAGACCCCAGAAGGTAACTGCTTCCTATCGACTCAATCCTTGGATGGTGGATTCCTCCTCTCTTATCCTCTTTGATGGTCTTCTATTGGGATCACATCCTTTAGTGATAGGAAACTCTTGATGGGCAACCACCCGTGCACTAGGTTATTGTCCAACAAAGTCCCAAACACCTTGCATGTATCACACATGTTGGGTAGCACATCGTGGATGACCCCGACCTCCAACTCATTTCCATCAAACAACTTTACCATGACCACTGGGGTGGCTTCTTAATGGCTTTGACATCTATGTAGATTTGAGCGGCACGTACAAATTTTCCTTTTGACAGGAAGTTGATCACTTCGGGGGTTCCAATGTCATAGATAAGGTTGGTGATGGTCCTCCTTCTCTAGTGTTACCCAACATCAGGGAGAGAAATCCGGATTGGATTGGATGTGAGTGAGGCGCTTTGGATGTCTTCCTCAGGTGACCATTATCTTGTCTAACAAGCTAATTGTCGAAGAACCACAACCCTTGCTCAAGGGAGGTACTCATACCCTCTTAAACACAAACCTAACAAGAATTATACCTCCAAAGAGAGGTGAGAGTTGAATTCCACTTTAATTCACCAAGTTCTCAACATCCACCCATACATTTGCTCGATAAAGACATTGTTCCCCAAGAATTGGAGAATGATGGAGCATTTATAGAACTCATCCATTGCCACCATCACAAGATCAGAAAAACTCATACATGGCCTATCATCTCCACTTTTGAAAGTTAGTTACTTTGGGTCTTCAGTCTTGTCGACCGGTTTGAATTTTTGATGTAACATATGACAGATGTAAAATTAAATTCTGACACACAAGTATTTATCGCACATATAATGTGTGAACATCTTTTGAATAGTTTTAATAATCAATAAATTTATGGCTTACTGGTAATGTAGCTGAACAAATTTCTTGTCGGTGCCTACCTTAGAATTTGCATTATTCCTATGGATTAATTGATCCCATGTACCTTATTCTACGAGTGACTAAACTTAGGTATAAAAAGAGAAAAATACCATGAATTTTTTTAATTGTAATTAATATGTTGTGACTCTTGTTTTGGTAATTTGGTTTTATTATACTATAAGAAATTATATAGTGTAAAACAAGAAAAATGTGTGTATATAAGAAATTCAAAAAACATCATGTCACTCTCTATATCTACCAATAAACTATTTTCTACTTCATTGCAACTTATAAATAAAATTATTAATACATACTAATGACTAATTGTTATCCAATCACTTGACACTATGATTTTTTAGACAGGTTGTGCGCAATAATAAATGATATTGTGTGATCTTCTGATAGTGTAGTTTTACTCAATTAAGATAACATACAATTAGCAAATTGCATGCATTGATAGATGGCAACGACATGTGAAATACTGAAGGTATATATATTTCAACATGTATTAGATATTGATGTCATCTCTTTTTAACTATTTTTTTAAACTATCATGATTAGTAATATCAATTGACATGTTTCAATGGCTCATCATAAAGATCCTATAACAATTCCTATAAACTTGTGTACAATGAACGTGTTTTTACACCCACATTTCTTTTGTAAAATGAAGTAAATTTTCCTACTGATCTTTTATAGGAAATAGTGCAATATTTTTTAATTGTTGTATATGCCGGAAAAAAAACACAAGGATTCTATTGACATGAGTAGTGTTGTCGCATAAAAGTCTAGGTAGTATTACTTTTATCTAAAGTTAAGGTAGAGAACATTTTGGCATTTATTGTATTTTATAAAGAAGGCAACAAAAAATGAGTTTGGCGAACATGTAAATTTCAAGAACTTACTTTATGAAGTTTATTTTGTGGCGTAGCTATTCCGGGTTGGATATCATTATATATGAAGTTTTATATTAGAGGATTGGCGGGGGTGGGGGAGGGGTGATTAGACCAGACTTTCTCATACATCGAGAGTTTATCATGCCGAACTTGCTCTTAGAAGATTGTTAAACACATATTTAAGTATGACATTTAAGTTTTTTAATTAAGATATCAAAATGTACAATGTATGGTCATACGTACACCAAGCACTGGAATAGCTGGTAGTATTGGATGCATCTTATACTTATTTTATATATAAGACAGCCAATCAAAATACGTCATCTACTTCTCACTCTTTTTCAAAACACATTCCTAGAAAAAAAAGTTCACTTGTACACTATAACATAATTTTATTGTAAGTTTTTGTGGGAAGCATCTTAACTATAATTAGATGATCAAGACAACATCTTTGGAGAGGGAAAAGTCTTGGCATAACCAGCCACCCACCCAATGGCCTACCCGGTTCTCGAGAATACTGAATCGTTGTACGTTCCGAGATATATTAAGATACACTACAGATTATGCATGCTTGTTCATGCAAAAACTATACAAAATTACAGTTGTGATGCCCCACTACCCCATAAATTCTGGCAGACACTCTTATTGGAAATTTCATTTCTTGCATACAATTTTTCAATTTTTAATTGAATCATGTTACCTTCTGGCTTCTCCACTTTGTGTTCCTTCACAAATACATAAGTACTATACTTTTATACTTTATATTGAACTATCTTATCTATATTGTTTTGACTATCATAATATTATTTTATTTATTATTACGAATGCATTATCTATCTTATTTGTTGTACGCTAATATACTACTGTATAGAATCAGCTATAAAATGCATCCATACAAATGTTTGTCCAGATGGCCAATGTTGCTATTAAATTTTGTAGGTACGATATTTATGCTTCTAGACGGACTATACAATTATGTTTTTCCAGATGACCAATGTTGCTATTAGATTCCGTAGGTATTGTGCTTATGCTTCTAGAGCAGTTATACAATTATGCTTGATTTTGTCATTTGCAAGGTACTATTCTTATGCTTGAGTAAATGAGTCGAAATTAACAAGTAGATATCGTACTTATGGATGTATTTTATAGATGATTCTTGATCTGATGTGTACTGTACTTTTGAGATCATTAACAAGTGACTACTCAACTTATGTCTGCATTTTGTAAAAAAAATTCAGTCCAGATGACAAATGTTGCTATGTGATTCTACAGGTAATGTGCTTATGCTTCTAGATCAATTATACAATTATACTTCATTTGATAATTTGCTAGATACTGTACTTATGCGTTAGTAACTGAGTTGAAATTAATAAGTGGGTACAATACTTTTGGTTACATTTTATCGCAGATTCTTGATCTGGTGTGCACTATACTTTTGAGATCAATAACAAGTAAGTACTCAACTTATGACTGCATTTTGCCAAAAAAATTCGTCCAGATGACCAATATTGCTATGGGATTCCGTAGGTACTTTGCTTATGCTTCTACACCAGTTCTACAATTATGCTTGATTTTGTAATTTGATAGGTATTGTACTTATGTTAGAGTAATTGGGTTGGAATTAATAAGTGGATACAATACTTATGGATGATTTTATAGTTGATTTTTGACTAGATGTGCACTGTACTTTTGAGGTCATTAACAAGTGGGTACTCAACTTATGTCTGTATTTTGTAAAAAAAAATTGTCCAGATGATCAATGTTGCTATGAGATTATGTAGGTATTGGGGGTTATGCTTCTAGACCTATTATACAATTATGTTTGATTTTATAATTTGCTAGGAACTGTATTTATGCTTGTATTTTGTAAAAGAATTATGTCCAAATGGCCAATGTTGCTATGAGATTTCGTAGATATTGTGCTTATGCTTCTAGACCAGTTATGTAATTATGCTTGATTTTGTAATAGCGCAAGTATTGTACTTGTGTTGGAACCGCGTACATTACTTGAGCAAGATAGTAAGCACTAAAAGAGACCACTTCACTACAACGCACTCCAACATGACCATTAGTAGCCTGACCTAGCACAAGTATTAACTAGGCTAGTTCAACGGTAGAGAGATCTCTGTGAGATCGGCGGAGGTAGATGTGGTAGAGCTCGGTGAGGTTGCTGCAGCGGAGCTCACTGATGGAAAAGGTGAACAAAAGAAGCTGAATCGGAGTATTGTACGTCTGAGAGAGCAAGATTGGTGGGAGATGAGGAACGGTCGTACTGTACTAATGCGGGAATGTTGGTGGGTGGAATAGAGCTGGAAAGAAGAATTATAAGAGATAAAACGAATTAATAAAATTGAGAGCCGGAGAGATGAGTGGAAAAGCATTTTGGGAATTTTCATTTGCTGAATGGAGTCAGTTGGTGTGAAGTCAATTCGCATTAAAAGAAACAACTAGGACAGACTTTTACGGGCTTTCACGGAATCGGATGGGGCAGCGGGTGATAAGTGACTGTGTGTAGGGTATCATTTGGAAAGAGGCGAATAGTGTCATTGGAAGTGAGCTTGGACCTTCCATACACAGTCGAAGAAGTCTCTTACACAGCTGCACAATGCGCGGCCATCAATAACGTCCTTGTAAGTAACGCGTCGTCATCGTCCACGTATGCTGATTTACATCAAATGGGGCGGGCCATTACCATCCACAATGGCACCACACAAATCCTGCATGCCACTCAATCACTAGTGGCGTCTCTCTGACAATTCTTCCGGGAAAGGAAGATTCTATCGCCGTTGGCCTCGTCGTTGTCCGTTGACCAAGTAACCTCGACACAAAATATATATATAAGACTGTCTATCATGGCACAAGTAACCGAACAAGCTAGAGCAAGCAGCCCACATACGTACTAACAGCGACGAGCTGCCGAGAGAGATGACCCATATCAGCAGCTAAGCAATTAACCACTCCTCCAGCAGCAGTAATCGGCCTAACTCAATGTCGTTGCCGGAAGTCCGACGCTGCGCGGATCAAGTTCATAGTGATACGGTTTGTGGAGACGGACGTCGACAGCTTCAAGTTCATCGTCCAGGACATGACGGGACGTTACTCCACTGTCGTTGAAGAAGAGAGTAAGGGTGGATTTCGGAGTACGAGCCAAAGCACGACATTTCAATCCTATCTACAGCAAAAGCAACCACATGGAACAGTAGAAGTCTCGAACTCAGGCAAAAGAGGGAAGGTTGGTACCGGGGCAATGGCGATCGGGGATCTGCTGAAGCTTGCCGAGGAAACCATACCATCATTCGACGAGATACCTCGCCGGTACGGCTAAGGCCTACGGAGCGGAGTATACTGCTTCCGAGCTGAAGCGGATGTTGTGTGCCTAAAGCTCTGGGATGGGGAGAGCAAGATGACGACAGTATAGCTGAACTAGGTGCAACTGAAATTCCAATTTAATACTAGGCCGGATGAGCTGTGACTAATTGTTTTACTTGTGATCTCCACTAACTTGGCTGAAAAGTGATTACGATAAAGATAATCTATGTTGGCAATAACCCCTTCTTTGTTTACAAAATTTGCAACACTGCAGAATAGTTTTTTTTCTTTAATTAATTTCAAGGGAGCTTGAACTTGGCTGCAACATCGACCATATCGCTTGCTTTTTGGAATTTATAGATAACTAGAGGGTGGCTTTTTTAAATTATCTGTATTTTGCAGACCTTTCTTTTTGTCATAGGTATGTATAGAATTAAATATAAATAAAAAGGAGTTAATGGTAAAATATAGGCTTAATAATTTAATAGTATTGTTTTACTATTTTTATTACCAATATAGCATGTATGAAATTTAATTTCTAAAATAATATATTTCCGAGCCAATGTATCACTCTTGGAACGAAATGCCCTCGACGGGGGCAATGAGTCCGGATCGGGAACACATTGCCAGTAGAAAGGAGCATTGTGTCACCACTCAGTAGAACTGTCAAAATTTGTCCGAATCTGTGAACCCGGTTGTGTCCAATCCGGATAAACCAAATCCGGATTTTAATTGTGACATTTTGGGTCGGTCCGGATTTAGGATATGTGTCCAAATCTAAACCGGGTCAATTTCGAGTTTAAAAACTGGACAAAACTGGGTTATATATATATATATATATATATATATATATATATATATATATATATATATATATATATATATATATATATATATATATATACTTACGGTATGGATGTTGCATTTTGAAGTGATATATGTGTTGCTTTGATATAATATATGTGATATTGCAACATATTATAGTTATTTGATGTGAAAATCAATTATTTTTCAATAGTATTATGATATTCATGTTGTGTTAGTATTAATTTATGTGTTAGATAACATAGATGATTCCTTTTTTAGATGTTGTATGATGTGGTATAAATATTATTTTTATTGGTAATAGTCATCTCAATTGGTTTGATGGACTATACTTTGATGTGAATATGTGTTATTTTAATATGATTTAGGTGGTGTTGTAACAATTTTGATGTGATACATGTGTTGTTTTAATATGATATATCTGATGTTGCACTTGTGATGATATTTTCTTGTATTTAGGTGTATTAACGTTCTATCGTTGGTATTGTTTTATCTAATAAAAGTAAAGAAAAAGTAATATTATAATCGTATAATATTGTATAGTCATTGACATCTTTTGTAGTTTATTTGAGATAATGAAATTATTAATAATTGTGTAGGTATTTTTATCAGATTTTTTTTCTAAACAAATCACCTTCAAATCCGGTTCTGATTTGGTTCTGAATTTAGATTTTACAATCTGGGTTGGTTCCGGATTGAGAGGCATGATTAAAATCCAGATCGAGGTTCGGATTTAGATTTATAACTCAAACAATTCAAACCAAATTTTTTGACCCGGAACCGACTCAGACCCGATTTTTTGACACCTCTACCACTCGGACACATTGCCCCGTGGTAGGTCATACATCAGGGTTGGAGAGGCATTGCTATTGGAGCTAAGCAATACATCTCCAGCTGAAACGTATTGCCTCCATTGCACACTTGGCCTTTTCCACAAAAACTATATATCCATTTGGGGCAACCACCGGGCGCCACAAGGAGGCAATGTGTAAGGAGACTGTGCTTTAATTACCCCTCTATTCACACCATTCTATCACTTCCTCTACTTCTTCTTCACTTGCAAATGCTTGCGGGCTGCTCTAGACTTCGGTATACTGCGAGAGGAGTATCTAGCTAATGACGACGACAATGGTTGTAGTTGTATTTTCTTTTTTCATCCGGCAAATTGCTTCTCTTCTCTTCCATCATTTGAATAACGAGGAGCTTTATTTGTATTTTGTAGATTTCTGATTGAAAAGGGATTTATCTCTACATCATGTGTGTTCTTCACTAAATTATATTATAATATTATTACCACTTCAACAAAATTAGATTAAAAAATAGATAAATTACTTTGCTCTGCAGTTACAAATATAAATCATGTAAAAATACATTCTACTATTTCTCAAGAATTCAAACATAAAGTTACTATCTATTGTTAAAAATTTAATAATTATATTTTTAAAATGATAATTTATAAATTATTGTATATTTATTGGTAATCACTTATAAAAATTATAATATTTCTATGGAGTTCAAACTTAAAATTACTAATTGTTGATTAATATGAAATATTTGTATGTCTCTAATGATTATTTTTAAAATATAATACTTGTTGATATCATTAACGATAGAAACTCCTAGAAAAGTGATATTATTATCTTGCAATTTGAGCTATCATGTAATTTAGTATATATTGTGATTATAAATATATAGATTGAATGAACGTCATAAATTAAAAATATGATTGATAAAATATATATATTTCTTTTCTAATAATAGGAACATAGCATCTTGTTAACATTCACAAAACATGAAGTTTTGATATGATGACCCATTTCATCTGATGGATGTTACTCCAGTCGATCTTTAAGACCCATGAATATTACACTTATGTATTTGACAAATTCAAGGCATATATTCATGTAATACATGACATCAACTCCAATCGCATCTCTATCAGTATATGATATCTTTTCCCTAGAGAACATCATATGATCATATAAGTTGACGATAATGATATGTTTAGAACTTTGTTCTCAATTTCATATGATTCTTCAATTGCTATCTTTCTTGATAAAGTACCTATCTACCAACATTCTAGTTACATGAATCTGTTCAATCAAATTCAAATAGTCAACAAAATGTAACTTGCATATAAAATCAACCACTTTAATTTTGTCATAACCCTAGTATTAGAGATGAAATTAATGGTCAGGAGGTTGAGGAGGATGAAAAAATTGAATAGGTTGGTGACTCGACAACTAAAATTGATGATGATCACAACATGAATAATCTGATTTAGATGGGTATACATATCAATTTTCAAACATTATAGATGTCTTGAGTTTCATCCTAGAGTTATTAGTGAGAGGATAGATCACAATGTAGTTGATGACTATGTGGACTTCCATGATGATGAATGGGTGGATGGTTATTGGATTGAAGTTCGCCTCAGTTACTCCTCTTCTCAATATGAAATTTGTAAAGGTACTTTGTTTGCATCCAAATCAGTCATGATTGAGAAGAATAAACCTGACCCATACAAATTAATGTTTGATACTGAACTCAATGCTCAAACATTTGTTTGTTCATATCCAAGACCAACAACTCCCTAGGAGTTTGGATGCTTGTTGTTACAAAATAGGAGGTGTCATGTGGAAGATAAAGCGTCATAGTGAAAACAACATTTGTCAACGAACTATTTTGAATGGGGACTATAGCCAATACACATAATCTTATATTTCTCATATAATTATGTCAATCCTAGTGTCATGATTGGATATATTTACACATGAAATTTTTGAATTGGTGAATGCAGAACTAAATCTAGACATCTCGTATAAAAAAGCACTTCTAGAACAAAGGAAGGTTGTATGTACAATACTTGGTAATTGGGAGGTACCATATCACAATATGTTGTTGTTCATGAAATGTCTATCACATTATATTTTCCATAAAGTAAATACCCACATTGTGGGTGATTATACCATGCAAACACAAGGCATTTTCTGATTCATGCAGTTTTTTTGGGAACTATGTTCATCCATTGTAGGATGGGTACATTGCATGCCTATAATTATTGTTGATAGTCTAGAAGATATAATGGCTCTTGTTATTGCATGTGGCATAGATGTTGATAATGGTGTATTTCTGTTCGCTTTTGCCATTATGGAGTCAGAAAATATTGATTCATGGGAGTGGTTCTTTGGTTCTCTACTAACATTGATTTCATATCTTGCACGCCAATTAGATCTGTGTATTATTTCTGATAGGATGAGTGGAATCTTAAGAACTATCAAAAGCAAGTTCGGTTGGGCCCAACATTGATATTGTCTTAGACATGTTTGTAAGAACTTCTAGAACATGATCAAATCACAAGAGTTAAAGGAACTCTTGTGGATTTTGTGGTATACAACAAATAAACATGAATTTGATCATCTCATGTCTAATATATAGAACGTTGGTCCAACTACTAAGTAGTATTTGATATTGGCAAACCATGTATTCTACTTTTTCACATTTGGTAGAGGTTCAATATATGGATCATTGACTAACAATCATGTAGTATCTAAAAATGGGATCTTAAATGGTTCTATAGGATTACCAATACATGCATACTTTTTTTCCACATGCTATCATTTCTATTCTAGTGTGGTACTTCTATTTCATGCACCATCCTACCTCCACAAAGAGTGCACTTATACAAAGCATGATCTTCTTCAATATATGTTGAGCTCTTTACTATATTTTGGTCAACTACTGATTAGTACTTCGACCTATACCATTGACACTTTGATATTCTAGGATTCTTGGGGTTGAGGTTGGATACAAGCACCAAACTAGTTGAATACTCTATTAAGAACATCACATTCCATTATTTTAAATAATATCAGAGGAACACATGTCATCCAAAATTTCCTTCATGACATATTTTTGGTAAAATGACAAGAACTCTTCACTACACAGTGTCCACACTAACTACAATTTTACATTACCATTATGGATACTAAACTGTAACATTTATATAGAATATAAATTCCCACATGACTTTACTCGTGTGTCAAACACATTAAGGTAGAACCTCAAAGTCCCTCTTGGAACACTTACAAACTCCATGACATAGTTCCATCTATTATCATATTAAAAGATAAATTATAAGATACAAGCTTATAAAGAATTTATGTATAAATGTACATATACATAGAGCCACACACAAATATGTATGCATACATATATATATATATGTGTGTGTGTGTGTTTAAATAAATAAATAAATATATATATATATATATATATATTTATATATTTATATATTTATATAACGACAGAGAGAGAGAGAGAAAGTGAGAGAGAGAGGCTAGAATACACTCAAGTGTATCAAGGCCCTTATACAACTAAGTTTTGTATCGTTGGATCATGATTTGCATTGTAACCAAACTTGTGAGTTTCTAGCCTGACAACGCACGTCAACTGCATGCTTCTATTCCTTCTCACTACAGCAAAATTGCCCATTAGCGACATTTATTCTAGTGGCATTTATAAAAAAAATCCACTATCTTTTTAATATACAAGCATTTTTAATTAAAATGCCACTAAACCTCCTATTATAGAGTTTCTAAAAAGCGCTTAACATTAAATGCATTTGTATTTTTAATTAGCGGCAATCCTAAATTGCCATACCCAATGGCTAAGGCAATATTGCCTTTCCCGCTCCAAATTTCACTCACTCGCGCTCCAAATTTCCCTGACTCTCCCTAATTCAGCCCGTGCCGCTCTCTCGCAAGCTTGCGACTTCCTCTCCCTCTCTAGTCTCTCCTTCGCGACGAGCCCTAGCAAGGAAGCCAGCGCAAAGAAGCTGCCGACCGCAAAGAAGCTCCAGAGAAGTTGTCGTCCAGCGCTGACGGTGAGTCCCTGGAACCGGCACGTCGAGGAGAGTTTCCAGCCGTGCGCGTCAATCGGGATTTGGACCTAGCCAACCTGAAGCACCGCCTCAGGCGCCGGCGAGCTCGAGGGACTCCAATCATCCCAAGCTTTGCAACTTTCTGAAAAGGTATGTTGGCGCTCCCCCTCTCCTCCCCGCAATAACTCAATGAGCTCGTCAGGTTTCTCTCCTTTTCCCTCGTTCACTCTGCTAGCCCCTGCACCCCCACAAATCCCACCCATGGTCAAACTCTGTTTCTCACACCCTATTCTCACCTCTTCTCTGCCTCCCAATTTGGTGACACTCTCACCATCTTCTCCGCCTCCCACCCCCATCTTGTCCCCTCTAGGAGAAGCCAACCTCCAGTCCAGATCACCAAAGATGGCCACGACAAACAAGCCCATGCACGATTTACTGATTGGGCACAAAATATTTTCCTAAGGCAAATTATACATGATTTCAATAGAGATTTTAACTTAAGATTTACTGATTTTTTCCCACACTTAGCTTTAGTTGTGTTTTTTTATATGGATTGGATTGATATGATTTTTTCCATGGATATGAACCACCACTTTGTTTCATGCCACATTTTCCTCAATTTGGGTCATATTATTCAGGCACAAGGTGGATAAAGTGGAAGGTGGAGTGACCTATGTATGACTGAAATATTTAGAATGTGTCTGAACTCATACACTTGAGGGATAGATTTTGTGTGTGTATTTGAGAGTGACACTCTTTGTTTTAGGGGCTTCATATTTAATAGACAGTATTTTGGGTGGTGCATGAACACAATGTACATACGTAGCCAAACACTTAATATTTTGGTAACACATAGGTCATACCACATGTAAGGTTGGATAAAATCCGATTTTGGTGTTATATGCATATTTTACCCTGTATTTCCCTTTTTATTCTATTCTTTAAAATATAAGTCTTGTATTTACCTACATTAAATGATATTTCCACCATTTAGTAATAACTTTCAATCATTTTGTAGGAAATTATTGAGTTTTGGAGCAAAAGAAATTTCCTTAGTTGAGATTATTCTTCAACCAATGACCTCTTAGTCGATAAAAGGACACTCATAATCAATATTATAAAAACCATTGGTTCATCAATCGATGGAAAACCTCAATCCTTTCTCATCTATGGAAATCTACAAAAAGTGCTAAGCACATCAACTGATGGTCAGGTGGGTGACCAACTTGAAGACTTGGAACTTTATTCATTAACCAACTAATGATGTATTATTTACATTTTCATTGGTATCCATAAATTGACGGTCCTCATGCTCCAGAAACCTTAGACTTCAAAGACTATGCATTTTCATAAGTATCCATAGACCGATGACAAGAGTAGGTCACCAAATAATGAAAAAGCTTCCTTAATCCTCCTACATACTTGTAGACAAGAGTCCATTGATGGGATCACATACCTCACCTACCTATGTAATTCTTTCTATCTCCCACTAATGAGAACATTGTATTCATTACCAAATGAAGAAACACATCCAGTAGTGGAGGACAGACTCCAATTATCAATGGAGACATAACAAGCTCTTGTCCAGTGACAAAGATCCTTTTAACCCCTATGCCTACCTAATTAGTTAATTGTTTGCCCAAGGAACCTCTCATGATTCTTGGAGTGCAAGAAAAATTCTCATATGCTCATGTGCCTTGATCACACACCAATTCCTATAAATAGGGACCCCAAGCCTTCAAAAAAGGGCCCATCTTCTTCCATGAAGTGCTGCCAAACTCATCATCACTCTTCACCAGTTGTGATGATAACAGTCCAAATCCACTGGTGTGATTCCTTAAAGGTGTCTAAATCATGTCATTGTGACAAGGAAAGTTGTATTATCCTTCCTTGCCACCATCACTACCATGTAGAGTGAAGATGAGGCCTACAATAAGATTCAGTACCCCGCGACTACAATTTTGTTTTGTTTCCTCATTATTCCCCATTATGTCTATATCCATCTTTTGTTTTCATTTGTCTATAGCCTACATGTTCAATAAATCATTTGATTCACTAGTTATCATGAGTTTCTAGAATCATTAACTTAGGTTGGAGTAATGGTAATTGGGCAATCCCTGGTAATATTCGTGGAGGAGATGATGTTCTCCGGATCCTTCAAAATCTGGCTGTTCCCAATGCAAATACTGAAGATTGTATTCTTGTTAATGGTAAGGTGTCCTTGTCGCTGAAAGAGTGTTGGGACTTATGCAGGTCCAAGGCTCAAGTTCTGAACTAGACTTCTGATGTGTGGGCGTCCTTGATTCCTAGGAATATCTCTATTTTCTTTTGGAAATGTTACCTTCAGCACTTACCTTCTCAGGACACTTTATAGAATTTTAACTTCCAGCTCCCTTCTGTTTGCTATCTATGTTGGAAGCATGAAGAAGATGGACAACACCTCTTCTTTTACTGTTTCTATTGCACTGAGCTTTGGTCCTTCTTCAAGCTTAAGTACGGTCGTGCTCCTTCATGTGTGTGATCCCAAAGGGGTTTGGACCCTGTGTATACGTGATGTCAATAGAATAAATAGATAGTTATAGTTTTCCTTTCTATACAATTGTTAGCTTCTTAGCTTGTAAAGAGTTAAACTCTATTTTGGTGTTGTTTTTAATAAAGGAGGAGGCACGCATGGTTCAGCAAAAAAAAGATACATCAAATTATAGAAAATACTAGTTACTTCCTTGAAATTCTCAAAGAAGGATTAGTGAACATTGGACCAATTGCAAAGATATAGGACATGATTTCCTCTATTAGACTTCTTTTCAAGCTATCATGTCTACCACAATAAAGTTGGTTATGACAAGCAATAAAAGGTTAACTGATGTTATACAACTTTTTCTGAAAATATATAACATCGTTATATGTACTTACACTTTGTTAATACTAATATTATGCAGTCTCTGTCCACCGACAACAGTCACTATGAACTGGGCCTCTATGTCAATGTTAACGTTCCCTATTGAAGAACAATTGAACATCATCCTAGATGATCGTTCCTTAAACCAATTGGTCATACCCAAACATTGGCGTTTTCTAAAAGGAAGACACTACATGCCTGGAAAAGTTACCCTAACTTTTGGCAATTATTCACATGTTATCGAGGTTGAGTATGATTTGGTGGGAAATCTTGTATCAAAATCCGGTTGGCATAATTGGATTGGAGAGATGTATGTGGACTGTAGTGACGGGCTTTTTCTCCATCTAGTTGGCCATAATTCCATCAAAGTTTGGATAACCAACATCAATTGTGAGACCCCCGATCATCTACTGCGGTATGAGCGCACGTCGGATGATATCAGCTCGGACGAATCTGATTATGAGGCCCCTGTCAGTTCAGATCATCTAAATACAATGAGGAGCTTCGTGACACAGCTTCATCATCAAAAACACCACGGTAAGTCCAATTAACAAATATAATTGTCAAGACAAAAAATTTGTGTTTACACTTTTTGTCTGAAAGCAATCAATACTCATAGCTGCTTTCTATTCTGAACTTCAGGAGAAGATTGCCACAATGATAAGTCCTCGAAGTTACTGATGCGGGACCATGTTGGTGTAGTATTTAGTTGTCTATCTATCTAGACTTGTCTGTATTAATACTTTTTTTAATTATGCGCATGTTTAGGGGTAAACCAACCCCTTTGTTTAGTTAGTGTTTAGGGGTACACCCCTGTGTGTGGATGTAAAAAGAGATTAATGAATGAAACTGAAAGTTGCTACATGAATGCTTATAACTTAAGTGTGTGTTCCCATGAATGTTCCCATTTGCATGATTACACTACTATTTTCGCATATTGTATAGTCTATTTTAATATGACATACTTACTCATATGTTATATGTTTTACTAATTTTATAGAATGGATAAGTCTTGGATAGCAGAGGATGACCGAACCAGCAGTAACTACTTATGTGGATTATCTAAATTTTTGGATTTTGCTTTTGAACATTCATCGATTGGAGACAAGATTGTATGCCCATGTAGAAAGTGTGCTAATGTATACCAGGTCACCAGAAAGACTGAATTGAGCCATCTACTGTGGCATGGCTTCTTACCAAGCTATATTTCTTGGTCTTTTCATGGTGAAGATGCCAATGTTCAAATGGATGCTCCTACTGATCAGGGAGATTTCCTTAATGCTGAAAATTTACAAGATATGTTGCATGATACTTTTCTGAGTTTCAGTGAAGAATGAAATACAGAAGGAGTGGAGCCATCTAGTGATCAACATTTCAATACTGATAAATTTTATATCTTTTTAAAGGATTCTAAGACAGAATTATATCCAGGGTGTAAGAAATATAGCAAACTTGCTTACATCCTAGAATTCTATCACCTGGTTTGTCTTAATGGCTTGAGTAAGAAAGCATCATCTATGTTTCTTACGTTCTTTAAGAAGATGCTACCAGAAGGAGAACAGTTACCTAATTCATTTTATGAGCTAAAAAAGACGATTACGGGGTTGGGCTTAGATTATGTGAAGATTCATGTTTGTCCAAATGGTTGCATGTTGTTTTGGAAGGATTCTGCTGATAAAGACGTCTGTGATACATGTGGAGCATCAAGATGGAAACTGTGGCGACCGTCTCGTGAAAACATGATTAACTAATGCGGAAGCGAATTATTTGTAGTGGATTATTGAAAATCATTGAAAATTAAAACTTTTTTCAAAGAGATCCATTTACAGGAAAACTCTTTAACCAAGAACCAAAGTATTTCAAATTCATCTTGGTTCACAAGTACACAACATGTACCATTCCTTCTCGAAGATTACAACATCAACTGTCTTATAGACATTATATACAGACAGTATACGAATCTCAAGGCATCAAGCCAAAACCTCAGATTGATTCATAAGACACGGACTAAAAACTCCGAGGACCTGAGAGTACAGAGACGACACATAGGACTACTATCTGTATGACTTGATAGACAATATCTCCACATGAAATCTTATTGTTGTCCCTGCTGTTACTGTTGCTGTTGTTCTTTCCTTGTTCTAGGATTTCTACTTTGCCTCCCATGCATACCTAAAAATGTTTCCCACGGGGGTGAGATAATTGAAAATTGCCCCAGCAAGAGATATAACTCTCTGCCAAAAAAACATTGTTATAGCATTTTATTAAATTAAAACTGAGCAGGGGTTACTTTTACATTATCAGGCATAATTATTCATCATAGAACAAAATAAGATAATCTCCATTCTCAAGGAGGTCATTGCATCTACCCATGGTAGATAAGTAATTCATCTGTCTACCTTGCAGAGAATATAAAGAAACATAATTAATATTTTTTTTTGGATAAGGTAAAATATTACTATTTCAAACGGAATATAGGGGACGTATCAAAAACCCCAAATATTGTACATGCTTTTACAATAGCCCCCACATTCTCAGAGTCATGGTATCCATCTGAACCATGCTCTTGGGGTTAGCTTTAAGGAAAACAAGACTATTGTTAATAACATCAAAAATGGTGGTGTTATCTCTCGGTCTTCTACCATGCAGCCTACTATTACGTTCACCCCACACATGAAACATGAGGGATGTGATGAACAAACCCCCCAAAATTTTGTTCTTGTGGTTACCTGCGGTCTTCTCAAGCATCCAATCCAAGGCAGCATCCATATCCAAAGGCGCATGGCCCCCCCAACTACATTTCAAGCATCCTCTTCTCCATATGTAGGCCGAGAAATTACATTCAAAGAATATATGTTCATGTGTTTCTGTGCTATTGTTACAAAGTAAGAACAAAGGATCACACTCCCTACCCCATCTAATAATCCGATCTCTAGTGGGAAGTCTTCTTATTATTGTTCTGTACGCCCCAAAACTCCACTTTGGGCATCTAGGCTTTAACCAGATGATCTCGACCCACCTAGCTTGCGGAAGCAGCTTCTTGATCCTCCAAGGTTTAATTTTCTCCTCAAAAGCCGTCTGGCTTTGTAGCTGGTAGAAAGGTTTTAACTCCTCAAAGATTCTATTCATTCTGACCCAAACACTCGAGTCACTAGTCTTCAACTCCCCACCCAGGTTCCCATACCTCTCTCTCAGCTAAGCAGCCCACGGAGTATCCGGGCAATTGAGGAAACGATCCACTCTTCTAGCAGTAGCTCCCCAGGCGATATCATACGGGCAGCACATCCCCAAACCCCCCGCATGAAGAGGTTGAGCAATAGTCTTCCATTTCACCGCATGAACACCCCCACCCCACAAGAAGCTCACAGCTATCGCTCTGAATTTATCCAAGATGAAAGCGAGTAACTCAGTCTGCCCACACCAATATCCCATCTTCGCATTAAGAACAACCTTAATGAGGATCGCCCTACCCGCCATGGAGATGGTTAAGGCAGACCACTTATCCACCACCCTTATGAGATCATCCACACACTCCAAAAAATCTTTCCCTTTTCCCCTTCCTCCCGAGAGCGGAATCCCCAAGTATTTGGTACGAAATCTGCCCAACGATATTCCAATGGCTTCTTTCAACCTTCCCCGTCTCCTGTCGCAAGAACGTGATAGGAAAACATTGGATTTAATGGTGTTCATGTACAGGTTGGTAAGATCTCCAAACCGTTTCATCATCCTTCTAACATTCCTCAGGTTCTTTGAGGTACCCGCCATGAAAAATAACACATCATCAGCAAAGATCATGTGTGTCTTTATCCACACACTCTAAAAAATCTTTCCCTTTTCCCCTTCCTCCCGAGAGCAGAATCCCCAAGTATTTGGTACGAAATCTGCCCAACGATATTCCAATGGCTTCTTTCAACCTTCCCCGTCTCCTGTCGCAAGAACGTGATAGGAAAACATTGGATTTAATGGTGTTCATGTACAGGTTGGTAAGATCTCCAAACCGTTTCATCATCCTTCTAACATTCCTCAGGTTCTTTGAGGTACCCGCCATGAAAAATAACACATCATCAGAAAAGATCATGTGTGTCTTTACCTTGACCCCTTTCACCTTGAAGGTCTTTATTCTACCTTCATGCTCCTCCATATCAATCATATTCGTAGGGTTCTCTATAACAATCGTAAACAAAAGGGGGGAGAGTGGATCTCCTTGCCTAAGGCCATTACCCGCTCTGAACATCCCATAGGGCACCCCATTTATAAGAACAGAAAAGGAAGTAGTCTGGACACATTCTTTAATAATCTCAATCCATCTCCTCAAAAACCCAAGTGCCTCCGAGGAACACCATAATGCCTCCCACCGCACATGATCATACGCCTTGGAGATATCCATCTTGATGCAAGCTTTTTTGGTAGATTTTGAGACACCAAAATCAACTAAGAACTCTTTGGAAAGCAAGGTATTATCCTCTATGGATCTACCTTTCACAAAAGCGGCCTGGTTGTTGGAGATCAAGCTTGGAAGCATATCCTTCAATCTCGTAGCAATAAGTTTTGATATGATCTTATAAATAACATTGCAGCAATCTATCAGTCTGAAGTCAGAAATTTCAGTAGGCGACGCGGTCTTTGGAATTAGTCTGATGAAGGCATGGTTAGCTTGTCTAACCATTCTACCTCCCACAAGAAACCACCTCGTAGCCCTGCACACCTCAGGACCAGCCACATCCCAACAAGTTTGAAATTTTTTTGCATTAAATCCATCCGGGCCCGGAGCTCTGGAAGCTCCAATAGAGAAGGCAGCTTTTTTGATTTCCTCATCATCAACCATTTTCAAGAGGCTTCTGTTCATCTCTCGCGTAACCTTGTTTTGTAAGTTAGAAGTAATATCACCCCGGTTACTTTGGTTATAGGATTTAGAAAAAAACTCCACAACAATCTTTGCCATCTTGTCCACTTCATCCACTAAATTACCATCAACATCAATAAGGTTGTGAATGTGGTCTTTCATTTCATTCTTCCGAACCGCTGCATGGTACACCTTTGAGTTGGTGTCACCATCCTTGATCCACTTGATTCTACTTCACTGCCAATAGTATAGTTCTTGCGCTTTCTCCAACTGGAGCTGCCTTTTTCCCGCTTTATCTTCCTCCTTCATACTTCTGTAACAGCCCGGTTTCTCTCTTAGCTCCCTAGCCACCCTGCCATACTCGTTCCTGGCATTTTTTACAAGGTTATCCAAGTTGATCATCTCCTTGGACCGTTTCTTAAGTGCCTTTTTCACCTCTTTCAGCTTGCCGATGACCACAAACATGGGATTGCCAGGAATATCAGTATCCCATGCTTGTTTAACCGTTTCCCTGAAGTTAGGCCAATCAATCCAATGATTCAGAAATTTGAAAGGTCTGTTGGGTTCTTCTTTCTTCCTTAGGTCCATCTCCATCCAAGCATGGTCGCTATTAGGATGGGCCCCTAATGCTATAGAAGCATTAGGATAGGTCTCAAGCCATCTGATGTTCACCAAACCTCTATCAATATTGCTGGAAATTCTTCTCATCGGGCTTCTTTTGTTGTGCCAAGTTGTTATACCACCCCGCATATTGAGATCAATTAAGTTGGTTTCCTTGACGGCATCATTATATCTTTCGAGAATCGAATCTGGAACCGGAAGGCCACCGACCTTCTCACTGGCCTTCCTAGTGCTGTTGAAGTCACCCACCACAAGATGTGGTAATTCTTGCTGTGTTGTATTCGTGATGTAATCCCAAAGTCTTCTACGGTATCTTTTAGCATTGAGACCATACACCGCATATATGACACAATGGAATCCACCACCATTGATGCAACTCAACATGATCAATTGGTCCGATTCAAAAATGGGCTGCACATCCCACACCAAAGGACTCCACCCTACTGCAATTCTCCCACCCTCAACCTGTTCTAGATTAGAGGTTTACGCCCACCCTCTCGGGAATAGGTTCTTGATATTCTCCTTCATATCTCTTTTGATTCTTGTTTCTAGGCAGATAGTAAGTTGAACACCTTTCTCCTCTAGGATCGGTCGGAGGACTCTCTGCTTCCCCAGGTGAGAAGCACCTCTGACATTCCACACCATGAGCTTCATTGGACGTTTTTGGTCTGCCCCCCCCTCCAGAGGATGCAACAGCACCATGTCTTCCCCTTCCCCTTCCTCTTCCTCCCCTATCTCCTCCCACTCCACTACGAGTGGCTCTTCTTGCACTGTCGGGTTCAACAACAACATCATCTGTCAGTTCCTCTAGCACCTGGAATGGGTTGGTACCAGCCACAACCAATTTTGTTGCCGAGGTGGATGCATCCTGGGTCATCTCTGTTTCCTTCTGTATACAACTGCCTCCCTCCCCTGCTCCTCTGAGTCAGGATGATCATGCTACTGCTCCTCTGTAGGAATGATCAGCTCTGCTACCTCTACCACCAGCACCCCGTTGGCCAAAGAGTTCCCCTCAGAGGAGGTCGCCGCAAGCGGCACAAGAGACAGGTTGGCAGACTGGTCTTGGACTGTTGTCGTCGGCACAAGAACCTTGCTATTGTTCCTTCTGTTCTTCCTTCCCTGTGGTCTCACAGTCATTGATCTCCCCCGCACCTCACTGTCAGCACTGGTCTTTCTCAGTGCGTTCGGGCATTGCTCAGGCATATGCCCAAACACCCTGCAGGCATGGCAACGATCAGGTAAGGCGTCATACACAACCTTGATCTCCATCTCCTTCACGACCGGAATCTCCAGCATGATGCTCGATGGTGGTTGTTTAGCAACATTGATCTCCACACAAAGGTGCAGCGCACCCAGGTATCGACCTTCAGTGACGAAGTCGACCACCTTTGGAGTCCCGATCGCATAGCCCATGATCGACAGAGCACGCCTCGAGTAATGTCTGCCCAGATCAGGGAGTGTCACCCAAACTGGCGCCGAGGACAGACCCGCACGATCCACATCCCCTTCCAGGATGCATCTGCCTCGACCAATGTTTTAATTATGTTATTAAAACATAATTAACATTTATCCACTAAGGAATGCACAAAGAAAATGCAACATCAGCCAATGAATCTCTGTATTCAATCCTTAAGCAAACATGCTATACGACTGATTACATTTTACAATCACACTTATGCCCTGAGGAGGTGAGCCGTACCGCTCAAATCCAACCTTCGGTTGCGAAACCCAAAGACAGTGCCATACAAGGTCCATGGAAGAGCCAGACTCCATGACCTCCCACGTCTCGGTCAGTGCGAGACCACAAGTAGGACCGCAGTCTCTTTCTTAAGTGACCTCAGTCACAGGGTTAGCTCCCATAGGCTACCCTTTCTCTAGCCCGCCTTGGTACAGGTCTCGACGCTAGTATATCTGAGCCACCAGCCAGTTCACCATGCTCCCTGAGCCATGAACGCATTCATTCTCTTTCACACTGAGCCATGGGCCTGTTCACCATGCTCTTATACACATCTTGATTCTACAACCGAAGTTGCACTCTAATCCTCCTATTTTCGGCTAGGAGAAACCCCGCATATTCAACAATATACGCTCCGGATTAACCCGCAGGAAAACCCATTTCACCATCACCAGCTACTGACGATGATGGATCTATGGCCAGGGCACTACATGATGAAATTCCACTTTATTAATTAAGTGCATTACCATATCTTTTAGCATCATCCATGTTTCAAACAAGAATTATTATAACATATGCTACAAAGAAAGATATAATATGTCTATCACATACTTTTCAAATCTTTAAAACACATGATACTTGGGATCTCAGTCCTTTATCACATTACTGGGAATTCTCATCCCTTCACATTATCATCATCATGATTACTGGATCTGGGTAGTTAAGCCCTTAGATCTAAACATTGTTATCTCTGTAATAGATAACCATTACCTCTAGGTCCTCATACCAAGGTATTCATTTTACTTGTGTGCAAGTATTCACATGGCTCACCAGGCCATTACCCATCTTGTCACCTCTCACTAGGCAACAACTTATTCACATGGCTCACAAGGCCATTACACATCTTGTCACCTCTCACTAGGCAACAACTTATTCACATGGCTTACAAGGCCATTGATCATTATACTTGTTATACAAGTATTTAATATGCCTTACAAGGCTTATGCAATAAAAGAAATACAACCTTCCCATCATTAGGATTAAGGTTTTCCATTATTAACCATTTAGGTTTTCAAGGTCATATTATCAATGATAAAACCCTAATTCATTGCTCCACACATCTAGGAGCAAAGATTGATATCATAAGTATTCAATCATACTTATTTATTCTCATCATTTTTCATTAAATGAATCATCAATTCAAGGTATGAGTTCATTTCTCATCCTCATCATGGTATGATTACATCATACACATCATTTGGGCTTAACCCCATTCTCAAGGTACATTAATTAACACTCATCAAGATGCAATAACTCATTACATTTCATTGTAATAGTTGCATAACACACTTCATATGTTTGTTACCCAATTATATTGGATTTGGAGTACATCAAGGCATATAAACCCTGAAGTGTTGAATGTGATAACTATCATATTTTGATGTATCACTTTCTCATCACTTCAGACTCTCCTGAATTAGCCATCTTATCTTGTATTAAGGTATTTCCATTCTTAATACATTCCATCACTAATCACTTACCTATAGCATATAATGCATAAGCCACACATTAGAGTTGTCCAACTATCTTTAATGATATGGACTTGTCTAATGGTAAATACATTTCTTACAATTAGGTTGCATATATTCAACCACATGAAATGTTTCACCTTCATAAGGCCATTCCTTCTATCTCATCATTAGGGTTTCATTATACCCTTACTTAAGATTAGAATTATGATTCATTGTCATATTATCCAAGATTAGGGCTTTATGTATTATGACTCCTCATTAGAGTCTCACATGCCTTCACCCTTCTTAGGGCCTCTGATCACAACATAACATTAGTACGTCATGTGGTGTTAATACTTAGTTAAGGTTTCTCATGGAATCACCCTCAACTAGGGTTTCTCATAGAATCACCCTCAACTAGGGTTTCTCATGGAATCACCATCAACTAGGGTTTCTCATGGAATCACCCTCAACTAGGGTTTCTCATGGAATCACCCTCCACTAGGGTTTCCACCATAGTTTCCCACAATTTGGGTCTACTATTCATCTCCATTAGGATTTCATTCAATTATCCATAATTGGAGATTCACTATTCATCCCAATTAGGGATATTAGGGATTTACATCTCTTTTCCCTAATTTAGAGTTTCACTTATGATTACCCTAGATTAGGGCTACATCCTTACCCTGGATTAGGGTTTCATTTTGAATTTCCCTCAATTAGGGTTGGAATTCAATAACCCTGTCAATTAGGGTTTATGTTCATGATTAGGGTTGCATGATCTCTTTACTTAAGGATCATACCCTTAATCACCACATGAATCATATTCATGTTATGAATTCATGCTAACATCATCTCAATTTGATAAGGTCATATCATCCCTTCAATCAAGTACATACAACTATGAATGACATAGTGTACCAAGTCATTGATCCTATAAGCAATTAGGGTTCATCCCTTAATTGGCACCAATCACTTAGGTACTAATAGGGTTTCAATCTTTTGCCTTCATTGATTATCATTACTAATCATCATTGGATCAATGAGTCATTCATCATATCTATTCTCGAGAGATTCAATCATCTTGGACCTCCATTACATAAGGTATCCAATTGAATTGATCAATTGAATCTGCAATCAACTTTGACTACTTGACCCCCAAACGGTCTTGGTCTTTCAATGTTCAAACGGCTTGAAACCGTTTGGTAAAGGTGGTGCTTGAGACCGTTTGCCCAAGTAGGTGAAGACCGTTTGGCCAAGTAGGTGAAGACCGTTTGACCATCACATCATCAAATCCAAGTCAACCAATTAGGGTTTGGATCATTGGATTGATCACCAAATCAACAATTGATTACACTTTAACTTAGTATCATTGGATCATCAATTGCTTAACCATACTCACCCCTAGACCTCCAAACGGTCTTGGGTGACCTCCAAACGGTCTTGAGACCGTATGGATGAGCTCCAAACGGTCTTGAGATCGTTTGGCTCATCCAACCCTTGGATTCTAGTGAAAAATCATTAGGGTTTGAGCTATTGAGTTGATCATCAAACCAACACTTAATTGCAAAGTGATTTGGTACCTTTAGACCTTCAATTGGTCAACCATGCTTAACCCTAGACCTCCAAATGGTTTTGGGTGATCCCCAAACGGTCTTGAGACCATTTGGGTGATTCCCAAATGGTTTTGAAACCATTTGGGTCAGTCAACCCAAAACATCAACTCATTCCAATGCAAAATCAACACTTAGCCGATTAGGGTTAACACCATATCTTTTTCCCTTCAAACACTTAACCATATCCAACCCTAGACCTCCAAACTGTCTGGGGTAACCCCCAAACCGTCTTGAGACCGTTTGGGTAATCCCCAAACGATTTTTAAACCGTTTGGGTTAAATAACCCAAAAAGTCAAATCAATCAAGTTGAAAATCAGCACTTAATCCAGTTAGGGTTTTCCTAATTGATTAGCTTTTAACTCATGATTCCTTTGGAATTAATCCATAATATTTGGTGAGTTTTTAACCAAAATCATTAGGAACAGTAATATCAAACGGTCAACCTTTGGTCAACCCTCTCAAACGGTTTTGAAACCGTTTGCCCAAAAAGGCAAATAAATCAAATTGAAAATCAGCACTTAATCCAATTAGGCTTTGCCTAATTGATTGGCTTTCAACTCACGATTCCTTGGGTGTTAAACCATAAAATTTGGTGAGTCATTAACCAACATAATTAGGAACAGTATTATCAAACGGTCAACCCTTGTTCAACTCACTCAAATGGTTTTGAAATCGTTTTCTCCCAAATGGTTTCAAACCGTTTGCTCTCAAACGGTTTGGTGAAACCACATGAGCAATTAACCCAAAACCGTATGAACCATGATTTCTTTGGAAAAAGTATCAAATATTATGTCATCATCATCTACCTTTGTCCCTGAAGTTCTAACAACTTCTGATTTCATGAAATAACCATTTTCAACCAGCAATTAAACAAGATAATGAAGGAATCATTGAAATTGCAAGATTAATGGTTGAATAACAATGAAAAAGGGTTCAAGTTATAAAACCAGCCTCCAATTGAGCTCCAAAGCTCCATGTCCACGGCAACAATGGTTTATGCAACTCCTTTCACCATTTCAAGGCTCGTCCTCAAGGTTTGAGTGAAAAGGAATGGTTAGAGTTGAAGAGGAGATCGAAATAGGAAGAAATCCATAATTTATTTCCGATTTCCACCATGGAATCAAGGTGAAATGGATCAAGAACCTTACCAACAGGTTGGGGGTCATCCTCCTCATCCTCCCAAGCTCCCTTGGTCGTTTCCCAAGCAAGAAGAAGAAGTGGGGTCGAAAAAGCCTTCCATTTGGCTTGTAAAGGGTCTTTTTATAAGAAATTCAAGGAGAGAGAAAGTGCCTTATAAAAATATCATTTAATCCCAAAAATGTGGCCGCCTCTTCCCCCTTATCTTCCTTAGTGACGAGACTATATTGTTTGCCTCTTATTACTCTCAATTATCCATGATTTAAAGAAAAGCAAATTAAGCACCTCAATTCATATTATATTAATATCCATATGTGAGTGGATATTTCTTTTTCTTATAAAATTGTGTGTGAGTTATCCACTCCCTTGGATATTTTCGTTGTCCTTGCAAGGCTCAAGGACGTCACATACACATATGAATAAAACCATTTTAATTTTGGTTGAAGGCCCTTTAATTAATACATTCATTTTTGCCCTAAATCGAGTTAGGGTTTCAATTAGGATTAAATATTGATTATTTTAATATCAAGATTCTCTCTCCTCCAACATAATTCAAATGAGGCACCCCTCTCATTTTCTTTGCTCTAAATGATGCCAAGAAGCATTAACGACCTTATTGAAGTTGTAATTTGCATATTGAACCCTAGGTTTTGGGTAAATTGCACTTTACGCCAAAACTAGGTTTTAATGCACAAACATTGCTCTACCAGCTCTTTCTTGGTATTCAGGCTTCCATAAGCCACACCTCAGCATCATCTTCACTCTCATGATGCTTCTACACATGAGGAACATATTATCATGCACAATTTGCACTTAAACCCCTCAACTTGGGTATTTTGCACATTAGTCCAAAACAAACAAAACATTGATTTCAACAATGTTCAAAAAGGACTAGAATTGCAACATAAGTTCCTCTTGAGGCCTAAATACTTTTCATAAGATAATATTAAGCATTTAATCACATTTCTTAATCAAAACACCTAGGGTTAAAGTATAACCCAGGTCAGGGTTGTTACAAATTATAAACCCCTAATAAGGATTTTGTCCTCGAAATCCAGATAAAGGAAGACAGATGTATTTTATTCTTCATACTATCTAGTCTTCACATAACTTCTCCTTTTTATGGAGACACCATAAAACTTTGATCGGCACAAAGTGTTTCCATACAAGATTCTCATAGAATCAACACACAAGGCACATGCTCCATTGTTCCTCATCATTGACTATAGAGTAAACTTTGTGTCAAACAACACTTTTCTTGTTCAGAGAAACATCATACATTCTTTATTAATATCATGTTTATGCAGAGCATAAACCCTAACATATGATGTTCATATTGTTTTATATATTCAAACTAATTTCACAGTTGACCACTCTAGGTATCCAACCTAACCCATCTGATAACTCTCAAATACCAGAATCTTTTACCTTGGTATCTATCACATGTGTTGGAAACACATCATATATATCTCTTCCTTTCATCTTGGAACATTAATTGTTTCATATGTCCTCATCTTGGGACCAAAGTCCAAGATAACTGATACTTTTCTAAGTATCCATCACATGAACACCTTTATCTTATGCACATCAAGTGTCCTAAGACCCACTTGATTGCCATGTCCCTAAAAGGAAAGAAAACAAGGATTCATATTCCTCTTATTAATTCATGTATTTTCAACTATTATTGAACCATCTACTCTTTATCTCATCCTAGGTTCCTTGCCTTTAGTATTGGAATTTGTAAGGATGATTGCATGTCATTATCCCTTTCTTTATTATTATCTAGCATGTTTATGATCATCTCATGATCTCATCACATATCCCATTTCCTCATTATGGGAAAGATATGTATTATGCGGGTAGCATAATTGAACATGGTTCATCTCCCTTATTCTTATTCTTATCTTATGAGGAGTACATTTTTAGTTCCTCATACATCATGCTCATCTGAGATTATCTCAGACTTATCTTTCTTATGCATGGGATATGACACATTTATTCATTCCAAATTTCTGATTTCATGATACTCATTAGATTGTCTCAGAATGACTACTTGATCAGAGCAATCAAAAAGACAACAATCTAAGAGTTTCCATACCCACTTTATCATCAATAGTTGTATACCTGGCCAGGGTATATAAATACTGAGATTAAGTGGTATGCACTTTGTATACTATCATATTCCTCCTTTTCATATTATTACAAGCATTAGACTTATCATCCCTGAATTTCATTCAGGCATCTCTTCTATACCTCATCATTTCTCAAGGAGGTAAGAACAACATAAAACATTTGTAATGTTTTACTATGCAAAACATAAGTCCTCATAGGACTAATCAAGGAATGTCCAATCATTTCCTTTCTCAGTTAATCCAGGAATTCATAGATTAACATATTTGCATGACATTATCTTGTCTAACTTGTCATAATAATTGAATTATTCACTGCCTCTGGCTAACTCTGCCTCAAAGGTTGATTCAACAGGCTATGGTTGAGCACAGACTCAATTTAAGTCCAGAAATTCATCATTTCCTTTTGCTTCAACCTACTGATGCTAATTAAAAATCCTGTTGATATCTATAAAAATTATCAGTGGGACTGGTAATCTAGGTTACACTGTCAAAACTTGATCCACTATATACATTATTGTTGCCCTAAGTTCTCCAACATTATTACTTAAAGAAGGATTTTCTTATTATAGTTGGATCAGCTAGGTGATTCTCAGGCAATTGTCTCTCTCTTGCCTGTTCCCATGCACCTCTTCTTGGTGCAACATTGCTGCTCTCAGCAGCAATCTCCTCATGTGACCCGGTCATCTTTAAGTTCTTCTTCTCTTATACTAGCAGAAGATACTATCAGATACACTAGATGACACCAGAATAGACTCTACTACCTTAGTCCTATGTCTCTGTAGACTCAACCAACCTAGAGCCATGATACCACTAATTGTGGTGACCGTCTTGTGAAAACATGATTAACTAATGTGGAAGCAAATTATTTGCAGCGGATTATTGAAAATCACTGAAAATTAAAACCTTTTTCAAAGAGATCCATTTACAGGAAAACTCTTTAACCAAGAACCAAAGTATTTCAAATTCATCCTGGTTCATAAGTAGACAACCTGTACCATTCCTTCTCAAAGATTACAACATCAACTGTCTTATAAACATTATATACAGACAGTATACGAATCTCTAGGCATCAAGCCAAAACCTCAGATTGATTCATAAGACACGTACTAAAAACTCCGAGGACCTGAGAGTACAAAGATGACACATAGGACTACTATCTGTATGACTAGACAAACAATATCTTTACCTGAAATCTTATTGTTGTCCCTGCTGTTACTGTTGCTGTTGCTCTTTCCTTGTTCTAGGATTTCTGCTTTGCCTCCCATGCATACCTAAAAATGTTTCCCACGGGGGTGAGACAATTGAAAATTGCCCCAGCGAAAGATATAACTCTCCGCCAAAAAAACATTGTTATAGTAGTTTATTAAATTAAAGCTGAGCAGGGGTTACTTTTACATTATCAGGCATAATTATTCATCATAGAACAAAATAAGATAATCTCCATTCTCAAGGAGGTCATTGCATGTACCCATGGTAGATAAGTAATTCATCTGTCTACCTTGTAGAGAATATAAAGAAACATAATTAACATTTATCCACTAAGGAATGCACAATGAAAATGCAACATAAGCCAATGAATCTCAGTATTCAATCCTTAAGCAAACACGCTATACGATTGATTACATTTTACAATCACACTTATTCCCTGAGGAGGTGAGTCGTACCGCTCAAATCCAACCTTCGGTTGCGAAACGCAAAGCCGGTGCCATACAAGGTCCATGGAAGAGCCGGACTCCATGACCTCCCACGTCTTGGTCAGTGCGAGACCACAAGCAGGACCGCAGTCTCTTGCTTAAGTGACCTCAGTCACAGGGTTATCTCCCATAGGCTACCCTTTCTCTAGCCCGCCTTGGTACAGGTCTCGGCGCTAGTATATCTGAGCCACGTGCCAGTTCACCGTGCTCCCTGAGCCATGAACTCATTCATTCTCTTTCACACTGAGCCATGGGCCTGTTCACCATGCTCTTATACACATCTTGAGTCTACAACCGAAGTTGCACTCTAATACTCCTATTTTCGGCTAGGAGAAACCCCGCATATTCAACAATATACGCTCCGGATTAACCCGCAGGAAAACCCATTTCACCATCACCAGCTACTGACGATGATGGATCTATGGCCAGGGCACTACATGATGAAATTCCACTTTATTAATTAAGTGCATTACCATATCTTTTAGCATCATCCATGTTTCAAACAAGAATTATTATAGTAGATGCTACAAAGAAAGATACAATACGTCTATCACATACTTTTCAAATCTTTAAAACACATGATACTTGGGATCTCAGTCCTTTATCACATTACTGGGAATTCTCATCACTTCACATTATCATCATCATGATTACTGGATCTGGGTAGTTAAACCCTTAGTTCATAACATTGTTATCTCTGTAATAGATAACCATTACCTCTAGGTCCTCAGACCAAGGTATTCATTTTACTTGTGTGCAAGTATTCACATGGCTCACCAGGCCATTACACATCTTGTCACCTCTCACTAGGAAACAACTTATTCACATGGCTCACAAGGCCATTACACATCTTGTCACCTCTCACTAGGAAACAACTTATTCACATGTCTTACAAGGCCATTGATCATTATACTTGTTATACAAGTATTTAATATGCCTTACAAGGCTTATGCAATAAAAGAAATATAACCTTCCCATCATTAGGATTAAGGTTTTCCATTATTAACCATTTAGCTTTTCAAGGTCATATTTTCAATGAACAAACCCTAATTCATTGATCCATACATCTAGGAGCAAAGATTGATATCATAAATATTCAATCATACTTATTTATTCTCATCATTTTTCATTAAATGAATCATCAATTCAAGGTATGAGTTCATTTCTCATCCTCATCATGGTATGATTACATCATACACATCATTTGGGCTTAACCCCATTCTCAAGGTACATTAATTAACACTCATCAAGGTGCAACAACTCATTACATTTCATTGTAATAGTTGCATAACACACTTCATATGTTTCTTACCCAATTATATTGTATTTGGAGTACATCAAGGCATATAAACCCTGAATTGTTGAATGTGATAACTATCATATTTTGATGTATCACTTTCTCATCACTTCAGACTCTCCTGAATTAGCCATCTTAACTTGTATTAAGGTATTTCCCTTCTTAATACATTCCATCACTAATCACTTACCTATAGCATATAATGCATAGGCCACACATTAGAGTTGTCCAACTATCTTTAATGATATGGACTTGTCTAATGGTAAAGACATTGCTTACAATTAGGTTGCATATATTCAACCACATGAAATGTTTCACCTTTATAAGGCCATTCCTTCTATCTCATCAATAGGGTTTCTTTATACCCTTACTTAAGATTAGAATTATGATTCATTGTCATATTATCCAAGATTAGGCCTTTATGTATTATGACTCCTCATTAGAGTCTCACATGCTTTCACCCTTCTTAGGGCCTCTTATCACAACATAACATTAGTACATCATGTGGTGTTAATACTTAGTTAAGGTTTCTCATGGAATCACCCTCAACTAGGGTTTCTCATAAATCACGCTCAACTAGGGTTTCTCATGGAATCACCCTCAACTAGGGTTTCTCATGGAATCACCCTCAACTAGGATTTCTCATGTAATCACCCTCCACTAGGGTTTCCACCATAGTTTCCCACAATTTGGGTCTACTATTCATCGCCATTAGGATTTCATTCAATTATCCATAATTGGAGATTCACTATTCATCCGAATTAGGGATTTACATCTCTTTTCCCTAATTTAGAGTTTCACTTATGATTACCCTAGATTAGGGCTACATCCATACCCTGGATTAGGGTTTCATTTAGAATTTCCCTCAATTAGGGTTGGAATTCAATAACCCTGTCAATTAGGGTTTATGTTCATGATTAGGGTTGCATGATCTCTTTACTTAAGGATCATACCCTTAATCACCACATGAATCATATTCATGTTATGAATTCATGCTAACATCATCTCAATTTGATAAGGTCATATCATCCCTTCAATCAAGTACATGCAACTATGAATGACATAGTGTACCAAGTCATTGATCCTATAAGCAATTAGGATTCATCCATTAATTGGCACTAATCACTTAGGTACTAATAGGGTTTCAATCTTTGTACCTTCATTGATTATCATTACTAATCATCATTGGATCAATGAGTCATTCATCATATCTATTCTCGAGAGATTCAATCATCTTGGACCTCCATTACATAAGGTATCCAATTGAATTGATCAATTGAATCTACAATAAACTTTGACTACTTGACCCCCAAACGGTCTTGGTCTTTCAAAGTTCAAACGGTTTGAAACCGTTTGGTAAAGGTGGTGGTTGAGACCGTTTGCCCAAGTAGGTGAAGACCGTTTGGTCAAGTAGGTGAAGACCGTTTGGAAAAGTAGGTGAATACCGTTTGGCCAAGTAGGTGAAAACTGTTTGCCCATCACATCATCAAATCCAAGTCAACCAATTAGGGTTTGGATCATTGGATTGATCACCAAATCAGCAATTGATTACACTTTAACTTAGTATCATTGGATCATCAATTGCTTAACCATACTCACCCCTAGACCTCTAAGCGGTCTTGGGTGACCCCCAAACGGTCTTGAGACCGTTTGGATGAGCTCCAAACGGTCTTGAGACCGTTTGGCTCATCCAACCCTTGGATTCTAGTGAACAATTGTTAGGGTTTGAGCTATTGAGTTGATCATCAAACCAACACTTAATTCCAAAGTGATTTGGTACCTTTAGACCTTCATTTTGTCAACCATGCTTAACCCTAGACCTCCAAACGGTCTTGGGTGATCCCCAAACGGTCTTGAGACCGTTTGGGTGATTCCCAAACGGTTTTGAAACCGTTTGGGTCAATCAACCCAAAACATCAACTCATTCCAATGCAAAATCTGCACTTAGTCGATTAGGGTTAACACCATATCTTTTGTCCTTCAAACACTTAACCATATCCAACCCTAGACCTCCAAATGGTCTTGAGTGACCCCCAAACGGTCTTGAGACCGTTTGGGTAATCCCCAAATGGTTTTGAAATCGTTTGGGTTAAATAACCCAAAAAGTCAAATCAATCAAGTTGAAAATCAGCACTTAATCCAGTTAGGGTTTGCCTAATTGATTAGCCTTCAACTCATGATTCCTTTGGAATTAATCCATAAAATTTGGTGAATTTTTAAACAACATCATTAGGAACAGGAATCGCAACCGGTCAACCTTTGGTCAACCCTATCAAACGGTTTTGAAACCATTTTCCCAAAAAGGCAAATAAATCAAATTGAAAATCAGCACTTAATCCAATTAGGCTTTGCCTAATTGATTGGCTTTCAACTCACGATTCCTTGGGTGTTAACCCATCAAATTTGGTTAGTCATTAACCAACATAATTAGAAACAGGATTATCAAACGGTCAACCCTTGTTCAACTCACTCAAATGGTTTTGAAACCGTTTTCTCCCAAATGGTTTCAAACCGTTTGCTCTCAAACGGTTTGGTGAAACCGCATGAGCAATTAACTCAAAACCGTATGAACCATGATCTCTTTGTAAAAAGTATCCAATATGATGTCATCATCATATACCTTCGTCCCTGAAGTTCTAACAACTTCTGATTTCATGAAATAACCATTTTCAACAAGCAATTAAACAAGATAATGAAGGAATCATTGAAATTGCAAGATTAATGGTTGAATAACAATGAAAAAGGGTTCAAGTTATAAAACCCACCTCCAATTGAGCTCCAAATCTCCATGTCCACGGAAAAAATGGTGTATGCAACTCCTTTCACCGTTTCAAGGCTCGTCCTCAAGGTTTGAGTGAAAAGGAATGGTTAGAATTGAAGAGGAGATCGAAATAGGAAGAAATCCATAATTTGTTTTCGATTTCCACCATGGAATCAAGGTGAAATTGATCAAGAACCTTACCAACAGGTTGGGGGTCGTCCTCATGATCCTCCCAAGCTCCCTTGGTCGTTTCCCATGCAAGGAGAAGAAGTGGGGTCGAAAAAGCCTTCCATTTGGCTTGTAAAGGGTCCTTTTATATGAAATTCAAGGAGAGAGAAAGTACCTTATAAAAATATCATTTAATCCCAAAAATGTGGCCGCCTCTTCCCCCTTATCTTCCTTAGGGACAAGTCTATCTTGTTTGCCTCTTATTCCTCTCAATTAACCATGATTTAAAGAAAAGCAAATTAAGTACCTCAATTCATATTATATTAATATCCATATGTGAGTGGATATTTCTTTTTCTTATAAAATTGTGTGTGAGTTATCCACTCCCTTGGATATTTTCGTGGTCCTTGCAAGGATCAAGGACGTCACATACACATATGAATCCAACCATTTTAATTTTGGTTGAAGGCCCTTTAATTAATACATTCATTTTTGCCCTAAATCGAATTAGGGTTTCAATTAGGATTAAACATTGATTATTTTAATATCAAGATTCTCTATCCTCCAACTTAATTCAAATGAGGCGCCCCTCTCATTTTATTTGCTGTAAATGATGCCAAGAAGCATTAAGGACCTTATTGAAGTGGTAATTTGCATATTGAACCCTAGGTTTTGGGTAAATTGCACTTTACACCAAAACTAGGTTTTAATGCACAAACATTGCTCTATCAGCTCTTTCTTGGTATTCAGGCTTCCATAAGCCTTCACTCTCATGATGCTTCAACACATGAGGAACATATTCTCATGCAAAATTTGCACTTAAACCCCTCAACTTGGGTATTTTGCACATTAGTCCAAAACAAACAAAACATTGATTTCGACAATGTTCAAAAAGGACTAGAATTGCAACCTAAGTTCCTCGTGAGGCCTAATTACTTTTCATAAGATGAGATTAAGCATTTAATCACATTTCTTAATCAAAACACCTAGGGTTAATGTATAACCCAGGTCAGGGTTGTTATGGAAACTGATTACAATACCAGATGATGATGACGAGCTTGCAAAAAAACCCAAGAGAATACCTATCAAAGTGCTCAGACACTTTCCACTTATACCACGCCTAATGCGGTTATTCATGTCATCAAAAACCTCACCCTTAATGAGGTGGCATGCAGAAGAATATGAAAATGATGACAAGTTAAGACACCCGGTTGATTCACCTGCATGGAAAACATTTGATGTGATGCATCCAGAATTTGCTGCAGACGCTAGAAACCTTCGATTGGGACTTGCAACTGACAGATTTAATCCTTTTGGGACAATGAGTACTTCTTACAGTACATGGCCTGTTGTGATTATTCCATATAATTTACCTCCTTGGTTGTGCATGAAGCAACTATATTTTATGTTGTCCCTACTCATTCCTGGACTAGCTTCACCTGAAAATATAGATGTGTACTTGCGTCCATTGATTGATGAGTTGAAAGAACTATGGGATACTGGTGTACATACATATGACGCTGGAACCAAGGAATTCTTTCAGATGCGTGCTTCTTTATTATGGACAATTAGTGATTTTCCAGGATATGCACATCTATCTGGTTGGAGTACTAAAGGCTACAAAGCATGTCCCTATTGTAATAAAGATACTGTCTTACATTGGTTGCCACATTGCCATAAAGTTTGCTACAGAGGACATCGTAGGATTTTGCCAACTAGCCACAGATTCCGAAAAGAAGCAAAGGCATTTGACGGTGAGCAAGAATTTAGGTGTCCACCTAAACCACCTTCTGGAGCTCAAATCTTGTCACAATTGGAGGACGGAACAACTGTAATTGATAAGAAAAGGCCAAGAGGTAAGGATTCAACACACAATTGGGAAAGGAAAAGCATATTTTTTGAGCTACCATATTGAAAAACTAACATTGTAAGGCACAATCTCGATGTCATGCACATTGAGAAGAATATATGTGAGAGTATTGTTGGAACATCGCTAGGTTTGAAGGTTAAAAGTAAGGACAACTTGAATGCAAGGAAGGATTTGGAGGATATGGGAATCAAATTTCCGCTTCATCCAAAAATTGTTGGTAAATATACCATCCTACCTCCAGCTTGCTATACAATGAAAAAAGATGAAAAAACATTATTTTGCAACCTCCTAAAATTTGTCAAAGTTCCAGAAGAGTATGCGTCTAATATATCTAGCTGTGCACGGCCGAAGGATCAGAAGATGCTACCAATGAAAAGTCACGATTATCACGTGCTGATGCAACAACTTTTGCCATTAGTTGTCACTGTGTCCTTGCCCAGTAAGAATGCTAAGTCATGTATTATTAATCTTTGTCACTATTTTCAAAGGTTGTGCACTAAAGTCATAGATCCAATTGATTTTTCTGCATTGGAAAATGCAATAGCTGTTACACTTTATGAGATGGAGAAGATATTCCCTCCATGTTTTTTTGACATAATGGTGCATCTATCAGTCCATCTCTCTTATGAAGCTAAGATAGCCGGCCCTGTTCAGTATCGTTGGATGTATCCAATTGAAAGGTAACATTTCACACGTCATGATGACTTTACCTATTGGAATGTAATTTATCATAATATTTTCCTCAACTTTGTTTTCAGGTATCTGATGACCCTAAAAGGATATGTTCGTAATAAAAGATATCTAGAAGGGTCAATAGCAGAAGGATATATAGCTGAAGAGTGTCTAACTTTTTGTTCAAGATACTTGGATGGAGTTGAAACAAAGTTAAATCGGCCAAATAGAAATGATACTGCCGAAGCAAATTTGGAAAACGAGCCAACACTTGACAGTGATGATTGGTCTATTTTCTCCACAGTAGGTCGTGGTATTGGTAAAATGCTAACATGTGTCTTGGACGAACATACATTGAAACAAGCCCATAAGTATGTACTATTCAATTGTGAAGCAATTGAACCCTACATTAAGTAAGTTAGTGTCAACTATCTTCTATTAATAAAATGCTATAACATATTCCAATAACATATTGCACATATTTTGTATTCAGGATACACTATGATATGATTAGGCAAAAACATCCTCAAAAGTCCTTAAAGGAGGTTCAGAGAATACATAGTAACTGATTTGATGGATGGTTTAAGGAACATGTAAGTTTAGTTGTGGTAATTAAATTAGTTATGCTTCATGAATAAAGTCTAACAAACTTTTCTTTTGTTAGATTGAGACACTCCTAAGAACATATATGGTAGATGATAAAATCAAGTCTCTTTCTCAAGGTCCACATCAACTAGCCATTAAGTACAAGGGCTATGTTGTCAATGGTCACAGATTTCATACCAAGGCAAAAGATGCAAATCGAACAACACAAAATAGTGGAGTCTTTCTGGTAGATAAGACTGATTGTTATTCTAAAACCACTGACCACAATCCAATTACTAGAGATATAACCTACTATGGTGTTTTGAAGGATGTTATTGTGCTCAATTATTATGAACACTTTAAGGTGACATTATTTAAGTTTGATTGGGTGGACATCTACTCAACGAGGGGAATAAAGCATGATGAACATGGGTTGAATCTTGTTAATCTTAGACACCTTCAAACTACAGGAGAACCATTTGTAGTGGCATATCAAGTTGGACAAGTATTTTATGTAGAAGATGTCACTGCAAAAGGGTGGCATTTTGCTGTAAAGATTGCCCCACGGGATATGTTCAACATGGAAGAACAATCTTGTATTGAGAATGTTGAAGCTTATGTGCAAGGTGAAACTGGAGATGGGCAATCAATGACATCAGAGGATGGAGATACTGATTGTGACATAGTTAGATTGGATATGGAAGGAATTACTGTTGCTAGTTCAACAACTGAAAAAGACCAATCCCGAATTCAGCAGGATGATGAAAGTGTATCTCAAAGTAATGATGATGATTGTTTTGAATGAGAAGATTACAAAATAGCAGCCAATGTTTCTTTTTGTTTGTCATTAATAATTGACTTAAATAAGCCTTTTATTGGCTCAATTTATCTCTTTAATTTTCTGTCTCAAATTGTGCTCGAGCTAGGTGTATCAATTTTGCATGTCTGACATTATTCTTATTCATATTTATCCTTGTCTCTACTGTTGTTAATAATTATATTTGCTTAAATATCTGAGTTTCATTTTCAAATATTATTAATAAAATTGTTATTATGCTGTTCAATATTTTTCTAAATGTGACCATTTTTATGTGACTTGATATACTCAAGATGAGAGAACAGTACAGTGACAACTGCCATAACATGACAGCCGCAAGCAATGATAAGAACAACAACAATGACTCATGTACGGTGACTCATTTGCCTAGCATTATTTGACATGCTTGTTGGCAATCTTTGAACATGTCAACCTCAAATCACTCCAAAAAACATTTAGCTTCCATTCCAACTGAAATTTGTAATGATAGAGCAAACAAATTCAATAAAACTGCTGCTAGCTCTGCAAAAAATGCCCAATCAGCCACGTCTCCCCAAGACTCTAATATGGCAAAAAATGCCCAACCTTCTGATGGGCTAGGTAGTCATTTCATTCATATCATTGTATTTATAGTGCTGCATTTAATCATATATAATTATGCATATATTTATTTTATCCTTTATGAATGAATGCTTAGGTCAAAAACATCGAGCAAACAAATTCAATAAAACTACTGCTAGCTCTGCCAAAAATGCCCAATCAGCCACATCTCCCCAAGACTCTCAAACATGCACAACTGAAAAGGAGATGGGAACAAGGTTCCAAAATCAGCAAAATAAAGAAAGTGGCGATAAAGTTACAAGATCAAGAATTTCATAGCTACCCCGTGTGCCTAATGTCAATGCTTCCGTGTCTGTTCATTCAAGAATTGTAGAGAATAGAGCTGCCAGTAACCAAAATAGCAATGTATTTCCTGATAACATGGACCAAAATAACATCTTTGATCACCATGTTGAGTCATTGAATGTTACAACACCACCTTCTGATGGGTTAGGTAATCATTTCATTCATATCATTGTATTTATAGTGCTGCATTTAATCATATATAATTATGCACATATATATATTTTATCCTTTATGAATGAATGCTTAGGTCAAAAACATCGAGCACGTGGCCGAACACAATGTTTGAAAGTTTGGAAAAGAAAGCCCGACGATCCAATTCCCATTGAGAAAAATCAATTTGGACAACCAGTAGGTGAAAACCAAAGTCACTTATCAAGTTTTCTGACAACCATTGCAAGAGATCCCAATCTTGGTCCACTAAACTATGAGGATTGGAGACAATTTCCAGCCAATAAAAAAGATTCTATATGGAATTTTGTGAAGGTATATTATTAAATTTTATTTTTAAATGGTTAAATGAAGCATCTAATTGATATCCTTTATGTCGGTAGAGTAAATTCACAATGGATTCAGATCTGAAGGAGGGGACAATGAAGAGACTAGGAAAGAAATGGAAGGACCACAAGTGCGAGTTAAGGAGACTATACTTCGTAGAAGATAGTCCATACGAACAACAACTTGAACAAGTTGTTCCCCGCGTGGACAAGTCGCATTGGAAATTTCTTATCGATTATTGGAGGAGTAATAAAGGAAAGGTAATATTATTTTTTCTATTTGTTGATACTTACAGTACCGCACAGATAATTACTATGCACAATACTGCAATGTTTTCCACAGAGGAAGTCTATAACTAACAAGACAAGTAGAAAATTTCAAAAGGTTAGCCATACAATAGGAACCAAGTCGTTTGCATGTTTGAAATATGATGTAAGTTAGTAATTTTTATGATCCATTTAGATAATTTGATGGCATCCGTTAATTTGATGTTTACAATAACCTTGTTTGAATGATAAAGATAGAGAAGGAAATAGGTGGAGAAGTGGATCCCATAATCTTTTTTGAGAAAACTCATCGTAAAAAAGATGGGAGCATAGTTGATGTTGAATCCACCAAAATTTTGGTACAACACATAATATCCTATAGTATTATGTTACATTTACTAATTTCATAGAGTTATATATTTGGTATAAATTGCATCTCGTATGATTTGTTGTATGTAGGAAAAAGTTTCTGAGGTAGGAGAAGAGCTGCGAAGAAAACAACCTGATGTTACTTCAGATGAAATTTATAGGAATGTTATGGGAGAAGAGAGACCAGGATATGTTGGTGGTTATGGACTTGGACCATCACCTTCTGATATCTGGGGCAAGAACCGTAAATCTCGAGAAGCTGAAGAAGCACAAAGGAAGCATTTCCAGGATAAGCTTGAAGAACAACAGTTGGAATTTGATGCAAAACTTCAACAACAAAAGGATGAATTCAACCAAAAATTAGAGGAGTTACTTGTCGTAACTAGAGCAGGAAACAGTCAAGCACAACATGTTGGCACTGGCCAAGTATGAATACTTTTTATACAAGATGTGTGGTATCAATTATTTTCCATATTGAATTTTATGGACTTATGACAAAAATAAAATAATTGTGCAAACAAACTTATCAATGCAAACTCCACTCCATATAAGACATTCATCATTTCAGAAGGGACAAGTATGATTGTATTACTGTGAATTGCGCTTCATTTTACGTTTATATAAATTTGTTATGTCAACTGTATTTTTTTTGTGGGATGTGTATCTATTGAGTTTTACAGATCCAGATGCTAGAATTGCATTCGGTCGAGTCTCTGGGGTTGATCCCATGAAAAGGGTGGGATGTGCAATTTTAGGCTCATCATTTGTTGCTGTTTATGTAGATGTTTCTTTGTTGGGCAATGATCCTCTAGTTAGACCTTATGATCAATATCAATCTGTTGATGATGTTGTTGGAAACGTCATTGCATGGCTAAAAACACATATGTTGCCAAGGTGAGCATAAAGTATTGCTTATACTGTTACATAATTGAAAACAAAAGTAGTATCTAAATTCATATCCATTTGATGCAGGACATGAAGTTTAAATTTAATTGCATTCTTGGATACTATCTAAAGAGAGGAGAGCTATAGTTGTTTTTATGTAATCCACTTTGTTATTTGTACATGCTGATCCAAAGTAATGGTGTTTCATGTCCATTGTCGTAGACAATGTTGCCAAATAACAATCCTATTTTGTTTTGTCCTACTTTTAATTTTGTTATGGAGAATCTTAGTATTATGGATGATACACGCATTATGATTGGTTTGTGGTTTTTAGCTATGAGCAGTGTTTTAGATTCTTGTTTGTGGGTACGGATGAGGTGCATTACTTGTACGAGTGATGTTCTGTTTTCTCACTGCGTTGTTTTTGAATGTTTTGTTTTTGGTACTAAGTATAATATAGCCTGGTGTTTTTGAATTTTGCAGAGGTACACTAAGTCATTGTCAACATTTCAGAGGTCTTCTCTGGTTGAGAAGTCTAGGAAGAATCCTCAAGAAAGAATGGGTGTTCTTAGTAATGTGGGTTCCTCCTTGTTCCCTTAATTGTTAAAACAACATTTGTATATTTGTCTTTTTTCCTTTACCCCCTCCATCTAAAATAATACCCTTTCTGTAACATGTGGTTGTGATGCAGGCCCTAAAAGCCAATAACTATGGTAATGATCCTCTGTTAACTGCAGCTCTGTACTTGGAGATTAATTAAAGGCCAATCTCGAGAGCTGACAACCTATGTATTGATGTCTTGTCCGACTGCCCAGGGCTCCCATGGGACACATCCATTCCTAATATAATAGTTGGCACTTTGGAGATCTTTGTCATGGATGGAGGATGCTCAGCTGTGGTGAACTTCTCTGCGCAATGTGACGCCCATAGGCATATTCAGGATCTCATTCGCTGTGGAAACATGAAGGGCGTTGTAAGTAAAATCTTTTATTGTATTTCGTTTAAATTAGTTAAACAAAATACATAAAAAAATTTTACTGACAACGCAATTAATGTTTCCACAACAATTGAGATCATGAATAAGCCTGCAGAGAAGTTCACCACAGCTGAGCATCCTCCATCCATGCCAAAGATCTCCTAAGAGCCAACTATTATACTAGGAATGGATGCGTCCCATGGTAGCCTTGGGCAGTCGGACAAGCCATCAATAGTTGATGTAAGTTTTGAATTTTGACTACTTAGCATATGTATGGGTTTTTGAATGCTTAAGAGATACAAGTTAACTAAAACCTAACCATAATTTAAGAGTTAGGTACATTTTTCACTTTTTCCTTTGTCATCCATGAAGTTATTTTATTTTGGTGTCCTTCACTGTCATTAAGCTAACACGAAATCATCATGCTATAGTATGCATTCTTGGATACTATCTAAAGAGAGCAGAGCTATAGTTGTTTTTATGTAATCCACTTTGGAATTGGAGGTTGTTCTTTACCCCTTTGTGTTACAGTTCTATCTTGATGCTGGAAAGGGACATGTATACATGTACATTTTTGTGAAGATCGAGTTGCATTTAATTTCAAAGACTCCTTTTGTTGAATGCATGTCTGAAGCTTTACATGGGCATGATAGACATTCTATTGATGCTAAGTGTGCACAAAGATGGTATGCTACTAACTTATAATGATACATATCATACAAGTGAACCAGAAGTTAACATCATTATTTCTGCCCATGCTTTAGTGCTTCTATGCCCATCATTTGATTTTTAAAGATACCAAACTTATTTACATATCATTTCAGTTTCCATGGAGAATCTTAGAGTGGAGAAAAATGTGTTGAGTTCTCAATTAGAAGAGAAGGATGATCTGAAGAGGGAAGGCTATTCAACATGTCACTTTGTAAGTGTAATTGTAATTTTTTATAAATTCCCTTCAAGTGACGACTTGAGCTGTTGTGATAGTTGAACAATCACATGTGTTTTTGCATATGCTAGATTTTGTTGGAGGTCCATCTGTCTATGAGGCTTGCACCATTAGGGGTGACAAGGCTTCCTCTATATATAATATGAATTGTGCATGCTCTGTTTTGCATCTACTTTAAGCCAAATACGGCCAAAAGCCCTGCAGTTCTACATTCCTATCCCTGATCTCTTTCTGATTAACACACATAACTCCAAAGGTGCACCCAAAGTGGTGGATTAAGGAAAATACAAACTTTCCAGGCCTTTTTATGTATAGTTACTTTCATGTTCTTGAATTGGACATGATCAGGTTAGAAGTGGAGCCAACCAAGACCAAACTAGTTTTTAGCTATAGGGAGGACTATAGTGGCTGAATACAATCCAAGACAACCCAGTTGCAGCCTTGTCAAATATGTGAGATAATGACTGGTTTATAGGTCAGATGGTGGAATTTCCTTCTGCATTGAGGGAAGCATTGCACTTTGTACAATGAGCTGTGGCAACCACATCTTTGGATAATAACTACATGCTTCTGAGGAGTATGCTCGACTTCCCTGTAGGACAAGAATGTTTGGTGCACATCTTTTCTACATCTCTGTTTAATGATTAACTCATGAATTTACCATTGCATATTCCAAACATTTTTTGTAGAGCAGGAATCATTATTTACCTTGTTATTATGTCTCATTCTTCACATGCCTTCATACATATTGCCAAGGGAATTTCATCTATTGGGAAGTTTTTATATTGTTCTCTGTTGAATAAGCAAACATCACTCATAATTATTGAAGTTAGTTCTCTTATTGCTTTGATAGAGATGGAATGTAAACTTCTTTTTAATTTGATGAATAAGCAAACATGAACATTGATTTGATAGAGATGGAATGTAAATTTCTTTTTAATTTGATGAACGAATGTACTGTCAGTTAGTCTGTTGGTGGATTCGACATGGATGTTGCAGCTACTCTGTATTAGGCTACTTGGTGGATTCAACCTGGATGTTGAGTACTGCTGCATATGTATTGACTATGGATATGTTTGGACCTATTGTTGATAATGCAGGTGGCATTGTTGAGATGAGTCAGCAGGTAAATTATTTGCTTCTACAAGGATCATCACATTTGTTTCTACACATCTATTAATTGAGCATATGTGGTATATTTCTGTGTTAGTGGTGTGATTATCAACAGATTTGTACTGTTGAAGGATGGCTGTAGCGAGTGCAAATACCTCTTGATGATGTGAATGAATCTCAAGAATGAGAATGGGGGATGGCCGAGCCCAATAGTTTGATCTATAGGTATGGATTTTTTTTGTTTATTTCCTATACATGGTGCTAAATGTGATAATGTTGAAATTGATAGTGGCGGTTTGATGTTGTAGGCTCTAATGGATTTGTAGGATGAAAATGAGCAAGTTCTTGAGAATGGTTGCTTGTTTATCTGTAATCTACCCTTTGCTGCCATGTAAGAATGAAATCTGGGGGGCTAACTAATATTGAGCTCCCTAATAAGCAAAAGTCATTCCAATTAGCAGAGGTATCTTCATGTGCTAGATCCCTTCTTTTTTGCTGCATTTCTAGTTGCTGATTTTCCATTTTATTTGTTATTCTAGATGTTGGTTTCCAGCTTATTTGTTATTCTAGATGCTGGTTTACAGCTGATTTGTTATTTCTTTTTCGAAGTCAAGTGGCTATACATCGATCAATTTGTTATTTAGATTTGAATTTTCCAGCTGATGCTTATAATTTCCACTCTTCAGTGACCTTTAGCCGGATAGATCCTGAAGGAAAGTTGGTCATGGGCTTCAGTGTGCTTATCATAGGCACCATAGCATGTATGGCGTTATTTTGATGGTAAAATGAAGTGGTTGATACTTCTTTTTGTTAATGCTCGCTTTGTATTTTGTAGAGGTGCATTATGAAGGGAGGCCATTGAGAAACTTGATTCAGTCCTTTGGTAGGTCTATTTAATCTAGAATGAGAAGGTGCTTGCTGAATGGGTTGCTGAATCAACTATGCTATACTCAATCCATGTAATTGTTGTTGATTGCCGTTAGCCACTACTCCTTGTACATTTACTGAACTATGCAAAGTAGACGACAACCCTTGAGGCACAATTGGCTGGGAAGAAGGTAACATGATGCCCAAAATGACAAGTTGTCTTGCAGGTGGAGGTTGGGTGGTTGAGGGGAATCCACTAGAAAGATACATTTGAAGACGTGGAAGATGTCATGTGGGCTGCAAGTATGGTGGCATATTCTGTTTGTTCTATTGAAGACAAGTTCCTTCAATCAGTAGTTATTGTACTGTATAGAAAACTATTGTATGAAAGTATGCCATTGGTATTGTATTCAATATAAGGGGCAAGGTAAAATGTCCTCCCCATGTAATTGTCATTTGTTTATAAATAAAAAATATTCATAATTTCAAAAAACTGAGTTTGGTTGCAATTGGCATTCAATTAGAAAACCTGATAATGAGTTGAAAACTGAATGACTAAAAGACATGAAAATGTAGTAATACAGAACTAGTATTCATTAGTGGCTTTTTTTATACGCCATTAAACTCAATAAGAACATTTTCATACACCAACATAATACAAAATAGTGGCATTTGTATAAAAGCCAATTGATGAATAGTGGCTTTTTTATAAATGCCAAATGATGGTTTAGTGGCCTTTATGTGGCATTTATTCGAAGCCACTAAAGACAAACCTTTATTGGCTTTTACAACTTAAGCCGCTATCTTCCTAGTGGCATTGGCGCTAGAGGCATTTTTTTAAATGTCAACAAATGCCACTGAACCTGTTTACTGGTTTTTTTTTTTTAGTGGCTATTCTGAAAGGCCGCTAATGAGTATGTTTGCTTTAGTGTCTCCTCCTATAACCATCCACCCTCGCTCTCTCTCTCCTTCCTCCTCTGTTTTGACATGGAGTGAGTGCCTTCTTTCCTATAATTACTTCTTCTCTTTCCTCCTGTCCCATCCCTTTCGTCTTTCTTGATCCAGCTGTCAACATGTTTCATGTTTCCCTATTTAACTGGTACCATATCAATGCCTGTTCTCTTACTTTACTCTTTCCCATGATCCCTTTTTTATTCTTTTTTCCTTTCCTCTTCATCCATTAAATCTAACTAGAGCTTCCAACAATGATAATATGGTTTTGTAGCATCTATCACTTCTTGTAGCTTTGTAAGCTCTCAATGGACAAGGACATCTTATTTGCAAAGTGATTGTAATAGAGGGTTGCATCCTATTTGCAAAGGAATATATGGAAGAACGCAGCGCTACAGGAGCCAGCCAGGGCGTGTCTTCCTTGTTCTGGTGGTGGAGTAGTGGAGTGAAGATGGTCATGTTGAGAAGGATATGAACTATGCTCCCATAATTCAGGAAGAAGGTATATGTCATTCACTAATATTCATTCCTTATGTCCATTCTAAGATTCGATAAAAGTGTTGGGAAAAGTAAAAGGATCCAACCCATGCCTAATTGGATTTGGACTTGAGTAGGAGTTGGCTTGTGCTACCAATCCTAATAGGAGTCAAATTTAAAAGGAAAAGAATATGGCTTTCTATGTGCAACATGGAGTTGGACTCAGAGTTAGACTCAAAGTTGGACAAGGATTCCTAGTTGTAACCACATGCATGGAGGCCTATAAATGGTTATGGGGGAGGCTATTGAGACACCACAGTGGTTGAGGTGTGATCCCTCCAGTTGCTTGTTGGTGCCTTCTGTGATAGAAGGTGTTGGAGAACAAGAACAATTGGAGGAGCTCTCTTGGTTGAATAAGAGAGGGTCAACGACTTTGCGTTGATGTTAAGTAGCAGCTGATAGTTGGTGAAACATTGAGTGTACTGACAGAGCAACTCTCATGGTTGATAAGAGAGGGCTAATGACTTTGTCTTGAAGAAAAGTAGTGGTTGGAGGTTATAGACATAGTGTTTCCATAGAGGAAACAATCCGGCCCAGTCACCAGTCACAATGGCATCAACCAATTCCCATCAACGACATCGGCCTCATAAGGAGATCAAGTAAAAAAGGAGGTTTTGTTAACACTGAGTGTGATTCTCTTTTTCCTCATGTTTGTTCTCATCTGGGGAGGACTGCCTAGATTTAGGGGCAATTAAATCTAGGCAGTGTGAGTTATAATCTGAATTACATAGTTCTTGTTGGCTGGTATTGTCTCATGGTTTTTCTCTCCTTGTCTTGGGGAGAGTTTTCCACGTTAAATTTGTTTTTTTTTTCTTTGAGTTTAAATTCTTATAGGTAACGCTTCCGCAATAACTTTTCATCACTTCCGGGACCGTATCGGTACAACATCTCAACCAGTGGTATCATAGTTGAGACTGCAGATAATGGTCCAGATGGGGAAGGATGAATATGTGATAATGATAAAATTGATCACTTCAAATTGGAAGATTTGAAAACTGAAGATGGATAATATTCTTTATTTCAAAGATCTGTATGTTCAGATAGAGGGATAAAAGTCAGAGAGTACATCTGATGTGGACTAGAAGAAATTAAACATGAAGACTTTTGGAAGAGTTTGAAAGTGGCTCAACATGTTCGTGTTCCATCATGTCTCAGAAGAAACCAATGTCAAAGATCTGTGGGAGAAGCTCAAAAAGTTATATGAGAGGAAGAAGACCATAAATAAAGCTTTTTTTAATATAAAGTTGGTGAACATCAAGTACCGGGATGGTACAAGCATCGTCGATCATATGAATAAATTCCAATGCCTTATAAATCAACTAGGGTCCATGAAGATGGTTCTTGATGATGAACTCCAGACTGTACTTCTTCTGGGTTCATTACCTGATAGTTGGGAGACACTCATAGTGACAATCAGCAATTCTACACAGGAAGGCAAGTTGACACTTGACTAGGTGAAGAGCAGTCTACTGAATGAAGAGACTCGGTAACAAGCCTATGGCGATAGCTGAGCAGAGGTGCACTTCACAGAGAGAAGAGGCATTAATAGAGCGAGAGACCACGACAGATCTAAAAGCTGCGGTAAGTCCCAGAACCGTGAGAAGTCTTTTGGTAAGTCCAAGTTGAAGAGTAGTATAGGGCACTTTCATTGCGGCAAGCCATGTCATTTCAAAAGGGATTGCAAGGTTTGGAAAAAGAAGCATTTGTCTGAAGCCAAAGACAAGAAAGATGATGATAAGAATAATACATCAACAATCTCAAATGACTAGTACGATGACGACGATGTGGTCTTAACAGTCAAACATGAGTGTTTGCATGCTGAGGATGATGCTTCTGAGTGGGTGTTGGATACATCAACTTCTTCTCATGCTTCACTGAGTAACGAATTCTTCACTTCATACTGTAACGAGCCTGACCTGGGTTATGAGGTAACCCTATTTGTTTTGGCTGAGTAAGTTTCTTAGAACTTTAACATAATCCTCTAAGCTGTTTTGTTATCATGTGACACACTTATGTTTCAAGTTTGGTCCCGATTGAATGTTGTTTGAGCAATGTTCTTTTGTTTTGGACCAAAGTGCAATTTACCCAAGTTGAGGGGTTATATTGAAAAATTTCACATTTTGAATGTACCCCATGTGTTTTAGCATCATAAGAGAGAGAATGATGCAAGGTGGAGGCTTGTGGAAAGCCTAAATTCCACGTTTGAACTTGTTTGAATAATGCTGGTACCTTGTGTACCAATTTTGGTACAATTCGTAATTTACCCAAAAGATAGGGTTTATATGCAAATTACCACCTGTAGAGTGTTCCTACTTCCTCTATGTATCATTTATAGGAGAGATAATGAATGATACACCATTATTGAATCAATTTTGAATGATGGTACTCTTGGTGATGAAATAACCAAGAAAAGGGTTGAATATGAAACTTAACTTGAGTTGTATCTAGTTGAAAAGCTTATATATGAGTTCCTATCGGCCAAGGAACCATAGGACAAGCCTCATATCGTTTTATGAACTCTTGGTAAATGCCATATCATGGAAAGCACCTCAAGGAGGTGGGTTGTATCGAGTTACAACTTCCTTAGTAAAGTTGTGACGGGTTGTGAATAAAGTGATGATTTAATTGATACATCTTATTCAAAGGGATAAGTAATGGACGAATTTGCATCTCTAGATGATCCTCACCTGTTTTTCAAGACAAGATAGATGTTTATTCATGCATGTACACGTGTCATCCATGCATGGACACGTGGCACCTACTAGCTCCTCATTTTTACCTTCCTTCATGAACAACAAGTATATATACCCCTAGTTTCACCCCTTGGTGCAATTTTGCGACCCTTACAACCCTCCTACCCTAAGGTATCATGAATAGAGCTCCTTTATCGTGAAGGAATGATGTGGTATCGTGCATAGATCCTTGGATATCTCCCATAGCAAAAGCATATCGGCCAAGTAGGTGATATTGGCCATATAGGGTGATATCGGCCATAGTGAAGTGTTTTTGGCCCCAAGTGAGAGGGATATCGGCCACAAGAGGTGGCATATCATGCAAGAGTTGTGAGGTATCGTGCAAAGGTTCTAGAGCAAGAAGTATCATAAATCTTAACCCTAAGGTGAGGCCATGATCATCTTCAACCTTGGATTGAAGCATGATTTTAGGGTTTTGAACTTCCTTTCTTTTTCTTCTTCGCCAATTGCTTATCCATGATGATTCCTTGTATATGAATGAGTTGTGAATGAGACTTGTACTTTTAATAAAGTCATCTTCAACCTTAGGAACGTGGAGCTTTGGATCTTGGAGCTTTGAAGTTGTTCTTAAGGCAGGTTATATAACTTGAACTAAACCATGTTATTATTCATCACCTAAATTTCTATACATAGTGAAATACTTTTAATTCCGAAATTTCCTGAAATAGTTGATGAAATTATGAGTTCTAGTAGTTGCTTAGACCTGTTGCCATGAATTATATCAGTTAGAACCAAGGTATAGAGCTTGAAGAAGATGGTGTCACTTTGTAAAAGTGATATCGGGCTCAAGCATATTCACAAGTAGCTCTAATCCGATATGGATATGTTTGTATGATATGTCATGCCTGATATGTTTGCATGATATGTCATGCCCGATATGTCTTGCATGATATGACTTGCATGACATGCTTGCACAATATTCTTGCATAAGATTCTTGCACGATAGGAAGTCAAGTATAGACTTCATGCACAATACAAGGATAAAAGTATATTTGTAAGTTGACATGAAACCCTAATTTGGGTAACCCGATATAAGTGAAGTGTAACAAGTGCTATTGCATGATATGATCACTTAATACATCATTGGTACTTAGTATCATGAGGCATACACAATCTTGCACGACATGGTTGCACGACACCTAACTTTGCACGACATGGTTGCACGATACATGACCTTGCAAGATAGGGTTGCACAATACACAACCCTAGACGATATGGTAACCCGACATGGTGATGAGTTGATACCTCTTAAACATTATGGGTGACACATATATGTGCCATGTGCCTGTTACAACCAACTCTAACCCAACATGGGTGTTCCAACCTAACATTTGATTGTATAGCCCGATATGGCTTGGTGCCCTACACTCCTATTGACTTGTATATTGGGTTGAGCCCGATATAGCAAACCCTAACCCGTCATGGCCAACCCTAGATGGTGAGACACCCGACATGGTGATTGATTGCACCTCTAGCCCGCCATTTTGATGGCTTAGTACCTCATACACGATATGAGTAATACATACAAACACCTTTAGCCCGATATGATTGGTGTTCATATACTTCTAGACCAATATGATGGTGTCTATACACCTACAACCTGATATGATGAACACATGAACACCTCTAAACCGAGACACCTTATGAAGGTGAGGGCAAGACACTTTTAGAAGTGATGACTGCAACACCAAGTAATGAAATGGCTAATACCTTGATAGGTGAAACACCTAAAGTGGTTGATAATGGTCAATCTTGTATAATCAATGCCTTAACCCGAGATGAGCCCATGCCATTGAAAATAGTTGGGCAATTCAATTGTGCAACTTATGACCAGTACACTATATGATAAATGTGATGGGCTAGTGCATAAAGTATTAGGATGGGAAATACCCTAATACAAGATAAGTTGATGAACTTAAGTAAGTTAAAAGTGACGAGGAAAGTGATACATCAAGACATGATTAATATCACATCCAGCACCTCAAGGTTGATATACCTTGATGTACCCTAAATCCAATATACTTGGATGAGTAACACATGAAGTGTGTTATGCAAATTGTCACATTGAGATGTAATGAGTTTAATGTACTTTGATAAGTGTAGGCTAATATACCTTGAGAAAGGGTTAAGCCAAGTTAATAAAGTATGATGTAATCATACTCTGGTAAGGATGAGAGAGGAACTCATACTTTGTGTTGATAATCATTTAATGATAATGAGAATAAATAAGTATGATTGAATACTTATGATATCAATATATGCTCCTAGATGTGTGGAGCAATGAATTAGGGTTTGGATCAATAAAATGAACATGAAACCCTAACCGACTATAAAGGGGAAACCCTAAATCCAATGATGGGAAGGTTGTAATTCTCTTATTGCATAAGCCTTATAAGGCATGTTAAAAACTTGTATAAAAATTATAATGACTAATGGTCTTGTGAGCCATGTGAATAATTTGTTGCCTAATGAGAGGTGACAAGATGTGTAATGGCCTTTTGAGCCATGTGAATAAGTTGTTGCCTAGTGAGAGGTGACAAGATGTTGGCCTTGTGAGCCATGTGAATAAGTTGTTGTCTAGTGAGAGGTGACAAGATGTGCAATGGCTTTGTGAGCCATGTGATAATATGTTGCCTAGTGAGAGGTGAAAACATACTTAACGGGCCTTGGGAGCCATGTGAGATGCTTGTATAACAAGTATCATGTATACATTGGTCTGAGGACCTAGAGGTAATAGTTACCTAATAAGTGGTAACATTGTTCTGTGATGAACTAAGGGTTTGAATACCCAGAACTAGTAATCATGATGATGATAATGTTGTGGGATGAGAATTCCCAATAATGAGATAAGGATTTGAGATCCTAAATGTTATATGTGTTCTAAAGAATTAAAAAGTACTTGATAGATGTATTACACTTTTCTTTGTAGCATTTGTCATAATAATTCATGTTTGAAAACTTGACTGATGCTAAAAGAATATGGTAATGCACTTAATTAACCAAGTGAATTCTCATCATGTAGTGCCCTGGCCATAGATCCATCAGTGTTAGGATTTGCTGATGGTGAAACGGGTTGCTTCGCGGCATAACTCGATGAACACATATTTTTGAATATGTGGGGGTGATGGGCGCGGATACCTTACGCCCTAATGTGAGATTGACATGAGATAAACATGAGATCTCTCAATCCTTCATTATATGTGTCGGGATTGATGTATCACGAATCTCCCGATGTCGGGATGGATGCATCACGAATCTCCCGATGATAAATAATGCTGGATAGATGTGAGATAAACACGAGATCTCTTGATTGTGAAGAGAGTGCAGCCGCCACTGTAGCTCTATAGAGAAGTTACCAGTATACCCTGGAAAACTATTTAGGAGTGACACAAGATGTCCTGCATGTGATCTCATACTGACCTAGATGAGGGAGGTCGTGGCAGCCGGCTCTTCCATTGACCTTGTATGGAACCGGCTTTGGGTTTCACAACCGAAGGTTGGAGTACGAGTGGTATATCTCATCTCCTCAGGGCATAAGTGTGATTGTAAAATGTAATTGTAAGGACCTTGACCTCTGTTTAGGGCTTATCCTGTTTGCTTTGCTTAACCTTGGTGCTTAGTTTCTTGCTAATCACCTTTAGTGGTGATTAGGGTTTGTTGGTGCTTTGTTGAGTGCTAGAGGTGATACTTGCAATATACCCAAGTTTAGGGTTTGTGGGCAAGTTTGTCACCTTGTGAGGTGTTCCTCCCTCTCCTTGCTTCCTCTGGTTTTGAGAGGAAGGGTTGGGCTCGTTGCCTTGGGCTTGGTTGATCTTGTTGGGCCTTGTTGTGCCTAGCCTTTGCCTCTTTGGACCTTGTTTCGGGAAAGTGTGCCTTGTGTCGGGCATGGGCTTGTATCGGCCTGTGGTGTGTCGCCCAGGGTGTGTGTCAGCCATGGTGTGGAGGTGTGTCTCCCATGGACCCTTTGACCTTCTTTGACCTCGTTTGTGTCACCACTAGTGGACACTTCGAGCTTGATGCTTGCATGTGGCAATGGCCTTGGACATGTGTTTAGGACATGTTAGGGTGGTGGCTTTGCACATGGACAAGTGTCCCTAGGTGGGCGACACCTTGCCTTATCTTTCCTTGGTTTCTCCTCCATCCTCTTCTATATATGTGTTCCCTTTCTCTTGCTAAGGATCCCTTTAGTTCCTTAGTTTCCCCTCTCCCTTGGTGCACAACACCCCCCTTCCTTTGCAAGCTTGGTGGTCGATCCTTGCCTTGGAGTCTTCTTCTTCCTCTAGTGGTGGCCGAACCTTAGAGTATCTTTCTCTCCTTCTTGTGGTGGTGCTTGGAGCTTGGATGTAGGAGCTTGGAGCTTGCTTAAGACGGGTTACATAACTCCTAACCCTAACTATAATACCTCTTCTATGTTCTTGTATGTTTCTTGTGATCATATCAGCTATGTATGTTGCTAGTTTGGTTTCTTGCTTAGTTGCTTCTTGTTGGCCGAACCTTGTTCTAGGGTTTCTTGTTGAGCAACACCCATCTCCCTCCTTGGTCTTGAGAAGTGAGCTTAAACTCTAGTGATATGAGCAATACTCCTCTCTCGTTTGAGTTGAGAGGTGAGCTTGTATTCTAGTTGCTTGAGCAACACCCTTCTGTCACCATGGATTCGAGAGGTGAGCTTTGTAGTGGTTGTAGACCTTTTTTAGGGTTGATCTTTGTGTTGCCCGATTGGTGATAAGAAGTGTGCAAGACCCCTCTCTCTTGGTTGTTGAGAGGTGAGCCATCTTCTTGATCCATTAGGGTTTTGGTGCCCTTGTGCTTGAGGTTGGTGACGACCTTGTTGGGTTGCATCTTGCTCGATATGGTCTTGGGGTTGTTGCTACTCGATATCCCTCTTTGGCCTAGAGCCTTGGACGTTATGTTGTTGTAGCTATGTCGGGTGTTACACCTGGTTCCTGCCTTGTTGTGTCGGGAGTCACACTATGATAAGTACCCTGCCCGACACACTTAACCTTGTTATACCTTGATGTGGTGAAGCTTTGCTAGCTAGTTCTGTGGTGGGCGTCTCCCCTAGCCCTGGCCTTGAGTGTTGGCCGATAGATGAGGTTAGCTAGCTGGACGACATGCTTTCCTTGCTCTTGTTTGAGGTTGTGCCCTGGTCGTTATACCTAGATGAGTAGAATGGTGGTCGTTACCCTTGTGTGTCGGGCGTCACACATGGTTGTGTCATCTGCCCAACACACCTGGTTCAGGTGGTAGCCTTGTGTCTGTACCTTGGACGTTATGGAGTATGTGGCTAGCTGGTGTCGGGCATCATAGCTTATGTATTTGAATGTTTCTATATGTGTGAATGTGAGAATTGAATTGATGTCTGAATGTATCTACTTGTGTGAAATTTTCCTTGGGACTTTTGTAGGTTTGTGGACTGTTTGTAGGCTGATATCAATGGATGCCATAAACCTACAGTTCAGAAAACTGAACTGTAGGTTCTCATCCTGTTGACCAGCCACAGAAGGCCTGCAAACTGATATGAAAAAAAAAAGATATAGGCATCGGTTATTTACAGAAAACCGTCAGCAAAGACCTACAACGTCGGTTATTGGATAAAAACTGATGCCTAATATTACAAAAAACCCGACCATGCAGGAATGCACGGCCGTGGTGGAAAAGGCGTCACTTATTCATATAAAATCGACGCCTATAGTACTAAACACGGCCATGCAGGGAAGCACGACCGTGTCGTCTTGAAGTATGGCGTCGGTTGTTTAGTTGATCACCGATGCCAAACAGGTTCACGCCACAGAAAACAACGTCATCTAGGACACTTTTTGCGTCGGTTACCAATTAAACACCGACGCAGAATGTGTCCTAGATGACGCCGTTTTCTGTGGCGCGAACCCTTTTGGCGTCAGTTTTCTATAAACAACCGACACCTCTAAGTTAAATAGGCATCGGTTAAAAAACCGACGCTGAAGTGTTAGACCTTTAGCGGCGCCCACATAGGCGTCGCTCGGAAACCGACGCCAAAGCGGGTTAAACAACCGACGCTAAAAGGCATTTCTGTAGTAGTGTGATGCCCGACAGAGTATCACCTAGTATCCCTAGCCGTTGCATATGGATGCCCATTGCACCTGATGAACGACATGCCCATAGGCTCAGTTGCCCGATAGGCTTTGTGGCCGTTGTACCCTTGATACCTGATGCAGTGTTGCATGACTTGAGGTGCACGACACGTGTTGCACGATACACATGAGTGCACGAGATGGCTTGGTTCCTTGTTGCCCGATATATGTGGTAGCCTGATACCTTACTGTGTGCTTGGTCGTTTTGTGGCTAACTTGTTTGGCCGATATGTGGGAGAAGTGTTTGGACGATATGAGGAAGTATTATGTCGATATCTCTTCTGGTTAGGGTAGTGGATGCTTCTAGTGAGGGTCTTGTCCTTCTGGAAAACCTATGTGCTAGATCTTGTCCTATGATGTCACATTTGGTTGATGTTGATGACCCTTGTTAAGCTTGATGATAGTAAGATAATTAATATGGTTGATCACACCTTGACATGAGATCCCATGTGTTTATGACCATCTTGAATTATATGTATAACGCTGAGTTAATGATAAGCATGTAAGAAGCTTTGCATGATGATATGACATATGTCTATGGTCACAGGTTGAGGCATGAATGATAAAGTATATAATCATCAGTACTGCCCTATGTTGATAATATAACTCTTCTGATAATCTATGATGATTATGCATACTAACCATGCAGGTACAGATGCATAGCCAGGTAAAGGGCTATGAGGTATACATGTTCGAGTAACACTGCTCTGAATGGTTACTCTTGATGATGAGATAACATGCATGATGTGTTTTGGTCTGAGGACCTGAGTTTGGCTAAAGTGCCTCGATGAGGTGCTATCCTCTCCTGATGATCTGGGATTGCTATCCCATGGTAATGATGTAAGCCTTGAGAGGCAGTGGCACTATGTGATGAGGGATTGAGATCACATGGCAATGTGATGATCCTTGAGATGGATCTAGATGGTTGGCAAGAGGCCAAGTGGTAACATGTAATGTTGAATCCTTGTGATGGATCAGGATGATGCTGATGACAGTTAAAGCATGCTATTGAATTCATGTTGTTTATTCTTGTTATAGTCTGCATGCTACACAACTTGATTGCCTCAACAATCCACTTAAAATATACTAACTAATTACAGTGGAAAATATCATGTAGTCTGCCCTGGCCATAGATCCATCATCGTCAGTAGCTGGTGATGGTGAAACGGGTTCTCCTGCGGGTTAACCCAGAGCGCATATTGTTGAATATGTGAGGTTTCTCCTAGCCTAAAATAGTGAGGATTCGAGTGCAGCTGCGGTTGCAGACACGGGATATGTATAGAGCATGGTGAACAAGCCCATGGCTCATGATATGTGATATGGGAGCATGAATGAGTTCATGGCTCAGAGCACGGTGAACAGGCCCATGGCTCAGGTTCACTAGCGCCGAGACCTATACGAAGGCGGGCTAGGCAGAGGGTAGCCTACGGGAGCTGACCCTGTGGCTGAGGCCAGTTAAGCATGAGACTGCGGTCCTGCTTGTGTTGTACTTGTCCTGGAGTCTGGCTCTTCCATTGACCTTGTATGGCACCGGCTCCGGGTTTTGCAGCCGTCGGTTGGATCTGAGTGGTACGACTCACTTCCTCAGGGCATAATAATACATAATCCATCTGAATAGTATTTACTGCTTAAGGCCAAACACGAAACATTGGTTGAGGCCTTGCTTGTGTAGTTAATCTTGTTATACATGCAGTTGCTTATACGTCCCTTATGTTATGTGGTAAGATCTTATAAATCTTATCTGTCAATCATGTTCCATAAAGAGATGTTTGGTTATCTGCCTTCCATACAACCTGGTAAGCTTGATGGTATGAATAAGCTTTGCTATATAGACTACTCTTGTTGTACCATTTATCAGTAATCTGCTGTTGTTGCTTTATCTTTCTTTGGTTTTATAGTTTTGACGGGGAGTTATGTTTCTCGCTGGGACTGTGTGTCTCACCCACTGGTTTATAACCTTTTTAGGTGTTCGAGGTAGACATGGTGGTGGTCACGGAGTTGCGGCCGAGCAACAAGAAGAGCAGTAGAAGGCAAGAGATGGACATGATGTTGTTTTGGTCATTTCGTAGTAGAGTCTTAGAGTCATCCCTGTACTCTCAGGTCCTTGGGAGCATTTTGACATTGTTTCACGATGTATAGTTGTTGATGGTTTGTATATCCTACTACTGGCCGAATGTGGGTCGTTATGTATATATATAACATGTGATGAACTCATGTGATAGCTTCACAGCTGATCTCCTAAGCTGTGGACACATGTCAGGATTTTATAAATGTTTATATAACCTGTTTTTTTGCAGGATGTGGATCGGAATGTAATAGTTTCTAGGTTAATCTTCTTTCTGCAATCGGTTTTAATTAACCCGTGTTTTTGGTAATCTGTGGTTATGGTGATTTCCACATGTTTTTGCGTAACACCTCATTGTCTGTGTGATAGTGGGATGTGTTGCCACAGTAATCAGCCATATAGCATGTTTGCTTAAGGATTTAATATGGAAATCATTGGCTGATGTTACCTTTCTTTTATGCATCCTTAGTGGATAGATGTTATTTATGTTTCTTTACATTCCTTGCAAAATAGATAGATGATTTATAATCTACCATGGGTAGATGCAAAGTTGTCCTTAGGAAAGGAGATTACTTCATTCTATTCATACAGTGAAGTATCCTACCTATTAATATAAAAAGAACCTCTGCTAAGTTTATAAATGCTTAATATGTGATAATAATATGGTCAACAGAGAGTTATATCTCTCGTTGGGACAATTGTCTCACCCCGTGGGATCCACATTTTTTTTAAGTGGACATACACGAGGTGGAGAAGAATCTTTCTGCAGAGGATGAACAACAACTGAGGTAGCAATGACAGCTTAGGTTGAGTGTACTGTCTGTCGTGTCTTCTAGATAGAAGTCCTATGTGTCGTCTCTGTACTCTTAGGTCCTTGGAGTTGGTTCATACTAGTTTCATGAATAAGTAGAGATTTTAGCTTAAATGTCTCGAGGTTTTATTTTTCTCTAGTATGTGTTTTGATAAAGCAACTGTTATATGTTATCCTAGATGGCACATTGTATGTAAAATGTGAACAATAATGTATATAAAGTTTTGGTTCTTCCTTAATGAGTTTTCCTAGAAATGGATCTCTTTGCAAAATTGTTTTAATTTTTAGTGATTTTTGTTAATCCGCTGTTTATGTTTATTCCACTTAATTAATGACGATTTGTTTGTCGGTTTGATGTCGGTCGTTTCACATACATGAGGGGAGATTTCTGGAGAGTGAACATGGCAAATTTCAGGTTGTCCAAAATTATCATGATTTGAGATATTTGTATTCAAACAAGTGTAGGTTGCATGCTCACACTGAAGGATGTTTGTCATGTTCTAGTTTTGTGACTAAGTTTGATATTAGGCTCATTCTTTGATAGAGAGGGTTGTCATCTGGATTTTGGTGGTGGGAAATGTATGATCACCAAGGGGTATATGGTTATTATACGAGACAAATTGTGTCCTACATTGTACAAGACCCATCTTAAGGTGCTCAAAGGAGGTCATATATATACAGTTGAGGATCACTAGACAGATCTATGACACAAACGGCTAGGAAACATGAGCGATAAAGTCTTAAAGATTTTATCAAAGAAGAGATTGATTCCTTGTGGCAAGGATATTGGTCTTAGTTCATGTAATGCATGTAAGACACGAAAGAATCGACAAGTTTCTTTTAAGATAATATCGAAGGTGAAGTGAGATGTTCTATAATTGATTCATTCAGATGTGTGCGGTCCATTTGAGGTAGCTTCACTGGGTGGCAATAGGTATTTTGTCACATTCATTGATGATGCATATAGGAAGGTGTGGGCCTACTTGCTGAAGACCAAGGATCAAGTCTTTCAGTGTTTTAAAAAATTTCTTGCCATGGAGGAGTGGGAGATAGAAAAAAAAGTGTCTTTGCACATACAATGGAGGAGAGAACACCTCCTGGGAGTTCTAAGATTAATATGTGCAACACGGAATACGAAATGAAAGGTCAGAGCCCAACACACCCACAACACCATGGTATAGCTGAGAGAATGAATCGTACCATATTGGAGAAAGTTCGATGCATGTTGATGACTATAAAGTTGTTAAAGATATTTTGGGATGAGGCAGTGAGTACTTCCTGCTATCTGATTAATTGATCTCCATCAATTCCTTTGAGGTTTGGTATACCTGAGAGGGTATGGATAGGAAAGGATGCATCCTATGCTCATCTATGAGTATTTGGGTGCAAGGCTTATGCACATGTACCAAAAGAAAAGAGGCAAAAGATGGATGATAAAGCGGTGCCATGTATCTTTCTCGGTTATGGAGATCATCAGTTTGGCTACATGTTATGGAATCCTATAAAAAGGACCATAAGAATACACAGAGATGTGACTTTCTATGAGAGTCAAACAGTTACAGAGTTTGAGAGAGATGATGCAGATGCTATAGGATTAGGTGATAGTTCTTCTGGTGATGAGTATGAGGATGCTTCAGCTTCTTCATAGGTGCAGTCTTCAAATGACGAAGAAGAACATAAAAATCACCTTGAGCATCAGAGTGATAGTACATCGAGTATTCCGGTTCTAAATGCCTAGATGAGCGATTCAGACTCACAGTTAGATATTTCTAGGCAGGGGGAGTAAGATCATTACCGGGCAGAGTCCTTAGAGTAGCAACTGAGGAGGTCTAAAAGAGTTTGTCATCCTTCACCCAGATATTCATCATCTCAATATATTCTCCTTACCGACCAAGGGGAGCTAGAGACTAATCATGAGGCAAAAACTCATAGAGATAAAGCACAGTGGCATCAGGCGTGCAGGAGGAGATATCTTCCTTACAGAAGAATGATACCTGACACGCCTTTTACGTGCATCGAACGCAAGTGTATGCGTCAATGTAGTAAAGACCTTTGTGAGGCCCGAGTCGAACTTAGGGACACTGAACTATCGATAGACTACTACTAACTGTTCGCGATCATCTAAGCCGGTTAAAATGGTTTGAGAGTTGTTATAAAATTAAAAGAAAAGAAAACAAAATAAAACAATCGATGAAAGGTTTAATTTAATCAATTCAGGTGGCGATCTTTAGGATTGCGGTTTCACCACGGGGTGTCATTGTATGAATTTTTATCCAATAATTCAGGTTCATCTCTCAATTCTGGGTAGTGTCCTGTAGTCAGAATTGCCCACTGTCGTGGTACAATCCACTACCTATGTCTAGGTCAGTTCCACCGTCGTAGTAAGCTATACCCTAAACTAGGTGCATTAGAATCGACCTTTGGGTTTCCACCATTCATCTTACATCACCTTGTTCAAGGGATTTGTTAATTAATGTGATATTAATCTCTTTTCAACCTTTAATTCTTCTTTCAAAGTAATTAAGGGCATTAGATTATTATTATGGTGATCAAGCATAATAATATAATTGAGAAAATGAATTCATACCACAGATTTAAGAGATTAATGATGAATTACTATGATAAAATTGTCATACAATGCTTCCCCCGGCTACTCCCGGTCCTAAAGATAAAGGGAATTAGCCCTACATTTTCATCTCAGAGAAAAACATGGTAGAGAAAAGGGGAAACATGGAGAAAAATGTGATTAAGTAGTAAAACCCCTGAACGGAGAAGATCCAAGCGTTCCTTGGCATAGAATGCACGATCTCTGGCCTTTCGGCGATGGAAAATGTCTTCTTCGGCGTCCGAAACGGCTGGGGCGTGCTTCTGGGATCCATTCTTCTCTCCACCCTTCTCGGGACGTGTGCAGCGGCTAAAGACGTGATAGATTGCTCTTGACCGCCTTCATTAGGTATAATCACCGAGTTAAGCTGCCAAAATATCATAGTCATCGGATTTAGATCGATCTGAAGCAAACTTGTATCTGACGGCGTCGATACCATCGACGCGGGTCGATGGTATCGACCTTGCGCGATATCGGTAAGTCTTCTTTCTCTTTGTTATTGCGCCTGATGCTGACTCGATACCATCGACGAGGGTCGATGGTATCGACATCCTAAGGCGTCGGTTTTTGTTCTTTTTTGTCATTGTAGCTCCACCTGTCGATAGTATCGACTTCTGGGTCGATAGTATCGACTATCTTCTTGCCAGCAACGTGATGGTAAATTGATACCATCGACTCTCCTGTCGATAGTATCGACTCTGCGATGCTCCTTGCGGCTGGCAACCTGTGCTCGTGTCGATGGTATCGACAACAGCAAATATTCGTTTTTCCTAAAATTGCAACACAAAACCACATAAGACAAAATAAAACATAATATTGTAATCATTTATGCTCAAAATACCAAAATAAGGGAGATTTGACACTGAGAAGGATCATAGACCAAAGTAAATGAATTATGCAATATTAACCACCAAAATGACCAATAAATGCATAAAACACAAGCAAAACAAGTCTATAAATGCGACTCAAAATCATCGCATCAAACTCCCCTAAGCTTGAACATTGCTCGCCCTCGAGCTACAAAACCTTAGAATAGAATTGCGATGGTCAACTAAAGAACAGATCATCACAACAAACATCACCATATGATCCCCACCGGACATTCACATTCAGGCCCTCACTAACCACAAAATGATAATTACCCTAAAGGAGACAGTAATCATCCATAAAAGAAATCTACCTCAAAATTGATGAACACTATCATATAAGGCAGCTAACATAATAAAATTCGCCAGTTCAGACTCAGTGCATCTTGTGATCTCCTATTCTACGTTGCTCACCCTAACTACCATCTACATGGAAGCAACTCTCCTGATATTCACAAGTGAGGAGAAAATCACGGTGGCCTACCAATTCGAGCAACGGGTGGATGGAATGGGTGGCTAGCGGAAGAAATGGAAGCATTATACGGTTTCAACATGCATAAAGCAGACATGCCCTAAATGATGCATATGCAAACGAATTTGCCCTAATGCCTAAATTTGGGTGGAATGATGCATGCACTACATCCTGGTAGAATATCTAAAGTAGCTACATCATGTACTTACTCATCTTAAAATGCAGGTGAGACTATGTTCCTTTCTCCCTCTCATTCTATTTATTTTCATTCTTTTCTTTTTTCTTCTTCTTTTTTTTCAGATTTTTTAAGGCCCTTATATCCATAAATGACAATGAATTATTTGCCGGGCTCACTTTTCTGCATAGCTAAGCATTCACAAGATATGGAACAAGTTAATCACCCTTAATGTTTCAGAAGAAATAAGATACATGATGTACTGTATGCATAAAAATTATGAATGCAGCTAAATGACACACACCTAAGGATAATGTGCATGTATAACTACTCTATTTTTTCATTTTCATGCAAAACATGTGAAAATAGTTGCAATGAAAGACCTATCTACATGGAATGCAATCAAAGAGATTAAAACCGTAATGTACTTCCAATTCTTATGGTGGATTATGAAAAACAATGAGATGGATAGATCACAAGACTAATTGGCTGAACCTTTGTAAATTATTATGTGTCCCTCCTTACTGACCTGTGTAGTAATTAAGAGGTTTCTCTCTCTTACTTCAAATTAAAGTCTCATTATCATTTGGTCAGTTTAGGCTCACACAACCAATTCCGTCCACTTTTCATGAATCATTAGGAATGTACAGTTGTGATTTTCTATTTTAGAGTTGACAAAACCAATCATTTTCTTAAGTTATGTGCTCAAGGTTTAACAACACAAGCTTGCAAACACTAATTTTTTTTTTAATTTTCCCTTGATTCCCATGTACAAGCAAATGAGATGACACATGACTTGAGACATCCACAATTACACTAGATAGAATGTGGATCCTACAAACAAACTAAGATTGCAAGAAATAAATGACAAGAAACAAAACAATAAAACTAAAAACTGAGAAAACTAAAGGATAGAGTTGTTCCAACTCCCCCCCCAAGCTTGAATTCGACTATGGCCTCATAGTAAAAAACAACCTTAAAGGGTGGAACAGAGATACCGATCACTCTTCTGGCGAAGGCGGGTACTGCGGGGCCGTGGGGTCCCAAGATGGGTACTGCCCCTGAAAGCTCGGATCATACTGGGGCATGGGCGGAGGTTGTGGATACCCCGCAAAGTAGTTCTGGCTCCAGTAATGATCATAGAAGGGCTGCTGCTGCATCTCCATCCTATGCAACCTGTTGTGAATGTGTTGTTGGTTGTCGAGGAGGAGGCGCTCATTTTTAAAGATAGCCCTCTGGTTGTCAAGTAGCCGGTTCATCGTCTCCTGAATACCGACATATGTTGTTGTGTGGTGCTGCTGCATCTGATGAATATCCTGCAGCATTGCATACATTTCTTGCATGGAGTAGACATCCTCGCTTTGCTGCGAGGGCTGCGGTGGCGGAGTCTGCAAAGAAGAAGATGCACCCGGATGCATGCGGGGACGCTTCCTAGGTGCCACTCGTACGCGAAGAGGAGTGAAGGCCTCCTCGTCCTCTTCAGCCTCATCCCCATCATTGTCGTTGTCGTCGTTGCCTCCGTCTTCATGTCATTCATCAATGGCTATGATAGGCCATCGGAAATGTTGGGCACCCTCAATATGGAAGACGGGGTCGGGAAGTGCATACTCCTGATAAGCGTGATTAACGTGGCAGTGTGCATATAGTAAACCATCACGAAGTAGGATGAGGTTGGAGCGATGCAGATGCTAGAGGTTGACCTTGCTCCTGGTAGAGAGGGGAGTCAGCTGGGAAATATCCATCCCAAGATAGACGGCCAATGGTGTGATCAGCCCTCCAAAATGGATTGGAGCTTTCCTCGTACTCTGCTTCACGACCACCACGCGTTGCAAGAAAAACGCGCCCCAGTTGCACTCCTCCCGCTTCCACAACTTGTACAGGAAGAACAAGTGCGTCTCTTGAAACTTGTTAAGAGACAAATCACCACGGGGGAACAAAGTAGTGCAAAGCGTGCGGTGAAGAACCCACATGAATGGGTGCTCGAAATCCGCCACCGCCACATTGTGGTAACTCACAGATTTGTCGGGCGGTGTAGTCACCAACTCGGCAAAGATGGCATCATAATTAGTCAGGTTATCTGGCCGTCAGTGCTGATAGTCGTGATGAGCCCAGTTATAGATAGAATTAAACTGGTCGAGGGTGATTGTGTAGTTGTTGTTGAAGAGCCAGAATGACACCCTCCCTTTCCTCCATTCTCTGTCCGTGGTGATCAGATCATTGGGCAGCACATTGATGTCAAGTGATGCCATGAACTCCGCCACAAGTTCCTTGTAGGTCGGCCACTCGCAGAAAAATGGATGGCCCTCAGCATAATATTGGACTTCATCAGGCGTCCTGTCGGTTCGGTGCACTTGACCTTGAAGAACATAGTTGAGGTTAGCCTCAAACCCTAAGTAATGCACCATATCCCAGTCTACGTAGCGGGTCGACTCGATCTTGCGCTTCAGTAACTCCTCATACACCTTCCGGACCTCCGAAGTAGGGTGGACTATCCGCAGACGCGGAATAGAGGCAGGAGTGGAGGAATGAACTCAGGATCTCCATGGGATCTGCCCTGGACGAGGATGCACCAGCTGTACACACCATCGTCGAGAAAGCGAGAGTAGAAGATGGAGCTCGGAGAAGGTCGAAGAAGATGATCTTCACTCGGTGAAGGCTCGGGGAAGAACACTCGCCTTGGATGCTCGTAGTCGAGCTCTGATTGCTCAAAAAGTCGCACAACACAAGTGGAGGAGGAACTCTTGAAGGTGTGACGTCATATGATGACAAACCATCCCTTATATAACTGTGGCCGATGCTGCTGTGTGCTTGTCGATACCATCGATGTGAGTCGATGGTATCGACTCCTGTAGCACAATTCGTCCGTCGCTGGTATCAACGGTTGTCGATGGCTTGATGTGGGGACCCGGATCGATGACGAGTCGATACTATCGATAGGTGTCGATGGTATAGACCCATCCCACAGATCGACTCTCTCAATGCAGCGATTGCCGTTGATCTCCTCTCACGGATCGGTGACGTGTCGCGTCGATACTATCGACGCAAGTCGATAGTATCGAATTCTGGTTAGGGCAACACCCTCGCGAGGCCTGGCCGCCACTTTCTTCCTGTAACTGGGTCGATACCATCGGCAGGCCCGTCGATTGTATCGACTTCACTGAGACAATTTCGTCTGAATATCTCCAGAGATCTCGATAGTATCGACGGCCATGTCGATACTATTGACCTCAACATTGCGATCAACCTGTTGGTGTGTCGATACCATTGACGAGGCCGTCAATAGTATCGACACAGAGCGATTTCTGCAGCCGCCAACCTGTACCAAACTCGATACCATCGACACAAAGGTCGATGGTATCGACTCTGCCTCAGTCCTGCACATTGAGAAAACGATCACGGTATCTTTTTTACACTAAAAATGAAATCAAATCAAATCAAAGTACAAATGTGAAAGAAACTAACTAAGCTACTGATGGCTGGGTTGCCTCCCAACAAGCGCCCTTATTTAACGTCTTAGGCTAGACGACATTTAGCTTCACCAACTTGGATCTTTGGAGAGTGTGCCCAGGGGATCACGCGTTAGTTTGAACTCCACTCGATCCTGGCCGATCCCCAACGTCAAAATACCTCTCCCAAAGGCAGTGACAACATCGGCCGTCGCTTGAAACGGCCTGCCCAATAGCATCTCGCAACTTTTAAGATGTGGCATGTCCATGACGACGAAATCCACCGGAAAGATGAACCTGTCTACCTTGACGAGTACATTCTCGCACACTTCGTATGGCTTTACAATGAACCCATCCGCTAACTCAATCGTTGCTATTGATTTCTTTATTTCCTTCAACTGAAGCTTATGAAATGTGGAAAGTGGCATAAGATTAATGCTAGCGCCCGAATCACACTGTGCTTGTGAAAAATGTTGATCGCCTATAGAGCATGGAACATAGAAGCCGCCTGGGTCTTTCCTCTTCTGTGGTAAACTCCCGTGGATAATTGAGCTCACCATCTCATTCACCCGGTAAATGTGTGTGTCTTTGATCCGCCTTTTCTTGGTAATGATTTCTTGGATAAACCTCCCGTAGGCGGGAATCTTCTCTATCATTTCCACTAACGGAATATTGACATGAAGTTTTATGAACATCTCCAAGAACTTCATGTAGTGTCGATGCTCTTTCTTCGATCTCGGGATGTCCGGACAAGACACAACTGCTTCATTTAAACGCTTATGAGGTGGCACATATGGGCTTTTCGGGGCAAGCTCCCCTAAGCTTGTTTCAATGACACCCTCTGGCGTAGACTTTGGTAGATCATCTTCAACAGGTGTAACTTGTAGTGGCACCTCTCTCGCAGTGGATGTAGCTTCACCTTGACGCATGGCCTTCACCTACTCTTCCTGCCTAGGTGTGGGCATGACTATGATGGACTCTTGGCGGGCTTTTCTGAATGGACAATATCTGCTTGGTAGTCCATAATGACTTCATGGATATGGTATGATCGGTATAGCCTCCGTATCAAAAATCATTTTACCTTTATCCTGGACCTCTACCACCGGAGGTTTTGCTTCAGTAATCACAGATATATATTTCACTTGATGATGTGCTTGAGCAACTTCTGCATTCCCTGCCTGTCTCTGCTGATTGGCATGCTTTATGGCCGCCACTTCATTGGAAATTTGGGTCACGATCGTCTCTAGTGCCCTCATTTGTGCTCCATGACTTTGCAGCGTTTGTCCAAACTTGGTCAAAATATCACCCTGGGACTACATCTGCTTACTAAACATGCTCATCATTTCCTGATTTTGCTGCACCACTTGACTAAGCAACTCGGTGCTTTTATCTTCGGCTCTCAGCTGTGGCTTTGCATCTGGATCTTGTAGGAAGTTGTTTGGATCCTTCCATGAGAACTTCCTATCCTTCCTCCAAACATAATCATTATTTCTATAGCCCTGTTGTTGCATAAATTTAACCTGGGCTTCCTCATCGGACTCTGCATCTTCTTTGGCAAGCAATTTCTTGGCCAGAAGATCTAGTTTATCATTCAGCTCCTTGATGGCCCTGGATTCACCTACGACTTTGACTTGTTCTGGTGCATCCCTATCGCCCCAAGACTGCTTCTTTGCCATATTTTTCAGAATCTCCCAGCACCTTGTGTCTTTGTTGTTAAGGAAAAACCCTAAACCTGCGAAATCTAGGTTACTTCTATCATGCTCAGAAAGAGCAAAATAGAAGATTTTGACCTGCATCTCCTTGTCAAGACCATGGTGCGGGCATCTCCTTTGCATAATCTTAAAGTGTTCCCACGTCTCCAAGTAGGTCTCTCCTGCCCTTTGGGTGAAATTGTGAATTTTTCTGATCAGATCATTTGTCTTCTCAGGCAGGAAGAATGTTTCAAAGAACACTTCGACCATGTGGTTCCACGATTCCACATATTCATCGTCGAGATTGTGTAACCATTCTCGTGTGTTTCCTGTCAGAGAACTCGGGAACAACTTCAGGTAGAGCGTCTCCTGTGGAAATCTGTCAATATTAATCATGTCACAATTCTCCACGAATTGGCTTATATGAGTGACTGGGTCTTTGTTCTTTAGCCCATGAAACGCATTTGACTTGACCAAATTAATTAATGCAGGATCAATCTTATAAGTCAGAATGTTGATCGCCTGCTTCTTGATTGGCCCCTTTGAAGCAAATGACGAAGACGCCTTGCTCTTCTCTCATATCATTTGTTCCTCTGCCATTTCTTCTTTTTTAGATTTGGAATATGTTTCTTCCAAGTGGTCTTGATTGTAATACTCCTCATCGTAAGGTCCCAGCTATGGAACCTCTGGTGCCTGTTGCGTGTAGTCGGTGCTACGCGTCTGCACCATGCACAGTACCTGCAAAATGAAAATTTCAGTTTAGTACCGTGCCAGACGATTACAAAATTTGAAAGATAGACTATGAATTTTAAAAATGATTTCAAAATAATAAAAATAAAAAAATGGCCTAGAGTGGCCGCTTGCAGCACTAGTAGTGCCGACAATTGTTGTGTCCCCGACAAAGGCGCCAAAAACTTGACACGCCTTTTACGTGCGTCGAACGCAAGTGTACGCGTCAATGTAGTAAAGGGCTTTGTGAGGTCTGAGTCGAACTCAGGGACACTGAACTATCGGTAGACTACTATTAACTGTTCGCGATCAGCTAAGCCGGTTAATATGGTTTGAGAGTTGTTATAAAATTAAAAGAAAAGAAAACAAAATAAAACAATCAATTAAAGGTTTAATTTAATCAATTCAGGTGACGATCTTTAGGATTGCAGTTTCACCGTGGGTTGTCATTGTATGAATTTTTATCCAATAATTCAGGTTCATCTCTCAATTCCGGATAGTGCCGGTAGTCAGAATTGCCCACTGTCGTGGTACAATCCACTACCTATGTCTAGGTCGGTTCCACCGTCGTAGTAACCAATACCCTAAACTAGGTGCATTAAAAACGACCTCTAGGTTTCCACCATTAATCTTACATCACCTTGTTCAAGGGATTTGTTAATTAATGTGATATTCGTCTCTTTTCAACTGTTAATTCTTCTTTCAAAGTAATTAAGGGCATTAGATTATTATTATGGTGATCAAGAATAACAATATAATTGAGAAAATGAATTCATACCACGGATTTAAAAGATTAATGATGAACTACTATGATAAAATTGTCATACAATGCTTCCCCGGGCTACTCCCGGTCCTAAAGATAAAGGGGATTAGCCCCGCATGTTCATCTCAGAGCAAAACATGGTAGAGAAAAGGGGAAAAAATTAGAGAAACGTGATTAAGTAGTAAAACCCCTGAACGGAGAAGATCCAAGCGTTCTGTGGCGTAGAATGCACGATCTCCTGCCTTTCAGCGATGGAAAACGTCTTCTTCGGCATCCGGAACGGCTGGGGCGTGCTTCTGGGCTCCGTTCTTCTCTCCACCCTTCTCGGGACGTGTGTAGCGGCTAAAGACGTGATAGATTGCTCTTGGCCGCCTTCATTAGGTATACTCACCGAGTTAGGCCGCCAAAATATCACAACCGTCAGATTTAGATCGATCTGAAGAAAACTTGTATCTGACGGCGTCGATACCATCGACGCGGGTCGATGGTATCGACCTTGCGCGATATCGGCAAGTCTTCTTTCTCTTTGTTATTGCGCCTGATGCTGACTCGATACCATCGACGAGGGTCGATGGTATCAACATCCTAAGGCGTCAGTTTTTGTTCTTTTTTGTCACTCTAGCTCCACCTGTCGATAGTATCGACTTCTGGGTCGATAGTATCGACTATCTTCTCGCCAGTAACCTGATGGTAAATTGATACCATCGACTCTCCTGTTGATAGTATCGACTCTGCGATGCTCCTTGCGGCTGGCAACCTGTGGTTGTGTCGATGGTATCGACCACTGTCGATGGTATCGACAACAACATATATTCATTTTTCCTGAAATTGCAACACAAAACCACATAAGCCAAAATAAAACATAATATTGTAATCATTTATGCTCAAAATACCAAAATAAGTGAGATTTGACATTGAGAAGGATCATAGACCAAAGTAAATGAATTATGCAATATTAACCACCAAAATGACCAATAAATGCATAAAACACAAGTAAAACAAGTCTATAAATGCGACTCAAAATCATCGCATCAATACCTATGAGCTAATGGCGCTTCCCAAGGTCTGGAGAGCACTAAAGTCCAAGTCGGACTATAGGATGAACAAAGATGACAACAATAAGGATCAACCTTCTTGTGAGGATCTACATGGACATGGGGAGCATCATCAGAGGATTTCTGAGCCTTAGTACGAAAGGTCAGAAATAAGGTTTTCATCTAGGACAAATCGACTTACCGGTCAGGAGGAGCCAACAAAGTTCTAGGTCTGGGCATGGACAAAGAAAAGGCACTGCCAGGATACTTCTTCTCGGTTGCTTGGGAACAGGGTGACGTCAGGATTGGACTTCAAGAAGTTAGATAAAAATGACAAGATGATGGCATGTCTGAGGAGAGTGGATCCATCATAGATGGTGATGAGGTCCACAAGCTACTCCAGATGATCAATGAAAACCACATCTCCCTCATGGGCCGGAGGGAGAGATTGTTGGGAATAGAAAAAGGATCTGACTCGTGTCTAATTGGATTTAGACTTGAGTAGGAGTTGGTGTATTCTACCAATCCTAATAGGAGTCAAATCTAAAAGAAAAGGAAGATGGTTTGCTATGTTCAACATGGAGTTGGACTACGAGTTGGACATAGATTCTTAGTTGCATCCACATGCATGACGACCTTTAACTAGAGGCCCCGGGGGAGGCTATTGAGACACCCTACTGGGTGAGTTATGATCCCTCTAGTTGCTTGTTGGTGCCTTTTGTGTTAGAGGTTGTCGGAGAACAAGAACAACTAGAGGAGCTCTCTTAGTTGAATAAGAGAGGGTCACAAATTTTGCCTTGAAGCGAAGTAGCGGTTGACAGTTGGTGACACATTGGGTACACTGACAGAGCAACTCTCTTGGTTGAGAAGAGAGGTCTAGTAACTTTGCATTGAAGTAAAGTAGCGGTTGACGGTTACAGACGCAGCGTTACCATAGCTGGTCAGAGCGGCATCAGGCAGTCCCGAGCAAGGATAGCATCCTAGTAAAGAGATCAAATAAACAAGGAGATTTTGTACACACTGTGTGTGATTCTCTTACCATAGCGACAACTGTCCCGCCCAGTCAGCGGTCAGAGCGGCATCAGGCAGTCCCGAGCAAGGATAGCATCCTAGTAAAGAGATCAAATAAACAAGGAGATTTTGTACACACTGTGTGTGATTCTCTTCTTCCTCATCTTTGTTTTTGTGTGGAGAGGACTACCTAGATTTAGGATAATTAAATCCAAACAGCGTGAGTTGTAATCTTAATTACATAGTTCTTATTGGCCAGTACTGCCCGTGGTTTTTCTCTCCTTGTCTTGGGGAGAGTTATCCACGTTAATCTGGTATTTCTTTTGTGAGTTTAAACACTTGTCGGTAACGCTTGGGCAATAACTTTTCGTCACATCCGGGACCATATTGGTACAACATCCCCCAAAAAAGGAAGATATATCATAAAGATTGTCAATCTGTTGATCCTCACTATATGTGTAAGATGCTTCTGACACTATCGAGAGGCTTCCTTTATGTATGATGTTTGAACAATGTAATTTGAAATATGTTCAGACATTAGAGTTGCTGCAAGATGTTTTTCATTTAATGAATATGGTACTAGTTTTTAGGAACTGTTATGATTCAGTAACATTTCTCTTATATACTGCGATAGCTATATGAAATTGAGATGCTAAATTGTTCTAATTTGTTCTTGAGGGTAAAATAATTTGTAACAACTACACCTAGCTTGCTTCTATGCGCTGCTTTGCAAAAAAAAAAAATCCTTTCAGTATACTTATGTAATGTGAGCTGTATTACCATTAAAAGAAATGTTTTGCTACCTTGTTCTACATTCTGCTGCTAAATATTTGTCTGTTTTCTTTGTAATAATGGTTTCTTCTGTATGTTCATGTATGGCTTTTAATTTATGTGATATATATAAACTAATTTCTGAATCAAATATACATTTCAAACTGGTCTCTGGGTGGATGCTATATGGTTTGACTTTGACTTCTATGTACCATGGATACATATTGAAATGGGCATGTGTTTAGCATGATTGATTCATGCAATGCAGATCTGGAGTTTTATGTGATTATATTTGGACGTCGTGCATTATGAAATATGACTGGTGGAACCGTGAAGGTCCAAGAATGTCAGTTAGCTACTATACTATATTCTTTTTTTTTTTTTTTGTAAAACTAGTGACTAGTAAACAAAGCATTACATGGTGTTCGGAGGCGAATTGAAATTCCTAAAGAAAGACTGCATATCGTCCTGATACACATGCGGGTAGGAGAGGTTGTAGTCTGTTGGCGATGACCTTAGACAGGAGCTTCGAACAGACCGGCCGCAGCTGCGAGCATGATTCCGGGTGCGGCATCTTGGGTATACTATATTCTTTCAAATAGAAAGTTGGACTTGTAGGTTTTAGTTTTCATATTTGTATTCTCGCTGTATTATTATTGCTAAGAAGACACATGTATCAACCACTTTTCCACGTACATGGCAAGTTTTAGATCTTATAAGTGGTAATTCGCTTTTTTTTTATTTCCATGCAGATTGCAGATGAGACCATGCATCTTTCTGCAGAGATGCTCCTGGAACATGGCATGAATACTTCCATGAAAGCTTTTAGTTTGTGCGAGTAGTCGTTGGTCATTTTAAGAATCTAAGTACTGTAAGTTCATACGTCAATTATGGGATTACTTACTAAGTGTGACAACGGAACCCAGTTTCCTTTCATTTTCCGTTCTGCCTTGCCATGAGGGCACATGAACACAATCAACAAATTCATAGTTCCCAAAACATGATTGAATCATGTTTCAGATTTTTCCAAACCAAACACAGGGAAAGGGTTCGATGCGGCTGGATTACTGATGATAAGATATTGAAACAACATTTCTCTATATTCTGTATCTTATTTATATGCCATCAACAGTGAAATCGTTGTTGCTTTTCTGAACATGCATTTGAGGTATTAGAGCGCTCTGCAAATATATGAGTTGCGGCCATGCGAAACACCTGGCTAATCTTAAAGACAGTCCCTTAGCCTGTATTCATCTCTGGTGATCTGCCTTGTGGCAAGGGTCTTGGTGGTGATTGAGCAGGTTGTTTAGCCAATTTATGACTGGAGAAGAATTGAAGAAGAAATGTTGGACGAAGAAAGTTTGGGGGTGAAGAAAGAGGAGATTGAGCGAGAGAGAAACAAAATCTTCGTATAGAGAGAGAAGCAGATTCTTCATCCTGTTGTATTTCCGGTTCGAGAATTCAAATTTTTCAACCAAACATTTATCTCATATTGCTTGCAGCAGGAACCACATAGCCCCTTATGTGCTAGTGGTCCCGAAGAGGTCAGGACCTCTCAAGGACATGGGAATTGGTTAGACTTTGTATTTCTCAGAATAAAATAAAACACACACACACGCGCGTTTGCTCGCTCGCCCTGCCTCGCCCGACCCGGTGCGTTGGTGGATTTATCCTTTTATGATATATTTTTTATTTTATTTTTTTCTTTCTGAAACTACGTTTTGTGTTCTGTGTTGCGTCGTTTGGAGTCTGGTAGGGATGAGCAGCGGTCCGGGCGGGCCCGACCCAACCCTCAACCCGACCCATATAGCGCGACCAGAACCCGATCCACATTTGTATCTGGGTGGGCCGGGTTTGAAAATTTATCCCATATTTATAACCGGGCCGGGCTCGGGCTGACTACAACCCAAGCCCGAAACCTGACCCATATAAAGTAATACGTATTATTTTTTATATAAATTTATATACATAAGTAACATATGTTGTCCTAAGTGCCTAAGCCGCTGGATGAATTCAATCTAACATCAGCTATTGACCCCCATGACCTAATAGTCACCAATACCACCCACTACGAAACGACACTACCCCTGTCACGCGACTCATGCCCCCAAAACCAAACCATTCACCGCTTGGTCTCTCCGTCTCTCGCTCTCTCGCCCTAGCCGACCCACCTCACCACGAATCGCGAGGCCACAACCCCGTCGCCCGCCGCAACCACAGCTGCCGGATAGTGGAGACACGATGTGATATGAGTCTGGGGACAATGTTGAAGTTTGATCGTGCATTTGTGCGCCAACGCAGAGCAGAACTCATCGGCTCCTACTCTACTTGTTACACCCACATCCCACGATTACCACTAATCATGAGATTAGGACATGACTATGAGGATTACGCTTAATACAAAGTTCACTCTCGACTTTTTCTTTTTTATTTCAAACTCTTTGTTTTCTCGCATTCCATCACATAAACAAACCTTACAAGAGCATTAAACTTTTATTACTCTAATGTGATCTCAACATTTATGATACACATCCATACATTCATTTCGTTGCTCACACTTCCATGTACATACGACATGACAATCATTTGCATTCTCTCTTATTAAGAAAACAAACATACAAAACATCATATACAACTCTCTCATATATCTTTATAAGGACCTAGAGTGACAGGGACCTACTGAACTTAAACTAATCTCATACTTAACTCGTGTGGTAGATCTACTCTGATGCTTTAACCTTCTTCAGTTCTATGTGGTTTTCCTAAAAATTTTGAGTAGAGGGGTGAGCCTACTGGCCCAGTGAATGAGTACTTCATAGAAACAGTCTAAAGCACTGATATAATTATAGATATACCTTTGAGAAACTGATATTAATTATAACAACAATAATATTTAAAGAGTCTAATCATTGTCAATCATAATTATGGCAGGATACTCTAGATAATTTATTAAGCTGGAATAAAATACAATAATTACTACACTGAGCAGATCTAGTACAATATAGTTAAAATAATAGGGAATGTAAATAATACATTTAAAGAACAACTACTGCGAAACTTTACTCAAATCTTTCTTAACTCTTTTTACTTATAAGAAACTCTTTAAACCTATATGATCATATTTTAACTTAAGCCTTGATCATATGCAGTGTACTCTACATATGAAGACTCATAGCGAACTATGATCTCACCGTACAAGACTTAGCTTAAAACACGGGAAGCTTAGCCTAGAACTGAATCCGGGTCTGCTTGACTCGAACCGTCACGTATGACTAAGGCGGCTAAACAACTGGACTTTAACTAGACCTCTCCTTTTAGGCTGAGTACACAGGCGGAGGGTCTGAGCCACTCTGTGGGCCTCATCTTGGTATGCTCTGTGGGTACCTCTGGGATACCACCGAGATCTCCAGTTCATGTTGGGTAACATATCTTCTCTTAGGATACTTCCTCAAGGGCTACGTCTCCCCGCATGCTCTGCGGGTGCGTTCTGATCCCCGTATACTGGTCGCTGCTAGGGTGGATCGTTTCCTCCCTACAGTGCAGACATACGTAGGAAATCTACGGTGTTCAGGGCACCTATGTCTATTATTTTATTATTCTTGGAAAGCTCTTACTATATTGTATCTCTCTATTACTTATTCTTGACTTTAGTATCTCTATGGTACCGAGTCTATTCATAACCAAGGGGATCCAGATAAACAAATTTCTCTATTTAATTATACAACAAATTTCAGTCATAGACAAATTCCCTATATTTCAGTTTACTCTTATAACCTCTACAAACACTTAGGGGATTATCATTAGGATGTATTGTATACATTTTTAATATGATTTTATCATCTAAAGATTGTCCAAAAAGAGGAAGATTCCAATTCATATCATTTTCCAACAACATAGATCAAACAGAGAATTCAGGGTTTGTAGTCCCATACTAAGCAATTAAGAATTATGGATGATTTAGCCCATTTTCGTGTAATATACTATTTAAAGGAAGTTCTCACTCATCCTAAGGTGTGAAAACACCTTACAAACACAACTCATCCCTAAATATCTCGATCTCATATCAAATCCCTAGCAATTCACCTGATTCTTCTTCCTTTCAACTCGGAAACCCTAAAAATGAGGGATTATGAAGAAAGAGTGAGAAAATGGGTAGTTTTGATAGCATTTTGGATCAAATCAGAGGAAGGACGAAATCTTGACAGGTGAGAGAAGATTCACCATTAAAGTCTATGCAAAGAAGCTAAACTGACATGATTTCATCATTCCTCGGACCACAAAACCCTAGATCAACATCTCCATCACTTTCTCCTCCTAAACCCTAACTCTCCCTCTCTCTCTAGGATTTCCTTTCTCTGGATAGAATCACAAATTATGAGAGCTCCTTGTGTGTTAGGTTGACCATATAGAGCAATTGAGCCTATTGGGTCAATTGCACATTGACCCCTCACTAAACTTTTTCTTATTTCAGCTGAATTTTCTGTCATACAAATGTTACTGTAATTCATCTACTGAATAGCTAACAGATCCTGCAAAATTATGAAAATTTTATATGTTGTTTATGATTGAGTTTCAGATCTCCAGTAAAAATTTCAAATCATTTGGAGTTACCAATAAATAATTAAAAATCAAATAATATACTACTGAACAACATTCTGTCAGCATATATGGTCGGTTGAAGTATATCTTGACTGAGAATATATTTCAAAGAACATCCAAATATTTTGAAATTTTTCCTAAAATTCACGATTGAGTTATACATATTATATCCAATTTTCAATTCAATTATAGTTACACATAAAATACTAATAATCATTAAGTGAGACACTATACTTATCAAATTTTGTATTCATATGTCATCAAAACCCTAATTTGGGTCGATTAGGGTTTCCAAATCTTAAACCCTAATTATGTGAACCAAAGTATGATTAAATATTCTCATTATATTTAAAACATCAAAACTTAACAACCATCACTAATCAAGCTTTAAAAATGATCAACTTAGTTAAGCATACAATGATCCAAGTAAACCCTAATTTACCATTTAAGCTCAGATGCGGTCATAACAATTCCCCCCCTAAAAAGGTTTCATCCCCGAAACATAAATATGCAAGAAAAGTACTTTCAAGGTTTATTTTAAGCTTATGATATCTTACATGTCATTATATTCTTATATTTCATACTTGAATATATTTTTCAACATTAATTCCTTTATTTATTTTCTAATCACAACATGTTTGAAACAGTTCCCAATGATATCCAACGAATTCTCTATGCCACAATCAATCATAGGATAGAGAGAGAAACAACCGTTCCAATATTTTCATACTCTTGAGGTGTTACCTCAACATTGATAATCTGATCCAAATATCTCAATTCATACGTCTCAATATGTACTATTGTTCTGTGTTACCTATAAGTCACAAAAGAGAGTTCACCATGTTGTTTTGAATTTTACTATTGTGCTACTCAAATAGAAAAATAGTCTTGAGTTGGAAGGCTAGATTCAACAACAATTGTATAATACTACTCACGACATCCCCATTGCATCATGGATGCATAAGGTGAAGCATTACCATCATAGTCCATACTATTCTCAAGTAACCCACACATAATTCAAGGTGTAACCATCGAGTTATAGCATACTATGGTTTCAATAATAGTAACAGAGTACTCCATGATTGTATTAGTCATTCAAGGACTATTCATACCCAATTACCATTACTTAGTTATAATAAAGCTAGGTATAACAAGCTATACCTCATTAGGGTTACATATCAATATAATATGGTTATCATCCTATCTATTCATATCAGTGAATAGGTAAGACTACCTTATTCAGGGTAACCCTTCATTTGTTCCATCATCATTCAACCCATATCACCATACCACAATTGTAAAATACTAATATGGATTAATGTTATGAATGACTATAACTATCAGACACTTTTAATTAACATATTTCTTGCACATGTACAACTGAAATCATATGCAAAACAAATTTACTTCCCTTAGTATACCTTCAATAAATTATACTTCTAAAAACTAATTCACATATTACTAAAAGCCATTGTTTTCTCTTATCTATCTCCTCATTCATTATTACTTACTTTTTGCTACGTATCCTTCTCATTTTAATCATGTAGATCAAACATCCCTAAAATTGAAACATACAAGGTAAAAATAGATTATTCATCATTCTTGCTATCACTACAAGAATTTATTTCATATCACACTTCACTCATATTGTATTTCTCCTTTTCCTCAAAACACACTTCTTATATTTCAAATCTATTTCTTATCCTTTGCTCTGAATCATTTCCATATTGTTTATCTACCTTTCATATTCGCTACCTTTCAAACCTGAATTACTATCAGTGCTAGTTTACTTCTCATAGTGCAAATTTCATGATCTTCTTTTATAGAGATGCTAGTATTCAAGGTCAAATCACTAGTGACAACCCTTGAACTACTACAACTCTAAACATTCTAGGGTTTGGTCTTCATAAGAAGCATGACGTTATTGTGGTGTGACTTTGCTCCCTTAATTTGAAATTCTAACTTTCGATCTCACAAGCTTTACTAAAGTCTTCCTTATCTTATCAATTGAATTTTATTTCTCTTACTTAGCCATTCAGGTAGATTACATTCTCAATTTACCCTAGTAGGGTTTCATCATCATATTGTGGGTCATTATTGCATTCACTAGATGTCTCTAACATGGTGGTTATGCATCATATATGATTCATTTCCTATCATTTCATCCCACATTGCCCTCATTAAGGAAGATATGAAAGAGAAGATGATTTTGGGACTTAGAATTGTTATCTTCAAACATTCCCTTAATATATTTCTCATATGTAGGTTTAATTAGTTATCAACAAGAATACTTAACTAGTTAGCACTTGCTTGAATCTCACAACATCTTTCTATTATAATCTATATTACTGCATCATGTTTCAAACCCTTCCTTACTTTACATAATCCTCTTACCATATACTACTTTTCCACCTGTCATCTTTAATTTCTAATTTTCTCTTATGATCATGTTACTTATTCATGTGTATGATCAGGTTGCACATTTCTTTTCTCCTTCTACTAATTTGAAGTTGAGATTCTAAATTAATGATCTCTCTACTAGTTTCACCTCATGTTTAATACATTACATATACTTCATTTTAAATCAAACGACTCATGCATGGGTGAAACATAGTTTATCTTTCAATCAAGTTTTTCCTTCTTGAATATAGTCTACCTTTGTATGACTTATTCATTGGTTAAGATACACTTTTGTTCTTCTTTTAGAAACTAGTTTTTTGTTCTATAGAGACTTAAAATCCAAAGGTAGTAAGGAAAAATGTATTAACTTCACAATAAAGGTATACATCCCATGCTCTCAATTATATCATAACCCTCATTCCTTAATGAAGCTCATCATTTTTAACATTATTCTTTATTTCAACTAAGTTTGTTATCCTAGTCTTATGATTCACATGTGTATCTAATTCTCTTTACTTTAACTCTTCAGAAGACTCTTTACTTCTATGTACTTATCGTATACTTAACTCTTTTCTTCTATTTTCCCTTTTCTTTGGAGAACATAAAAGCATTATACTCGATTATATGATCCATTCCTCATGATTGATTCTTACTATCTTGGCCCTTACATACTTTTGTCATATATTTTCCATATTTCATATTTAGAGTTCATATAATACTAATCATTAAACTTAATCTGAACCTAATGTCATGTTCCTTTATTTCCAATTAACGGCTTCTCATATGAGGCTCCAAAGTTGGATCTCAGATATCAGTTCTAACTGATTCTTAGCTATTCTAATATTTCCCATATTTTTCAACATCTAAGTTTATGTACATTCTCACTATGACGTGGGTCTAATTTATCCAGAGCCTACTCTTATTATATTTTCAATAGCAGTCATTAGATCCTAGGATTGCACCATTAGATCCTAGTAACGCACCCTTCTAGCTGGACCAGGCCAAACCTACAGTCCTGAAGCCAAGAGCTACTCAGGATTAACTAACTCCTATTCATCTCAGACATGTGGAAAGAATATCCACTTAGGGAAAACTCATTTAAACATAACTTCTGGTCTACTTGATACAAATAATATAAATAATAAATGAATCACTTCATGATACACAACAATATAAAAGAACCATATATATTCTACAAAATGATAATCTAAATTCATACATATAAGAGCATTTCTATTGATCTCCAATCAAAGAACCAATATAAAGCAAGTATTGTATCACATTCTATATTTAATCTCTTACTCCTTCATTACTTTTTGGTCTCCTAACCCTAAGATTTCTAGGGTTTCTCTCTATCCCATCCTTCCTCTGCATACCTGGCTAGGGCATCCCTAGAAGAATAGACAAAGTAGCTTGATACTGGACAATCTAAGTTCAGATATCGGGCCAAGGTATCCAAATACCCAGACTTCCCAGAGCTATAGACACATCACCTCCTATGTTCAACACTTATAACTCTAACTTTCTATCCTAATGGTCCCAGACAACTCAGCCTAAGCTCTGATACCAAAGTTGTCACACCCACATCCCATGATTACCATTAATCATGAGATTCAGGCATGACTATGTGGATTACGCTTAATACAAAGTTCACTCCCAACTTTTTCCTCTTTATTTCAAACTCTTTGTTTTCTCACATTCCATCACATAAACAAACCTTACAAGAGAATTAAACTTTTATTACTCTAATATGATCTCAAGATTTATGATACACATCCAAACATTCATTTCGTTTCTCACACTTCCATGTACATACGACATGGCAATCATTTGCATTATCTCTAATTAAGAAAACAAACATAGAAAACATCATATACAACTCTCTCATATTTCCTTACAAGGACCTAGAGTGACAGGGACCGACTGAACTTTGAGCAACCGATATCAATTATAGATATACCTTTGAGCAACTGTATCAATTATAACAACAATAATATTTAAAGAATCTAATCATTTACAATAATTATTATGGTAGGATACTCTAGATAATTTATTAAGATGGAATAAAATACAGTAATAACTACACTAAGCAGATCTAAAACAATACAGTTAAAATAACAAGGAATGTAAGTAGTATATTTAAAGAACAACTACTACGAAATTGTACTCAAATCTTTCTTAACTCTTTTAACTTATAAGAAACTCTTTAAACCTATATGATCATATTTTAGGTAATGCCCTGATCATATGCAGTGCACTCTACATATGAAGACTCGTAACGAACTACGATCTCACCGTACAAGACTTAGCTTAATTCCTAGGAAGCTAATCCTAGAACTGAATTTGGGTCTGCTTGACTCGAACCTTCACGTCTGTCTAAGGCGGCTAAATAGCTAGCCTTTAACTACACCTCTCCTTCTTGGCTGAGTACACAGGCAGATGGTCTGAGATGCTCTGTGGGCCTCATCTTGGTACGCTCTGTGGGTACCTCTGGGTTACCACCGGGATCTCTGGTTCATGTTGGGTAACCTATCTTCTCTTAAGAGACTTCCTCAAGGGCTTCATCTCCCTGCACGCTATGTGGGTGCGTTCCGATCCCCGTATACTGGTCACTTCCAGGGTGGATCGTTTCCTCATTACAATGCAGACATCCGTAGGGAATCTACGGTGTTCAGGGCACATATGTCTATTATTTTATTATTCTTGGAAAGCTTTTACTATATTGTATCTCTCTATTACTTATTCTTGAATCTGGTATCTCTATGGCACCGAGTCTATTCATCTAAAGATTATAAATATGACATGTACTTTCTTACTTAACATGACAAAGAAGTATATTCAGAACATTGTAATATTCTGAGTAATCATCATACTATACATACAAGTAGACTAAAATTCTTAAATAAACATAATACATGTCAATTGGTACTTTATACACTAGAATCATGCAATTGAACTGTTAAGCATCACCACATCTCATACTGAGAACATTGATATCATCATACTTGATTCATTGAACACCCTATCCTTAGGGTTTTATTTACTCATTTACTTATCACATGGCTCTCATAAGGATTTCATATGACATAAACATTCACTTAATAAAGACAACTTTCAACAAATCATATACAATCAATATATGCATGAAACCTTGGAACTGAGCTGAATTTAGGTTTCCATGCCATTCATTGAGTTATTATGTATCAAGAATAAAATTTAATAAATAAAGTCTATCACTTCAAGAAAATCCCTTCAAATGGATTTCATGATATCTATTTGTAAATATCCAACTTTCCTCGCATCTAGGGTTTCTCCCTCTTTACTGAGATATCAAACAAATACTATTCACCTTAAATGAAATCCAAGATAGTATCTGACATATATGTGTTACACATTAAGATAAACAATCATTCATAACTAAGGGGATCCAGATAAATAAATTGCTCTATTTAATTATATAGGAAATTTCAGTCATAGACAAATTCCCTATATTTTAGTTTACTTTTATAACCACTTTAAATACTTAGGGAATTCTCATTAGGATGTATTGTATACATTTCAAATATGATTTTATCATCTTAAATTCATCCTAATAGAGGAAGATTCCAATTCATATCATTTTGCAACAACTTAGATCAAATAGACAATTCAGGGTTTGTAGTCGCATACTAAGCAATTAAGGATTATGGATGATTTAACCAATTTTCTTGCAATATACTATTTCAAGGAAGTTCTCACTCACCCTAAGGTGTGAAAACACCTTACAAATGTGGCTCATCCCTGAAAATCTCAATCTCATATCAAATCCCTAGCAATTCATCTGATTCTTCTTCATTTCAACTCGGAAACCCTAAAAATGAGGGATTATGAAGAAAGAGTGGGAAAAGGGGAAGTTTTGATACCATTTTGGATCACATTATAGGAGTGACGAAATCTTGACATGTGAGAGAAGATTCACCATTAAAGTCTATGCAAAGAAGCTAAACTTACATGATTTCATCATTCCTCGGACAGCAAAACCCTAGATAAGCATCTCCATCACTTTCTCCTCTCAAACCCTAACTCTCCTTCTCTCTCTAGGATTTCATTTCTCTGGATTGAATCACGAATTATGAGAGCTCCTTGTGTACTAGGTTTACCATATAGAGAAATTGAGCTGCTTGGGTCAATTGCACATTGAGCCCTCACTAAACGTTTTCTTATTTTAGATGAATTTTTTGTCATACAAATGTTACTGTAATTCATCTACTGAATAGCTAACAAATCCTCCAAAAAGAATCAAAATTTTATATTTTGTTTATAATTGAGTTTCAGATATCTAGTAAAAATTTCAGATCATTTGGAGTTATTAATAAATAAATTAAAATTAAATAATATACTACTAAACAACATTATGTCACCATGGTCTGTTGAACTATATCTCGACCGAGAATGACTTTCAAAGAACATCCAAATATTCTGAAATTTTTCACTAAAATACAAGATTGAGTTATACATATTATATCCAAATTTGAATTCAATTAGAGTTATACATAAAATACTAAAAATCATTTAGTGAGACACTATACTTATCAAATTATGTATTCGTATGTCATCAAAACCCTAATTTGGGCCTATTAGGGTTTCCAAGTCTTAAACACTAATTATGTGCAAAGTATGATTAAATCTTCTCATTATATTTAAAACATTAAAACTTAACAACCACCACTAATCAAACTTTAAAAATGATCAACTTAGTTAAGCATACAATCTTCGAAGTTAACCCTAATTTACCAATTACACTCAGATTCGGTCATAAAAATTCTCCCCCCCACCTAAAAAGGTTTCGTCCCCGAAATATAAATATGCAAGCAAAGTACTTTCAAGGTTTATTTTAAGCTTCTGATATCTTACATGTCATTATATTCTTATATTTCATACTTGAATATATCTTTCAACATTAAGTCCTTTATTTCCTTTCTAATCACAACATGTCTAAAATAGTTTCCAATGATATCTAATGAATTCTCTATGCGACAATCAATCATAGGATAGAGAGAGAAACAACCATTTCAATAATTTCATACTCTTTAGGTGTTACCTCAATATTGATAATCTGAACCAAATATCTCAATTCATATGGCTCAATATGTACTATTGTTTTGTGTTACCTCTAAGTCACAAAAGAGAGTTCACCATGTTGTTTTGAATTTTACTATTGTGCTACTCAAATTTCAAAATAGTCTTGAGTTGGAAGACTAGATTCAATAGCAATTGTATAATACTATTCACAACATCCCCATTCCATCATGGATGCATAAGGTGAAGCATTACCTGAAAACCACTAGAGGGGGGGTGAAAAGAGTTTTTGATTTATTTTAACAATTTATTGAATTCAAACAACCACAATTGAAATTGGAAGAAAGAGATAGGTGTTTAGAGTGGTTCCAACTATAGCAAATACTATAGTTGTCAGTCCACTACCTGGTTGCTTACCCAACCGGGATTTGAAAGTATTTATTTTATTACCTCTCGAGGATTTATACAAAATACAATACTTTCCTTTACACCCTTTGAACAGCCTTCACTTGAAGTAGGTGCACCAACTTTGAGGTAGCCTTCTTTGAAGTAACTCCAAGCTCCCCCTTGAAGTAGCCTTCCTCTCTAGAAGTAACCTCCCGTTGCACCAGCCTTCTGAAGTAGCTCAAAGTCTCCTTCTTCGCCAAGAAGATCTTCACCCTCTCCAATCCGCAGCCTCCAACCTAGGAGTAACAAGGAGAGTACAAACAATAATAGGGAACAAGAAAGAAAACGGAAATTACAACTTATCCTTTGTAGCCCAAGGCTTGATTTTCCTAGATCAAGCGTATAGATCTCCTAACCAAGTATGTGAACTTGTGATTTCAGTGGGTAGGAGATACTAGCATATAGGACACGAATTATGAGCTAAGGAATGAAATGGCCAATTGTCACAATGCTCAAATTGCTTACAAACAGATTGCACAAGGTATGCTCAAGGATTTCTCAAGTGTAGCAAGTGTAAACAAGTGAGTTTGAGTGTCCTATGGCTTGTCCTATTTATAGGATCGGCCTAAGGATGCTTAAGGACGTTCTAGACAACTTCTAGGGGTTTCTAAGTGCTTAACTAGCCGTTAGGTACAAAGTTGTTGCTTTAACAACGGCTAATTAATTAATTCTGCAGTTGCTGTCAGAGACAATCTCGGTCGAGGAATGGTCGACCGAGACACCTACTCGGTTGAACTTTTGTCGACCGACAGGCACTCTGGAACAAGTGATTTGCAACGTCTTTCTCCAACTGCCAACTAACTTGTCTGTTGTGTCTAACGGCTACTTTGGATCTTTCTCGGTCGAGGAGTTTGTCGACCGAGAGTGTCTCGGTCGAGGAGTTTGTCGACCGAGATTGATCCTGTTTCAATGTTTCAATTTAGGCACTAATTATATGTATGAGTGTGCTTATGTGATCTTATTTGAATGGGATGACTTGTCTAACTGTGGTGTTTAGCTAGGGAGAATCTAACGCTTGATTTACATGCAATTCTAAGTACTTGTACATTATATTTTTGTACAAGTTTTTACAACAGTGATTACATTGCATGAAAATATAAATATGTAAGCTTGTGGATTTTCCCTTGTTGCTTTGTCATCCTTCACACTCAAGTAGCTCTTTAGATTAATAAGAATGAAATGTTTGTCATAATCAAAACAAAGGGATTTATAGATGTCCATTTAGCCAACATTACCATCGCATTCCATACTATTCTAATGTATGAACCCACACATAATTCAAGGTATAACTATCGAGTTATAGCATGCTAGGGTTTCAACAACTGTAACAGAGTACTCCATGATTGTATTAGTCATTCAAAGACTATTCATACCTAATTACCATCACTTAGTTATATTAAAGCTAGGTATAACAAGCTATACCTCATTAGGGTTACATATCAATATAATATGGTTATCATCCTTTCTATTCATATGAGAGAATAGGTTAGACTACGTTATTCAGGGTAACCCTCCATTTGTTCCATCATCATTCAACCCATATCACCATACCACAATTGTAAAATACTAAGATGGATTAATGGTATGAATGACTACAACTATCTGACACTTTTAATTAACATATTGCTTGCACATGTACAACTGAAATCATATGTAATACAAATTTACATCCCTTGGTATACCTTCAAAAAATTATACTTCTAAAAAAAATTCACATATTACTAAAAGCCATTGTTTTCTCTTATCTTTGTCCTCATTCATTACTAATTAATTTTTTCTACTTATCCTTCTCAATTTAATCATGTAGATTAAACATCCCTAGAATTGAAACATACAAGGTACGAATATATTATTCATCATTCTTGCTATCACTACAAGAATTTATTTCATATCGCGCTTCACTCATATTGTATTTCTCCTTTTGTTCAAAACACATTTCTTATATTTCAAATCTATTTCTTATCCTTTTCTCTGAATCATTTCCATATTGTTTATATACATTTCAGATTAGCTACCTTTAAAACCTGGAAATATAAACCATAAGAGTTTCATACCTTTAGATTACCTTTTGTAGATTTTCCTCTTGTTTATAAAATGTGTGCTTATTATTCCCCTTGAATTATGGAACATGAAATCCAATTCACTAGGGAATATAGCAACTTTCAATGTAAAGCCAAGAGTTTATTTATGAAACTCATTGATTGAGTTTTTCAAAGTTTTAGTTTTATATTTATATCTCCCCCTTTGTCATTTCAAAAAGATATCCGTTTAGAAATAAAAACTCCCCCATAATTAGATGTCCCATCAAAACTAATGACAAAGATGTCCATTTAAAAGCCAAAATATCATGATGTAAATAAGAGTTTTTGTTTAAGTAGCACAAATATCAAAGAAAACATCTTCCAAAGGAGTGATAAGCAATTGCTTCCTAATTGTGTTAAATTGATCTAGTGGAAGCGGTTTTGTAAAAATATCAGCCAATTGACCTTCCGTATCAACATGATGAAGGGAAACATGATTCTTGGAGATGTGATCCCTTAAAAACTGATGACGGATTTCAATATGTTTAGCTCGGCTGTGTAAAATAGGATTGTGTGCTAAGTTTATAGCGCTTGTGTTGTCACAAAAAATAGGCGTAGATGAAAAAGTAAAACCATAATCGTTTAATACTTGTTGCATATAAAGCACTTGAGCACAACAAGACCCGGCTGCCATATATTCAGCTTCAGTTGTAGATAGGGCAACCATATTTTGTTTCTTGCTAAACCAAGATACTAAAGCTCTCCCTAATAAGAAACAACCACCACTAGTACTCTTGCGATCAAGTCGACAACCAGCATAATCCGCATCAGTATAATCTTTAAAATCCAAGGATTGTCCTTTTGGATACCATAAACTAAAACAAGTAGTACCGGCTAGGTAACGAAGAATTCGTTTAACTGCTAGAAAATGAGAGTGCATATGTTGTGATTGAAATCGAGCACAAAGACCAACGGGAAACATAATGTCCGGTCTAGAAGCAGTTAAGTAAAGCAAACTACCAATCATGGCTCTATATAAAGAATCATCAATAGGTTCACCATTTTCATCCTTATCAATTTTAGTAGAAGTAGCCATAGGAGTAGTAGCATGTTTGCACTGATCCATCCCAAAACGTTTTAAGAGTTCTTTAGTATATTTTTCTTGGCTTATGAATATTCCGGCAAGTGTTTGCTTAATTTGAAAACCAAGAAAGAAAGTTAGTTCACCCATGAGGCTCATTTCAAATTCTTTTTGCATAATATCACTAAATTGTGTGCACAATGAATCGTTAGAAGCTCCAAAAATAATGTCATCAACATATATTTGCACAACTAGGAAATCAGATGAATATGTTTTGAAAAATAAAGTAGAATCTGAATTTCCAATAGAAAAACCATTATCAAAAAGATATGTCTTGAGCCTTTCATACCAATTTCTAGGTGCTTGTTTTAAACCATAAAGTGCTTTCTTAAGTTTATAAACATAGTCACCTTTTTCCGGTATTTCAAAACCAGGTGGTTGGGCAATATATACTTCTCCTTGAATGATGCCATTTAGAAATGCACTTTTTACATCCATTTGGTATAGTTTGATATTTTTATGTGCAGCAATAGCTAGTAACATTCTAATAGCTTCAAGTCTAGCTACCGGTGCATACGTTTCATCAAAATCTATTCCTTCTTGTTGATTATATCCTTGTGCTACTAACCGAGCTTTATTCCTTATTACTTCTCCTGCCTCATTTAGCTTGTTCCTAAAAACCCATTAAGTTCCTATTATGGTTTTATCTTGTGGTTTAGGAACTAAATCCCATACATCATTTTTAGTGAATTGATTCAATTCTTCTTGCATGGCTATTATCCAATAATCATCTTTAAGAGCTTCAGATATATTTTTAGGTTCAATGATAGAAACAAAAGCCATGTTTGCAACATCTTTGAAAGAAGACCTAGTTTTAACTTTATCATTAGGATCTCCAATAATTAATTCTTGAGGATGATCTTTAATAAACCTAGGTGTAGGTTGTGGTTCAACTTGGTGATAATTTGTAGTACTTTTCTCACTATTATTTGGTATGGTTAGATTTTCGAATTGATTTGTGAGATCTATGATTTCTAGATTTTCATATTTGGACTCTTCATGAAAAGAAACATGAATAGATTCCTCAACTTTTCTAGATATAGTGTTATATACTCTAAAAGCTTTGCTAGAGGTGGAATATCCCAAAAAGAATGCTTTGTGTGATTTTGAGTCAAGCTTATCTCTATCATCTTTGGTATTTAAGATATAGCATGTGGAGCCAAAGGTATGAAAATAGTCAACTCTAGGTTTCTTAGAATGTATTAGTTCATATGGAGTTTTCTTTAAATGAGAGTGAACAGTTACTCTATTTAGCACATAGCATGTAGTGTTTACAGCTTCAGCCCAAAAGGTTTTGGGTGTGTTATGTTCAAGCATCATAGTTCTAGCCATTTCTTGTAGTGATCGATTTTTCCTTTCAACTATACCATTTTGTTGTGGGGTGCATGGAGCAGAAAAATTATGAGTGTACCCTTGAGATGTACAAAACGCTTCAAATGTATGATTTTCAAATTCTCCACCATGATCACTTCTAATGGTACATATTTTTCTTTGTAATAGATTTTCAATCTTGGAACAAAATTGTATAAAAACATGAATAGTATCATCTTTAGTTGCAATAAAGTGTACCCATGTGTATCTACTATAATCATCAACAATAACAAAATAGTATCTTTTACCACCAATAGATTGTGTCCTCATGGGTCCAAATAAATCCATATGAATTAATTCTAAGGACCTACTGGTGCTAAGTACATGTTTTGGTTTAAAAGAGGTTTTGGTTTGCTTTCCCATTGTGCATGGTTCACAGTTTTCAACTTGATCAAAAGATAAAGTAGGCAATCCACGAACAAGATCATATTTCACTAACTTTTTAATAACATGTGAACTAGCATGTCCTATCTTTTTATGCCATACTTGTAAGGTATTGTCATTTGCAAGCAAGCATTTTCCCACTACTGATTTCATAGAGTTAGGTTTAAGAATATAAAGATTTCCAACTCTATTTCCTTCATAAACAACATTTGTAGTGTTTTCTATCAATAACTTGCAGCAAGTTTTGTTAAATAACACATCATAACCACTATCACATAATTGACTAACACTTATCAAATTATGGTGCAAACCATCAACGAGTAGAACATTCTTTATTTCGAGGTTTGTACCAACATTACCTATTCCAACGATTTTGCCCTTACCATTGTCTCCAAAGGTGACTGTTCCACTTTTATTTTCTTCAAAGGTTTGGAATGCATCCTTGTTTCCGGTCATATGTTTGGAACATCCACTGTCAACCACCCATTCCTGCATTAAAATGTAGATTTTGGTACCCATGTGATGGTCCGATATGGTTAGAATCATTTAAGTACAGATTTGTATAAAAGTTCTGAATCAGAAGTCCAGTCGGTCGACAATTGTTCGACCGACATATGTCTCGGTCGACAATTTGTCGATCGAGAAGATTACTGTATTACAAAACCAGAAAACACAGAAATGTAGCTCGGTTGAACAATTTTCGACCGAAATAATTGCTGTAAATTTTGATATGTTACAGACATTCGGTCGGTCGACAATACTTCGATCGATTAATGGTTCGGTCGACAATACTTCGATCGACTAAGTTTCTGTTTCAGTACAATAATGCAGAAAATTAACAATAAGCATAAAATCTTTTGTTTAGTTGAGATAAGACAATATAAATAGCAAGATGGAGCTTTTTGGTCATATCTCAACTAAATTCTATTTGACTCTACTAAGTTTGAGGTTTTGGGACCCAAACTAATTCAGAATCCTTAGTTTTATAAGGGCATGAAAAGGAATAGTGTCCAAGACGTAAACAAAAATGGCAAGTAATAGAGTCAACTTCATTTCTCTTTTTGGGTACAAACATAGTTTGAGTTCTTTTGGGTTTATTTTTCTTTGGAGCATATCCCAAACCTTTTCTTCCGTTGAAAACAGTACCAATGCTTAGAATGTTATCAAGTATATCTTTTCTTCTTAACTTATGAAGTTCTCTTTGTAGCTGAGCAATATCATTCATTTTCTTGTGTAAATCTTTTCTTGCTTGATCTAAATCAGATAGCAATGAATCTCTTTCTTTTATAACATTATCATAGTCTAGATGGTTACACAAAATAGGTTGAGTCTGAAAATCTTTTAGTTTAGCTAACAAGTCAGTCTTTTCTTTAGAAAGAAGATCAACATTTGTTTCTAGAGTGAGTAGCTTTCTAGTGCAATCACCCAAAGATGTTTTTAAAGACAAATTCTCTAGATCAATGTTAGTCTTTTCAGAAGAAAGATTATCTAATTTAGCAATTTGCTCATCATTTGATTTGATAACCTTCTTTAGTTTCTTCTTGACATCAACATACTTATCATGAATTTCTTGTAGACTGGTGACTAACTCTTCTTTAGAAAGATCAAGTAGGCTTACCTCTTGAGAGTTTTCATCATCTTCTCTTGCCATTAGACAATCCACGGTTTCTTCTCCGCTTTCACTGTCACTTGATTCGTCCCATGCAGCTTTATAGGTTTTTTCTCCCTTCTTCTTGTGTGAGCTTTTCTTTCCTTTCTTTGCTTTAGGACATTCATTCTTGAAATGCCCTTTCTTCCCACATTCAAAGCACCTAGGAGGGGTAGAAGAAGAGCTGGAAATTTTGTTAGATTTAAATCTTTTGTATTTCTTACCATTTACTATCAAGGCTTCTTCTCCCTCTTCTTCACTTGACTCCTCACTTTCTTGTGTGACAGCCTTTGAAGCTTTTAGAGCCACATCCTTCTTCTTTCCTTGCTGAAGTTCACGCGTTCTTCTTTCTTCCTCTTCTAGGGTTGCTTCATGAGCTTCTAAGTTGCCAATAAGTTGCTCCATTTCCAGTCGAGTGAGGTCGTTTTCTTCTTCAATGGCTGTCACCTTTGGCTTATATTTTGGAGGAAGTGAACGAAGGATCTTTGATACCTGATCTTCTTCAGGAATAGGTTTTCCTAAAGCACTTAAACCATTAACAATAGTAGAGAATTTTGCAAACATTTCACTAATTGATTCATTAGTATCCATACGAAAGTGTTCAAATTTTTGTTTAAACATGCTAATCTTGGAATTTTTGACTTGGACTGTACCTTCATAGGTTATGGATAGTCTATTCCAAATATCATAGGCTGTGTCACAATTAGATATTCTATTAAATTCTCCTACCGAAATAGAACAATATAAAATGCTTACAGCTTTTGCATTCATTTGGGCCAGCTTTACCGTATTTGCATCCCATTCTGCAAATTGAGTTTGGGGGAGCTCGTATGGGGTTGACACCATTCTCCATAAGTCCCAATTGATGCCTTGGAAGTAGAACTGCATCCTTCTTTTCCAATATTGATAGTTTGTTCCATCGAACGCTGGAGGCCTAGCAACAAGTGTCCCTTCAAAGTTGAGGTTGTTGAGCACTCCATCACCCATTTCTTCAAGACCTTGTTAGGGTTCCTTGAAGCCTGCTCTGATACCAATTGAAAACTACTACAGGGGGGGTGAATAGAGTTTTTGATTTATTTTAACAATTTATTGAATTCAAACAACCACAATTGAAATTGGAAGAAAGAGACAGGTGTTTAGAGTGGTTCCAACTATAGCAAATACTATAGTTGTCAGTCCACTACCCGGTTGCTTACCCAACTGGGATTTGAAAGTATTTATTTTATTACCTCTCGAGGATTTATACAAAATACAATACTTTCCTTTACACCTTTTGAACAGCCTTCACTTGAAGTAGGTGCACCAACTTTGAGGTAGCCTTCTTTGAAGTAACTCCAAGCTCCCCCTTGAAGTAGCCTTCCTCTCTAGAAGTAACCTCCCGTTGCACCAGCCTTCTGAAGTAGCTCAAAGTCTCCTTCTTCGCCAAGAAGATCTTCACCCTCTCCAATCCGCAGCCTCCAACCTAGGAGTAACAAGGAGAGTACAAACAATAATAGGGAACAAGAAAGAAAACAGAAATTACAACTTATCCTTTGTAGCCCAAGGCTTGATTTGCCTAGATCAAGCGTATAGATCTCCTAACCAAGTATGTGAGCTTGTGATTGCAGTGGGTAGGAGATACTAGCCTATAGGACACGAATTATGAGCTAAGGAATGAAATGGCCAATTGTCACAATGCTCAAATTGCTTACAAACAGATTGCACAAAGTATGCTCAAGGATTTCCCAAGTGTAGCAAGTGTAAACAAGTGAGTTTGAGTGTCCTATGGCTTGTCCTATTTATAGGAATTGCCTAAGGATGCTTAAGGACGTTCTAGACAACTTCTAGGGGTTTCTAAGTGCTTAACTAGCCGTTAGGTACAAAGTTTTTTCTTTAACAACGACTAATTAATTAATTCTGTAGTTGCTGTCAGAGACAATCTCAGTCGAGGAATGGTCGACCGAGACACCTACTCGGTCGAACTTTTGTCGACCGACAGGCACTCTGGAACAAGTGATTTGCAACGTCTTTCTCCAACTGCCAACTAACTTGTCTGTTGTGTCTAACGGCTACTTTGGATCTTTCTCGGTCGAGGATTTTGTCGACCGAGAGTGTCTCGGTCGAGGAGTTTGTCGACCGAGATTGATCCTGTTTCAATGTTTCAATTTAGGCACTAATTATATGTATGAGTGTGCTTATGTGATCTTATTTGAATGGGATTACTTGTCTAACTGTGGTGTTTAGCTAGGGAGAATCTAACGCTTGATTTACATGCAATTCTAAGTACTTGTACATTATATTTTTGTACAAGTTTTTACAACAGTGATTACATTGCATGAAAATATAAATATGTAAGCTTGTGGATTTTCCCTTGTTGCTTTGTCATCCTGCACACTCAAGTAGCTCGTTAGATTAATAAGAATGAAATGTTTGTCATAATCAAAACAAAGGGATTTATAGATGTCCATTTAGCCAACATTACCATCGCATTCCATACTATTCTCATGTATGAACCCACACATAATTCAAGGTGTAACTATCGAGTTATAGCATGCTAGGGTTTCAACAACTGTAACAGAGTACTCCATGATTGTATTAGTCATTCAAAGACTATTCATACCTAATTACCATCACTTAGTTATATTAAAGCTAGGTATAACAAGCTATACCTCATTAGGGTTACATATCAATATAATATGGTTATCATCCCTTCTATTCATATGAGAGAATAGGTTAGACTACGTTATTCAGGGTAACCCTCCATTTGTTCCGTCATCATTCAACCCATATCACCATACCACAATTGTAAAATACTAAGATGGATTAATGGTATGAATGACTACAACTATCTGACACTTTTAATTAACATATTGCTTGCACATGTACAACTGAAATCATATGTAATACAAATTTACATCCCTTGGTATACCTTCAAAAAATTATACTTCTAAAAAAAATTCACATATTACTAAAAGCCATTGTTTTCTCTTATCTTTGTCCTCATTCATTACTAATTAATTTTTTCTACTTATCCTTCTCAATTTAATCATGTAGATTAAACATCCCTAGAATTGAAACATACAAGGTACGAATATATTATTCATCATTCTTGCTATCACTACAAGAATTTATTTCATATCGCGCTTCACTCATATTGTATTTCTCCTTTTGTTCAAAACACATTTCTTATATTTCAAATCTATTTCTTATCCTTTTCTCTGAATCATTTCCATATTGTTTATATACATTTCAGATTAGCTACCTTTAAAACCTGGATTACTATCAGTGCTAGTTTACTTCTCATAGTGCAAATTTCATGATCTTGTTTTATAGATATGCTAGTATTCAAGGTCAAATCACTAGTAACAACCCTTGAACTACTACAACTCTAAACATTCTTGGGTTTGGTCTTCATCAAAAGCATGACGTTATTGTCGAGTGACTTTGCTCCCTTAATTTGAAATTCTAACTTTCGATCTCACTAGTTTTACTAAAGTCTTCCTTGTCTTCTCAATTGAATTTCCTTTCTCTTACTTGGCCATTCAGATAGATTACATTCTCAATTTACCATGCTAGGGTTTGATCATCATATTGTGCCTCATTATTGCATTCACTAGATGTCTCTAACATGGTGGTTATGCATCATATATGATTCATTTTCTTATCACTTCATCCCACATTGCTCTCATTGTGGAAGATATGAAAGAGAAGATGATTCTGAGACTTAGAATTCTTATCTTCAAATATTACCTTGATACTTTTCTCGTATGTAGGTTTAATTAGTTATCAACAAGAATACTTAATACTCCATCATGTTTCAAACCCTTCCTTATTTTCAATAATCCTCTTACCATATACTACTCTTCCACCTGTCATCTTGAACTTCTAATTTTCTCTTAAAATCATGTTACTTATTCATGTGTATGATCATGTATACCATGTTGGACTTTTTTTTTCTCTTTCTACTAATGTGAAGTTGAGATTCTAAATCAATAATATCTCTACTAGTTTCACCTCATGTTTAATGCATTACATATACTTCATGTTAAATCAAACGACTCATGCATGGGCGAAACATAGTTTCTCTTTCAATGAAGTTTTTCCTTCCTGAATATAGTCTACCTTTGTATGTCTTATTCATTGGTTAAGCTACACTTTTGTTCTTCTTTTAGAAACTAGTTTGTTATTCTATAGATACTTGAAATCCAAAGGTAGTAAGTATGAATGTATTAACTTCACAATAAAGGTATACATCCCATGCTCTCAATTATATCATAACCCTCATCCCTTAATCAAGCTCATCATTTTTAACATTTCTCTTTATTTCAACTAAGTTTGTTATCCTAGTCTTATAATTCACATGTTCATCTAATTCTCTTTACTTTAACTCTTATGAAGACTCTTTACTTCTATGTACTTATCGTATACTTAACTCTTTTCTTCTATTTTCCCTTTTTTTAAGCACATAAAAGCATTGTACTCGATTATATGATCCATTCCTCATGATTGATTCTTACTGTCTTGGCCATTACATACTTTTCTCATATCTTTCCCATATTTCATATTTGGAGTTCTTATAATGCTAATCATTAAACTTAATTTGAACCTTATGTCTTGTTCCTTTATTTCCAGTTAACAGTTTCTCATATGAGACCCCAAAGTTGGATCTCAAATATCAATTCTAATTGATTCTTAGCTATTCTAATCTTACCCATATGTTTCAACAACATAGTGTATGTACATTCTCACTATGATGTGGGTCTAATTTACCCAGAGCCTACTCTTATTATATTTTCAATTGGAGTCATTACATCCTAGTAACACACCCTGCCAGCCGAACCAGGCCAAACCTACAGTCCTGAAGCCAAGAGCTACTCAAGATTAACTAACTCCTATTAATCTCAGACATGTGGAAAGAATATCCACTTAGGGCAAACTCATTTAAACATTACTTGTGGCCTACTTGATACAAAGAATATAAATAATAAATGAATCACTTCATGATACACAACAATATAAAAGAACCATATATATTCTACAAACTGATAATCTAAATTCATACATATGGGAGCACTTCTATTGATCTCCAATTAAAGAAGAAATATAAAGCAAGAGTTGTATCACATTCTATGTTTAATATCTTACTCCTTCATTACTTTCTGGTCTCCTAACCCTAAGATTTCTAGGGTTTTTCTCTAGCCCATCCTTCCTCTACATACCTGGCCAGGGCATCCAGAGAAGAATAGACATAGTAGCTTGATATTGGTCAATCTAAGTATTTAGATACCGAGCCAGGGTATCCAAATACCCAAACTTCCGAGAGCTATAAACACATCACCTCCTATGTTCTACACTTATAACTCTAACTTTCTATCCTAATGGTCCTTGATGACTCAACCTAAGCTCTGATACCAAAGTTGTCACACCCACATCCCATGATTACCACTATTCATGATATTAGGGCATGGTTATGAGGATTACACTTAATACAAAGTTCACTCCTGACTTTTTCCTTTTTATTTCAAACTCTTTGTTTTCTCGCATTCCATCACATAAATAAACCTTACAAGAGAATTAAACTTCTATTACTATAATATGGTCTCAGCATTTATGATACACATCCGTACATTCATTTCATTTCTCACATTTCCATGTACATACAACATGACAATCATTTGCATTCTCTCTTATTATGAAAACAAACATACAAAACATCATATACAACTCTCTCATATTTGTTTACAAGGACCTAGAGAGATAGGGACCTACTGAACTTAACTAATCTCATAATTAACTCATGTGGTTGATCTACTCTGATGCTTTAAACTTCTTCAAGTCCATGTGGTTTCCCTAAAAATTTTGAGTAGAGGGATGATCCTACTCGCTCAGTGAATGAGTACTTCATAGAAACAGTCTAAAGCACTGATATAATTACATATATACCTTTAAGCAACTGATATATATTATAACAACAGTAATATTTAAAGAGTCTAATCATTGACAATCATAATTATGGAAGGATACTCTAGATTACTTATTAAGCTGGAATAAATTACAATAATTACTACACTGAGTAGATCTAGAACAATACAGTTAAAATAACAGGGAATGTAAATATTACATTTAAAGAACAACTACTATGAAATTGTACTCAAATCTTTCTTAACTCTTTTTACTTATAAGAAACTCTTTAAACCTATATGATCATATTTTAGCTTATGCCCTGATCTTATGCAGTGTACTCTACATATTTAGACTTGTAGCAAACTACGATCTCACCATACAAGACTTAGCTTAAAACCTGGGAAGCTAAGCCAAGAACTGAATCTGGGTCTACTTGACTCAAACCGTCACGTCTGACTAAGGTAGCTAAATAGCTGGCCTTTAACTAGACCTCTCCTTCTAGGCTGAGTACACAGGCGGAGGGTCTGAGACGCTCTGTGGGTCTCATCTTGGTACGCTCTGTGGGTACCTCTAGGTTACCATCGGGATTTCCAATTCATGTTGGATAACCTATCTTCTCTTAGGAGACTTCCACAAGGGCTTCGTCTCCCTGTACGCTCTGTGGGTGCATTCCGATCACCGTATTCTGGTCGTTTCCAGGGTGGATCATTTCCTCCCTACAATGCAGACATTTGTAGGGAATCTACGGTGTTCAGAGCACCTATGTCTATTATTTTATTATTCTAGGAAAGCTCTTACTATATTGTATCTCTCTATTACTTATTCTTGACTCTGGTATCTCTATGGTACTGAGCCTATTCATCTGAAGCTTATAAATACGACATGTACATTCTTAAATTGGAAGAGTAGTATATTCAAAACACTATAATATTCTGAGTAATCATCATACTATACATACAAGCAGACTAAAATTCTTAAATAAACATAATACATGTCAATTGGCACTTTATACACTAGAATCATGCAATTGAACTGTTAAGCATCACCACATCTCATACTGAGAACATTGATATCACAATACTTGATTCATTGAACACCCTATCATTAGGGTTTCATTTACCTCATTCACTTATCACATGGCTCTCATAAGTATTTCATACGGCATAAAATTATGAAAATTTTATATGCTATTTATGATTGAGTTTCAGATCTCCAGTAGAAATTTTAGATCATTTGGATTTACAAGTAAATAAGTAAAAATCAAACAATATATGATGAACAACATTCTGTCAGCATGGTCAGTTGAAGTATATCTTGACCGAGAATGACTTTCAAAGAACATCCAAATGTTCTGAAATTTTTCATTAAAATGCACGATTGAGTTATACATATTATATCCAAATTTGAATTCAATCAGATAAAATACTAAAGATCATTTAGTGAGACACTATACTTATCAAATTCTGTATTCATATGTCATCAAAACCCTAATTTGGGCCGATTAGGGTTTCCAAATCTTAAACCCTAATTATGTGAATCAAAGTATGATTAAATCTTCTCATTATATTTAAAACATCAAAACTTAATAACCATCACTAGTCAAGCTTAAAAAATGATCAACTTAGTTAAGCATACAATCATCCAAGTAAACCCTAATTTACCAATTAAGCTCACATGCGGTCATAACACTACTCCTCTCAGCCTCTTGGCATTTGCTATGAGCATCTTCTTCCTCTATCATTCTATCTTTCTTCCCCTGCGATAGGCAACTGTAGTAGTCATTTCTCTGACCAGAGCAAGGTCATCCTCACAGAGGGCCTGTTTTTGGTCACAACTGGATTCCCTTAGTCGTTGCACAACAGGATCGCCCAAACCTCCACCAGTGCTTTGATAGTCACTACTCAAGGCTTCAATGTCTGCTCCACCCCTCTTTTGAGTACTAATCGTGGACACCCACAATAGCTAACTGCCCAAGAGCTAACTTGGGAATAAAGGATCACTGATCAAGGATTATATAAGTATAGATTCTCAGACATCTATATTCTTGCCTAAGTGATTTGATCTGAAAACTAAGAGTTTCCCCATCTTAATGACTTAGAATATCATACATTAGCAGATCCATTACTGTCATTTTCTATAAAGTAGGTTTTATCCTTAAATCTATTTGACTGCATTAATTAGCATTTTCTGCTTGATCCTATTCTGTCTAGCATATCAATTGCATTTTGTGTTTCATTGGTTCTTTTCGACCTCCTAAAGTAGAATTGTATTCTTTTCAGAGTTTGTTCTAGATTTGGCTATTGAAATTCTAGAGATTAATTAGACTCAAATGGGGTCCTCTGAGATATACTTGCATTTTTTAAAAATATCCACTTTACTACTTTACTCATTGGGTTTCAATTGATGAAAAAAATAATTGCAGTGCCTTCTTTTATTTAGTATAGATGTCAGATGCAAACAAAGAGCAGTTGGGTCACATTGAATAGTAGAACATTTCTGATTCACCACGAGTAGAGCCTCCCTTAGATAACAATGAACCACTTGGAAATGATAAAAAGCGCAAAAGATCAAAAAGGAAAACTTCTCCAGTCTGGAATCACTTTGAAGTCATTAAAAGTCAGGATGGGGTAGAAACATGTCGTTGTCACTATTGCAAAAAAAATTGAGATTCACAACTCTCAATGGGACTAGTAAGTCGTCACTTAGATATATCATGCCCCTACTATAAGAAATCTGATGAGAAGTCACAACCTGTGTTAACCTTCAATAGGTCGGACTCTGGAAGCAATGTTGTTGCATGGAGATTTGACTCTGAGAGAAGTAGGAATGATTTAACCAAACTTTTCATTATGCATGAAATTCCCTATAGGATGGTGGACCATAGAGCTTTTTGTGATTTTGTAGGGAATTTATAGCCTAAACACAAACTTGTATCTCGATGTACAGTTAGTAGGGATTGTATGAAGATGTATGAGAGTGAAAAGTCCAAATTGATGGAGTCTTTGAAAAAGTCAACAAAAAGGATTTCAATTACTACTGACATGTGGACCGCAATACAATCATTAGTATACATGTCCATAACAACACACTACATTGAGGATTGGAAGTTGTGTAAAAAGATCATAGCCTTTTGTGTACTTCCATCTCCTCATACTGGGTATAACATTGCTATATGATTATTAATCATTTGCATGAGTGGAATATTGAAAACTTGTGTGCAATAACTGTTGATGATGCATCTACAAATGATGTTGTTGTTAGAAATTTGTTGGACCACTTCTCTATCAACGGAGGGCTACTTTTGAATGGGAAAGTATTTAATGTCTGTTGTTGGGCACACATTCTTAATCTTATTGTCCAAGATGGCTTATGTGAATTAAAAGAGATCATTGTGAAAGTTCAAAATCTAGTAAAGCATGTGAAATACTCACCAAGCAGGATACAAGAATTTGAACAGTTAGCTAAGACCAAACACATTAGTTGTAACAAGCATCTTGTTCTAGATGTTTCTACTAGGTTGAAGTCGACTTTCTTGATGTTGGAGTCTGCACTTCTATACCAAAAAGTTTAGACTAGAATGAGGGCTCGTGACTTAAATTCATATGATTCCCCTACCATTCCTAAGTGGAAGAAGATTGAGTTTATTTGTGGTATTCTTGAAATTTTCTATAATGCAACTAAGGTATTCTATGGCCACCTATATTGTACTTCAAATCTCTTTTTTGAAAAAATATTTGAGATTCAACAAGAGTTGGTGAACTTGAAGGACAGTGAGGATGATACAATTAGGAATACGACTTTAAAGATGCAATCTAAATTTGACAAATATTGGAAAGATAAGAGTACGATGCTACCTCTACACATTGCCACTTTCTTGAATCCTAGGTGAAAGATGGAGTATCTACCGTTCTGTTATAGTACCGCTGGCGCGGCGCCGCCTAAGGCCGCCAACCCCCGGCTACCCCCCAGATCAGACGCCTCCCTCCATGGTTCCCCTCCCACCTTGATTCCTCCTCCACCCCCCCAGTCCTGGAGTGGCTCCCGCTGCACCCGTGGACGCTCCTGCTGGCCCGCCGCCTACTGATGGCACGCATAGGGTAGACGCGAGCTCGGCTGGGCCTGCGGCGGTGGGGAAAGACTGGGACGAGATGACTCGTAGGATGCTTGGAGTCATGCGCAACTCTCGTCCGATGGACCTTCCTGAAGATCCCAAATACCCGAGCTTCAGAGAGGGTGACTCGAGACCCTGGGTGGATTTCTCCCAACTGGTGGTGGACGATATGGATGAATTCCACCGGTTCACCATCACCATCCAGGTTATGGGGAAGGTCAAGCATATAGCCCAGCTATATGGTTGGATCCTTCATACGTGGAGACCCTTTGGTGAGGTTCAGCTGTCGCCGCTCCGTTATGGTCGCTTCTTGGCCAAGTTCATGTCTGATGACAATCTGAAGAAGCCCCTGGATGAGGGACCCTGTTTTTTCGATAACCAGCTGGTCATTACTAGGCAGTGGTCACCTAAGGCAGATACCGGGAGAGTGTAGCTCACGACAGCGCTGGTGTGGCTGACCCTCCCAGATGTGGGGCCGCACTGGACCCGAAGGGTGGCCACCATTATTAGGTACGACATAGGTAAAACTTTGGTGGTGGACTACCATGCGGTCAGGGCGTTTGCTGGCGTCGCCCATCTGTGCGTGGAGCTCTCGGAGGACAAACTGCCTCCTCCTCAAGTCATGGTGGCAATGCCGAGTGGTAGAGAACTTGAAATAAAAGACCTCTATGATGCACTACCTGATAGGTGCAGCGTGTGCAAGGTGTTCGGTCATGTGTGTGACAGATGTCCGAATTGCAAAGTGGCTGAGCAGACAGAATCCTTGGACCGTGGTAGATCCAAGAGTAGGAAACCGAGGTGGAGGAAAGCTCGTGTGGCTTCGACGATGGCTGCTGAGACGATCAACCAGGCGGCTAGGACTGATGACAGGACGGTGAGGCCTGATCGTAGTTCTCCTGTGGTGGATATGGAGGGCGTAGTCGATACTAGTGACACGGGGGAACGGAGCGCTCCATTAGTTAGCTCTGTTGTCGATGCCTTAGATGTCGATCACAGTTCGGTGGTCCAAACTACATGGGAGGAGATAAGAGAGGCTGAGATGGCTGGCAGCGGCGGGGGTGTTCCGCTGGTGATGACACGAGAGCAACCAAATATGTTCTCGGTTCTCCAGGGGGTGGATCAGGAAGCCAGTCCGAATGATTTGGCCACAGGTATTCGCAAGGGGTCTGTAACACCTAGGACAGACACCCATTCTTCTAGGGGGAGGCGTACCTCTACCAGGAACTCCACCACCGGAAGGGGTGGACTCACAGGTGTTCGATGACCTTCCTCACGTGGAACATGTGGGGAGCCTCTTGGCCGGAGAGGCAGAGGAGGGTGAGACAGGTGATATCCAGGGAGCAGGTGTGTCTGGCCGTTTGCTTAGAGATGAAAATTAAGCGGGGATTTGAGCATAGATGTACTAACTTGTTCCCAGATGGTTGGGGTTGTGAGTCCAACCTGCCACAGATTGATCACGGTAGGATTGTTGTCGGATGGGATTCTAGAATCTAGTATGTGCAGGTCATTCAAGCTACTAATCAGATTGTAGTTACTAGCTGCATCAATGCCGGGGGCTTCCACTGTGTGGTGAGTGCGGTTTATGGGCACAATAGTGAGATGTACAGGCGTAGACTCTGGGACCAGATCACTGCTTTGACCCAACAAGAGCTTCCTCATCTGGTCACAGGTGACTTCAACCATCTGAGGAGATCGGGTGAGAAGCATGGGGGGAAGACGATCCCTGATTCTATTCTCTGCAGGTTTAATGAAGCAGTTCACACAGCAAATTTGGTGGAAGTCAACATGACAGGAGGGATTACAACCTGGCATAACAAGAGGAAGCATGAGCATAGAATCTCCAGTAACCTTGATAGGGCACTGGTTAATGTGACTTGGTTGGTCTTGTGTCCTAAACCTTCCATCGCTCTAGGTGGTCACCCAAATAGTGACCATTCCTGGATGATTATGAGGCTCACTGACATCAGACCTTCGAACTGGCCTTTTAGGTTCCTTAATCTGTGGATGGATTGGCCAAGCTTCTACGACGTGGTCAAGAAGTCATGGAAGGAGCAAGTGGTTGGAGAAACTGAAGAGGCTGAAGGAGGTGATTAAGGTGTGGTCGAAAGACTTGGCTGATCTACCTACGTTGGTGAAAAAAGCTAAGGAGGAGTTCTCCTCTGCGGCTGCTGAGATAGATCTAATCCTCTTTGCCCGGTTCTCATCGATGAGGAAAATAGAGTGGCTGCGAGACTGAAATAGTTGGAGAAAGCGGAGGAGCTGTTGTTCTGGCAGAGAAGTAGACTTCGCTGGATTAAAGATGATGATAGGAACACGAAAGTGTATCATGCCTCCACCAAGAAAAATCATATGAAGGATTTTATCCATGCCTTGGCCAAACAAGATGGCTCATGCACGAGAGGCCCCGACGAGGTGGCCAATGAGGTGGTTGAGTTCTTTAGGAAGATGTATAATCAGGATACCCAATCTATATCTTGTATGCTATCCACAGCTAAAGTTACGGAGGAGATGAACATGAAATTATGTGGACCGTCGTCTGATGAGAAAATTAAGGAGGCGGTCTTCGCCATTGGTGCTTCCAAAGCCCCTGGACCGGATGGCTTCAATGGCAAGTTTTTCCAAGCCTTTTGGGACACGGTCAAAGATGACATTGGACGGGCGGTGAGGTGGTTCTTGGTTGGTGGTTCTATGGTGAGGATGGTTAACCACGCTTTCATCCAGCTAATTCTGAAGAAACCTCATGCGTCATTTTTGGAGGATTTCAGACCCATTGCCTGTTGCTCTGTACTCTATAAGATCATAGCCAAGCTTCTGGCCAGAAGGCTCAGTACCATCCTCCCTCTGATTGTGTCTGAGAATCAAGCAGCTTTCGTCAATGGTAGGTCCATTTCGAACTGTGCTCTTCTAGCCAGTGAGTTCCTCCTTGATTTCAAATGCAAGAACAACACCAAGAAGGCTTGCGTGAAGGTTGATATTTCCAAAGCGTATGATCATGTGAACTAGTATGCTCTTTGGGCAATCCTTGGCTCCCTTGGGTTCTCTACGAGGTGGATTGGGTTGATGAAGCAATGCGTCGAGACCACGTCCTTTTTTGTTCTTGTTAATGGTATTCCTAAAGGCATGTTTTGGGCTACCAATGGGGTGAGACAGGGAGATCCTTTATCTCCTTTGCTCTTCACCCTTGTCATCGAAGCTATGTGCTTCCTTATTAAGAAGGAGGAAGATGAGGGGAGGCTGAGAGTCTTCAATGTGGGGGGTATACCTGTCCTCTCTCATATGGTGTTTGCGGATGTCGTCCTCCTGTTCTTGGCAGGCCATGACAAGTATATGAAGGTGATGAGGACAATGTTAACAACCTTTGGGTGTCTAACGGGCCTTTACATTAGCCGGATAAAATCGAAAGTTTTACTCTCTAACTCTTGTGACTCGAGGAGGGGCAGACTCTTGCTGTTGGGATGGAGGAAAGGGTGTTTACAACTAAATACTTGGGCATCCCGATCACAAGAGGTAAAGGGAAGGGCAGAGATTTTATGGAGGTCATAGATAACCTTCGCAAGACTGTGGATAAGTGGACGAGACTCAATCTCTCCGTGGTCGTGAGGGTTGTCCTCATTAAGGCTGTTCTGATGAGATGGGTGAGCTTTTCCTGTCGGCAAGCAGAGCTACCCACCTTCATCTTAGACAAGGCCAGAACCATCATCAATGCTTTTCTTTGGGATGGGAAAGGGCATGCGGTGGCCTGGTCCACTATGGCTGACCCTGTGGATTTTGGGGGCTTGGGTATCCTGAACATCCAGACCTTAGCGCAGCAGGCCGCAGCTAGATGGGTGGATAGATTCCTTCTCTATGAGGACTCTATGTGGGTCTCGTGGACAGAAGAAGATATGGCCTCTCTCTCCAGGCTTCGAATAGATGCAGATCGTCTAGGGTGTGGACGGGCATGGTTCGGGCTTGGGGGAGGGTTAAGCAGAACTATGTCCAGCAGGACGGGGGCTGGTGTAGAGGAGTTAATAAACCTTGGGTGAAAGTGCTTTATGGCCCTCTGGTATCTTGGGTACCACTTCTGTGTAACAGACATCATCTACCTAAGTGGAGCTATTGTTTATACAGGGGCATCATGAGAAGACTCCCCACCTTTGATCGTATGATCAGGTGGGGTTCGGGCACCAATCCGACTTGTCTGTTGTACGGGAGGGAGGACGAATATCATGATCATCTTTGGTGGAAGTGTGACTTCACTAGATATCTGTGGGCTAGAGCGATGCTGAAGTGCAATATGGGAGGTTTGCCCCTTGACGATATGGAGAGTTGCCTTAGTTGGGCGCTTGAAAAGAGTAACAATAGCCAACCACTTAGATGCCTGGTGGGTCTTTGTATGCCAGCTATGATGTACCACGGGTGGTGGGAGAGGAACTCCAGGCTCCATTGAGATCTGAACAGGGATGTGTTAGTTGTTTTTGATGATATTGTAGATAGGTTGTTGTTTTATGGGAAGGTCAGGCTGAAGCTCTTGCTAGGACTGGATACAATTATACAGAGACACTGGGGTTTTTGTAGTTAGTCCCCAGCTGTGTAGTATTTGGGGGTTTGGTTGTTCCCCTATACTTTTTCGGTTTCATTAGTAATATTTTACCTGATCCAAAAAAAATAATTATCCAGAATTTGATGTAGAAGACATTCTTTCAAGCATTAAGGAAACCGTGCACTCTTTTTTTCTGACTATTCATTGTTCTATCAAGATAGTATCCTTCCCGTGAGGGCTTCCACATTTGAAACACTATTTGAGAATTTAAGCAGCCCTAGTTGCAAGAGAAAGGGCAATATTAGAAAACTCTTTTAGCAAGAGAAGAAGGAGAAGGAGAAAGGGAATGCAGAATGGGTAAAATCTGAAATTCAAAGCTATTTGGATGACAAATCTACTGATTATGAAGACGATGATAAGTTTGACATTCGAAAATGGTGGAGAGAAAATTGTAGCAAGTATCAGATTTTGTCAAAGATGGCTGAAGATTTTTGTGCTATTCCTATTTCTACGGTGTCATCATAAAGTTCTTTTAGCACTGGAGGCCGAGTGCTTGATAAATACCGAAGTAGATTGGATTCTGATACTGTTGAACCTTTAATTTGCACCCAAGATTGGCTCCATGGAGAGAAAACAGACGATACAGATGAAGATGACTAGATGAGGCTAATTTCGTAAGCACAAATGGTAAGAACATTATTATACTAAAGTCCTAATATGAATTTTATTTTGTTTACATTGAAGTTTCTATTTGTTTTATTCACAGGAAAGTTTCAACAAAAATATATATGATGCACTCATATTGCGATTATGCAAGATATCCTATTTAGTTAATAGTAAGTGCACAAACACATTCAACATGATTATCTACTTTAAAATGTGTTCGTTATCAATTTTATATTAATGTAATCTATTTCCATAATCTAGGTATTGGATGAAGTCACCGGGGACTAGGAAGTAGAAGCCCAATTTTTGGAAGATGCAGGCTGAATTTTAAATTCAAAATGTTATTGTGTTGTACTTATGACTTCTAAATTTGTTTGTTGTAAACATTTATCCGTGTTCTTACTTGTTTGGTTTTAGTTTAGTTGGTGTTATTGTATGAACCTGGTTGATGGTTTGGTAGTGTGCCTATTGTATGGACATGTTCACATGGTTGTTGAGCTTGAGATGCCTCAATATGGTTGTTATGTAGTCTCTTCATCGCTATTCAGCCTGTTGTTGTTGAATTGTTTCTGGCTACCGTTTTGGTGTGCTAGTTCCCAGAAATTAGTCTCTTGATGGCTATTCATCATGTTGTTGCTGGATTTATTCATACAGTTTCTTTTTTTGTGTGCAAGTGCCAATTTGTATGTGTCTTGTTGGCTATTTGTCCATGTTTTGATAGTTCCTAACTGTCGTTTATGAACATGTAAGTCCAACAGCTAGTCTGTTAATATAATTCTCATCATTGATGTAGTAAAGTTGACGTTAATTATGTGTACAACTGGTCTGTTGCTGATTTGCCATCTTTACAGCTGCTTTCTTTTCAAGAATAAAAAAGTAGGACATGTTGCCTAAAATAATACACATATTCTTATCTTTCACTAAATCAAATAAATCTTCAGGAAGGTCCTCGTGTCCTCTTTGTGAGCCATGTGCATGCTCTCTTTATATGGTACCTATCAAACATGTATAAAAAAAGGGAGCCTTTTATATACATCATTGAATATTAGACTGTTTGTCAGGCAAAAAAAAGAAAAGAATAACCAGAACCTTGATTTTCTCATGATTTAATCTTGGCTGGCTCGAGACCCGGCCCAAAATCCATATTTTTAGACGGGCTGGATACATGCCTTCTTTTAAAAAAAAACTGGGCCTAAACCTAGCCTGCAACCCATTTGTAAATATGGATCTGGATCTGGGCTTACCTAAACCTGATATGACCCTGCCCGATTCTCATCCCTAGAGTCTGGTCGATAGAGTTTAAGACACAATAATAAAACCTCTCTTGACTACCCATTAAGCCAGCCATTAAATGTGATACTAAAGACACACATTGGAGAGATACATAGAGAGATACCGAGAGACAATTTGAAAGCAATTCATCAGTTCCTTCGATGTTGTAGCATGATTCCTGTATTCCTATATTGTTGTTCCTTTCCTATTGTAGATCAATTCCTTTGTTGTTGAATAATGATTACTTTCCTACTCCACTATAGTTGGTTTTATAGTGATTCCTTTCCTGCTATACAATGGTTCCCATTCTACTGTACCGAGGTTCCTTTCCTGCGGTACATCAGTTCCTTTACTCCACCGCAACAAGCATGTTCTCCCGAATACAACCACTCCTTGCTACTATCTTGCACCGATGACTACTTCACGACGCCATTTTTGTTGTTTGTGACCAAGGGCTAAGGAACGAGTTCAATACAGCACTCTCGCTTGCACCGAGTGGATGTACCAGAGTTGGGGTGGTTGAATCTTGGAGATAGACCGCCGGAGACGCTCATGCTAGGAGCGGTGGAATCTGTCTTGAAGATAGTGTTTTACATGCCTTCATCTCAAGCTCTGGAGTTTGGTTTTCTAAACTCATTCGTCATTTTCTCCAAATCTACTGATTCATATTGGTGATTAAATGCTTGCAATTGTCTAATTAACATATGTATTACAGTACCTATTTTTCTTTCATTTTCAAGGCATTTCTTTCTCTTCTACACATATCTGTTTAGATTAAACATATAATTGTCTAGATAGATCGTTAGCCCCTAAATAGTTGTTAATTAGATAATATTTTAGCTACCTGTTTGAGTAATATGGATTCGAAAACTATGTTCTCGCTTGATGATGTAGCCTCCCTTCATACGGAACACTTTTCTGATTTGTACTTCCATCGTTGGAAATAGAAAATGTGATTCTGATTTACATATCTTGGACTTGTGTCTACCATCTTACCACCTGATGAATCTGTTCTTGTTGTACCAACACCACAACCCACTAACCTCCTTCTTGAAAAAGACAATCCTGATCCTGTTATTCCTGAACTTGTCATCCCCACTCCTATTTCAAAGGAGACTGATTACCTATGTCATGGTAGGATCTTATCAGCCTTATCTGATGAACTCTATGATATATACCATAGGATTCCTTAGATTCTAAATTTGGTCTAGAAGACACTGGTCTTGAGCGTTATGCCTTTGTTGAATGGCTAGCATATAATATGGTTGATGATAAACCTGTCTCGGCTCAAGTTCTAGAATACCGAAAATTAGTGTCTAGATCCATGGCTAAAGGTTATAACATTGATGAAAATGTTCAAGTAGCAGCCCTCATAGAGAAGCTCCCTCCCTCTTGGAAGGATTTCTCCAGGAACCTTCGGCATAGACAAGGGAACATGCCCATGGCATCCTTAGTCAAATCCCTACAAACTGAGGATAGACATAGTGAACAAGACAGGAAGTATAACCCGTCTGTCAACATGGTTATAGGTGATAAGACTAAGAAGAAACCCAACAAATCCCATCTCCATAAGAAATGTAAACCTTCCTTTAAGGGTCGCAAGCACCACCAAAGTCAGAGTAATAATAATAGTAATCAAGGAGAAAAATGTGTCTGCTTTGTCTGTGATAGACCTGGCCACTTAGCGAATGTGTGCAGATTTTGCAAAGGTCAAAGGAAGCATAATGTCCAGGATCCTAAAAATCCTGAAGTAAATATGATCACTGTGGGGGCGGTTCCTTCATCTTCTGTACAAAGATTAAAAAATCCTACTATTCTTTTTGCTGACATATTTTTAAATTGGTACTTGGATTCCGGTGCCACTTGCCATATTTGTTTTGACCAATCCCTCCTTTCTACCTACCAGGCTGAATCCGGTAGAATGATCAAGTGGGGAGATCATTCATCTACCATCCCTATTGCTGGCTTTGGACGTGTTGACATAAAGCTTACTTCTGGGAATGTCCTTAGATTACATGATGTCCAACATGTATCTTCTTTCCGTAGAAATCTGATTAGTCAAGTGGTCTTGCAACATTCTGGTTATACCTTGTTGTGTCAAGCAAATAGAGTTGTAATTTCGAAGAATGACTCTTATATTGGTCTTGCATACACTTGTAGTGGTTTGATTAAACTATCTTCTGTTTCGTGTAAGGCTTCTTCTAGTAATGAAATATCTTCTACTGTCTTAGTTTCTGAAACTAGTGATGTTTGGCATACACGTCTTAGTCATGTGAATAAAAATATGATGAAATACATGATTCACTTAGCTCTGATTCCTAAGACGCATATTGATATTTCTAATAGATGCCAAGCTTGTGTGCAAGCTAAGCTTCCTAAGAAGCCATTTGAATCATTGGTAGATCGAAATACATCCTTACTTGAGTTAATTCTTACTGATGTCTGTGATTTAAATCATGAGTGATAATATGAGATACTTTGATATTTATGATAGATGCCAAGCTTGTGTGCAAGCTAAGCTTCCTAAGAAGCCATTTGAATCAGTGGTAGATCGAAATACATCCTTGCTTGAGTTAATTCTTACTGATGTCTGTGATTTAAATCATGAGTGATAATATGAGATACTTTGTTACCTTTATAGATGATTTTTAAAAGTATTGTTCTATTTTCTTACTGAAAACTAAGGATGAACAATTCGAAAAATTCAGAATCTATAAAACCCATGTAGAGAAACAACTAGAGAAGAACATTAAGAGAGTGAGGTCTGATAGAGGTGGTGAGCACACCTCTAATGAACTTAACAAGTTCTTTGAGGACCATGGCCTTATTCATGAAACCACTTCTCCATATAATCCTCAATCTAATGGAGTTGCTAAGAGGAAGAATAGAACATTAATTGACATGGTCAACTCAATACTAGCCGAGTCTGGACTTAGTCACAGACTGTGGGGGGAAGCCCTTCATACAGCCAACTACCTTCTTAACAACATCCCTTTTAGACACCTTGACAAAACACCCTATGAACTTTGGCTCAACTAGAAACCATGCTTGAAATACCTCAAAGTGTGGGGGTGTTTGGCCAAGGTTAAGATCCCTGAGAATAAGAAGAGAAAACTAGGACCTAAAACTGTTGATACTGTCTTTATAGGATATGTTGAAAATAGTAATGCTAATAGATTCCTAGTAATAAAATCTAAAATCTCAGACATTAGATTCAACTCTATACTTGAGATTAGACATGTACATGTTGTCTATTATGAAACCATCTTTCCTCTTAAGGAAAAGATTCCTAGACAAGTTAGTGAAGATCCCTCTTCTTCCTCTCATGCTGAACCTCTTGTAGTTCCACCTTCTTATGAAGTAGAACATGAACTACCAATAGATGAACCTCTAAGTGATCTAGGTAGGGGTAAAAGGACTAAAGTTGATATGAACAATGGTCTCGACTTCTACACCTTCATAGTAGAAGAAGACCCGCGTACCTATGAGGATGCCATGAAATCCATAGACTCTAGCTTTTAGAAGGAAGCTGTTGATAATGAAATATAATCAATTATGAGCAATCATACTTCGATTCTTACTGAACTCCCTCCAGACTGTAAGACTATTGGATGTAAATGGTTATTTAGAAAGAAGATGAGGGCAGATGGTTGCATTGATAAATTTAAGGCCAGACTAATAGCCATAGGATTTAGTCCGAAGGAAGGATTTGATTACTTTGACACATATGCACCTATAACTAAAGTCTCTTCCATACATGTCCTAGTTTCTTTAACAACAATCCATAAGCTTGAAATCCATCAAATGGATGACAAGATAGCCTTCTTGACTAGATATCTTGAAGAAGAGATTTATATGGATCAACCCGAAGGTTTTGTAGCACCTGGACAAGAACACAAAGTTTGTAGACTTGTCAAGTCCTTGTATGGACTGAAATAAGCACCTAAACAGTGGAATGATAAGTTTGATAAAATTGTTTTATCTTTTAGATTTATTGTGAATGAATCTGATCGTTGTATTTATTCTAAAACTATTGATGATGCCTGCATAATAATGTGTTTATATGTAGATGATATATTGTTGTTTGGATCTAATTCTGAAATTATATCTAAAATTAAATCTTTTCTTGCTAGCAATTTTGATATGAATGATTTAGGACTTGCTGATGCAATACTTGGTATTAAGTTGAGTAGATCTACTTTTGGTTATGTACTTAATATAACTCACTATGTGGATAAAATCTTGCATAGATTTTATATGTTTGATTGTACACCTGTTAATACAACTTATGCTGCTAGTTTACATCTTGTTGTACATAAGGGCACTCTTGTGGATCAACATAGATATGCTCAAGTTATAGGAAGCTTAATGTACCTTGCTAATTGCACCAGGCCTAATATTTTGTATTCCTTAAGCAGGATGAGCAAGTACACTAGTTGTCCTAATGAGGACCAATGGAAAGATTTGGTAAGAGTGTTTAAGTATCTTAAAGGTACATCTAGGTATAGCCTTCATTATATTGGTTTTCCACCTATATTAGAAGGACATATCGATGTTAATTGGATTGCAGATTTAGATGAAACCAAATCTACCAGTGGGTGTGTATTTTGCCTTGGAGGAGGTGTACTTTCTTGGAAATCATCCAAGAAAACTGTGAGAGCTAGATCCACTATGAAGGCTAAGTTTATCGATTTAGATTTAGCATGTTGTCAGGCTGAATGGCTTAGAAATTTACTTATTGATTTGTCGATTGTTTGTAAACCATTTCCTCCTGGTTGTATATTATGTGCTTATAAAGCATCCATAGACAAAGCTAAGCAATCTAAAGGAAACCCGGGTAAGCACTTTATGAGATTAATGTATGGAGATGTGAGAGATCACATCACCCGAGGGGTCATATCTATAGAGTATGTGAAATCTACAAGTAACATTACTGATCCATTTTCTAAGGGTCTAGCTAGAAAGCTAGTACCCCGTTCGTCAAAGGGGATGGGTCTTCTACCAATAGAATAAACATTACAGTGGTAACCCTACCTTTCCAAAACTGGAGATCTCATAAGGAATTGTTCAAAGGGACAACTAAGTTGACGTGTTATGCGGAAGCACACTCAGGAGCTTTACTCCATGACCCTCCCTATGGTGCTTTTGCTTCGACTCTATGTGAGCATAGGAAGAGCTTTTCTCTAAATGGGTTCAAGGCCATTTATTGGCAGGGTATGTACTGGACAGAATACCCTTGTAGATCCCTACTATTTGTGTTATGATTGCATCTGAGCTTAATTGGTAAACTAGGGTTTACCTGGATGATTACATGCTTAATTGGATCGATCATTGCTTAAATCTAATTAATGATGATAATTCAATTATGATATTTTAAGCCTCATAAGAACTTTAAGTGTGCTTTTACTTTAAAAAATTAGGGTTTGAGAAATATAAACCCTAGTCGGCTGAAATTAGGGTTTACTTGGATGATTGTACGCTTAACTAAGTTGATCATTTTAAAGCTTGATTAGTGATGGTTGCTAAGTTTTGATGTTTTAAATATAATGAGAAGATTTAATCATACGTTGCTTCACATAATTAGGGTTTAAGATTTTGGAACCCTAATCGACCCAAATTAGGGTTTTGATGACATATGAATATAGAATTTGATAAGTGTAATGTCTCACTAAATTATTTTTAGTATTTTATGTGAAACTCTGATTGAACTCAAATTTTGATACAATATATATAACTCAACCATGCATTTTAGTGAAAAAGTTCAGAATATTTAGATGTTCTTTGAAAGTCATTCTCGGTCGAGATATACTTCAACCGACCATGCTGACAGAATGTTGTTCAATAGTATATATTTTTTATTTTTAATTATTTATTGGTAACTTCAAATGATCTAAAAATTTTACTAGAGCTCTGAAAGTGTATTTCAGACATCGTGATAATTTTTGGAGAAGGTTTGATCTCTAAAATACACAAATTATAGTAACAGTTTTATAACAAAAAATTCAGCTGAAATAAGAGAAAGTATAGTGAGGGGTCAATGTGCAATTGACCCAAGCAGCTCAATTGGTCTATATGGTCAACCTAACACACTAGGAGCTCTCATAATTTGTAATCCATTCCAGCAAAATGAAATCCTAGAAAGAGAGTGGGAGAGTTGGGGTTTGAGAGGAGAAAGTGGTAGAGTTGTTGAATTATGGTTTCTCTATCTGAGATATGATGAAATCAAGTTTAGCATCTTTGTATAGCCTTTCATGGTGAATCTTCGCTCACATGTCAAGATTCTGTCCCTCCCCTAATTTTATCTGAAATGGTATCAAAATTTCACCTTTTCTCACTCTTTCTTCATAATTCCTTATTTTTAGGGTTTTCTGAGTTGAAAGGAAAAAGAATTGGGTGAAAATTTGATATGACTTTGAGATTTTTAGGGATGAGCTTCGTTTTTAAGGTGTTTTCACACCTTAGGGTGAGTGGGAACTTCCTTTAAATAGTATATTGCACGAAATTTGGTTAATTCATCCATAATCTTCAATTGCTCAGTATGTGACAAACAAAACCTAAATTCTCCTTTTGATCTACTTTTTTTTGTAAAATGATATGAAATGGATTCTTCTTCTGTTTTGATGAATTTTAGATGATAAATCATATAATAAATGGATACAATCCATCTTAATGAGAATTCCTTAAGTAATTACATAGTTTATAAGAGTAAACTGAAATTTAGGATTTTCGGCTATGATTGAAATTGTTGTATAATTAAATAGAGAAATTTGTCTATCTGAATCTCATTGATTACAAATGATTGTTTATCTGAATGCGTAGTACATACATGTCAGATACTATCTTGGATTTCATGTGATGTGAATAGTATTTTCTTGATATCTTAGTAGAAAGGGATGAAACCCTAAACGGGTGAAAAGTTGGATATTTGCGTATAGATATTATGAAATCCATTTGAAGTATTTATCTTGACATCTTAGAATTTATTTATACACTGTTATTCTTGATGCATGATATCTCAGTAAATGGCATGGAAACATAAATTCAGTTCAGTTCTAAGGTTTCATACATATATTGATTGATATGATTTGTTGAAAGCAGTCTTTATTCTGTGAATGTTTATATCGTATGAAATCCTTATGAGAGCCATGTGATAAGTGAATGAGGCAAATGAAACCCTAAGGATAATGTTTTGCCATGTGATAAGTGAATGAGGCAAATGAAACCCTAAGAATAGGGTGTTTCCCTGTGATAAGTGAATGAGGTAAATGAAACCCTACGTATAGGGTGTTCAATGAATCAAGTAATGTGATAATGTGGGTTTTGAGCTGAATATTATGTTTTTATTGGTCAGTCAAAAAGTGTGTTACTATATACCAGAAAACTATGGGCACTGAGTACCCCAATACAATCAAGAAAGCTATAAAAGCTCAAACTAGGATCAGATACCCCACGCAGGGGGTATTCAATGACTCTGGACAAAAACATGAAAAAAGAAGACCATACTAAATAATCAATCTAAGACTGACCATTCCTTCTAGGAAGAAGCCTGTTAAGAGTTGTAAATACATGCAATTAGCCCACCCACAAAAGGTATAAACATCTCTAAATAGTACATCCTCCAAGTAATCATGTCGGGACTTAGCTTTAAAAGTTTCTGATCTTCTCTGAATTCATTAGCACCAGGTTCCTAGCTGGATGAAGCATCCATCTGGGTACCCCTTGATGAGATGGAGGATTCCAAAGAACCCTACATAACCCAATCATCTATGAAGACTACATCCAATATATACCAGGAATAGGCCATTTCTCTGACTCAGTTGAAGAGATGGTGAGACAGTTTGAAAACTACTTTGAAAACCACCTCCACTAGCATTAGACTTCGCCCATAAAGCGTGAAAGTGAGAAGACAAAGGCTAGACAAACTTCATCATCAACTCATAACCAGAACCAGAGCGTCAAGAACCTGGTAAGCTTACAGAAGAGATCAATGATCCAAAGGGCATATCATCAAACACTTAGGATGCACCAGCCATTAAATGTCAGTAGCAATCCGATACAAGTAGCAGCAAGCGGCTTGCCCGGATTCTGGAAGAGCTGCACATGATGCCCAACAGGAGTGAAACGGCGAGGAAGGTTGCAGAACCCTCTGCCATGGAGATACCAGCCAAGCGAAGATGTCCTACCATTGGGTCTTCTGCTACGTCGGGGTTGGAGTCCCACAATTGGGAATCATCGTCGGGGCGCAACACCTGGTGGAAAGGGAGGCATCCCAGACCAAGACTGACGGCGAGCCGCCATACCACTGTTGGCTAAATGGACATCTATAAATCCCTTTGTTTTGATTATGACAAACATTTCATTCTTGTTGATCTAACAAGCTACTTGAGTGTGCAGGATTAAGGTGGATGACAAAAGCAACTAGGGAAATCCACATGCTTATATGTTTATATTTTTCATGCAATGTAATCGCTTTGTAAAAAACTTGTACAAATATATAATGTACAAGTACTTAGATTGCATGTAAATCAAGCGTTAGATCTTCCCTAGATAAACACCACATTTAGATAAGTTATCCCCTTCAAATAGGATCACATATGCACACTCATACATATAATTAGTGCCTAAATTGAAACATTGAAACAGGATCAATCTCGGTCGACAAACTCCTCGACCGAGACACTCTCGGTCGACAATCTTCTCGACCGAGAAAGATCCAAAGTAGCTGTTAGACACAATTGACAAGGTAGTTGGCAGTTGGAGATAGACGTTGCAAATCACTTGTTCTAGAGAGCCTGTCGGTCGACAAAAGTTTGACCGAGTAGGTGTCTCGGTCGACCATTCCTCGACCGAGATGGTCTCTGACAGCAACTGCAGAATTAATTAATTAGCTGTTGTTAAAGCAACAAACTTGTACCTAACGGCTAGTTAAGCACTTAGAAACTCCTAGAAGTTGTCTAGAACGTCCTTAAGCATCCTTAGGCCATTCCTATAAATAGGACAAGCCATAGGACACTCAAACTCACTTTTTACACTTGAGAAATCCTTGAGCATACTTTGAGCAATCTGTTTGTGAGCAAATTGAGCATTGTGACAATTGGCTACTTCCTTCCTTAGCTCATAATTCGTGTCCTATAGGCTAGTATCTCCTACCCACTGCAATCACAAGTCCATACACTTGGTTAGGAGATCTATACGCTTGATCTAGGGAAATCAAGCCTTGGGCTACAAAGGATAAGCTGTAATTTCCTTTTTCCTTTCTTGTTCTCTATTACCATTTGTACTCTCCTTGCTACTCCTAGGTTGGAGGCTGCTGATTGGAGAGGGTGGAGTTCTTCTTGGCGAAGAAGGTGACTTTGAGCTACTTTAGAAGGTTGGTGCAACGGGAGGTTACTTCTAGAGAGGAAGGCTACTTCAAGGGGGAGCTTGGAGTTACTTCAAGAAGGCTACCTCAAAGTTGGTGCACCTACTTCAAGTGAAGGCTGCTCAAAGGGTGTAAAGGAAAGTATTGTATTTTGTATAAATCCTTGAGAAGGTAATAAAATAGATACTTTCAAAATCCCGGTTGGGTAAGCAACCGGGTAGTGGACTGACAACTTTAGTATTTGCTAAAGTTGGAACCACTCTAAACACCTGTCTCCTTCTTCCAATTTCAATTGTGGTTTGTTTGAGTTCAAAAATTGTTAAAAACTCTATTCACCCCACCCTCTAGTGTTTTTCATTTGGTATCAGAGCCACACAACAACTAGATGCCCATGGAGATCAAAGAAAGAAGATGAGAATAAAGATTGTCTCATTGCTACAACTAGCGAGGAAGAAGAAGAAGAGGTAAGTCTTTTTGATTTATCTAAAGAAGAACTAGTTGCTAGCCTTGAAGAAACACATATTAAATATGTTGAATGCAAGAAGAAATTAAAGAAATCTAATAAAGCAAATGATGAATTACATGCTAAGCTTCTTGCTATTACATCTGAAAACAAAGATCTTAAAAAGATCATTGAAGATCATGATATTGAGATAAAATCTATAGAGGCAAATTGTAATCTACTTTCTTTCGAGAAGAATAATTTGCAAAGTCAAGTAAATGATCTTCAAAAACAACCCATTTTATGCAACCATCTAGATTATGATTCTATTGTCAAAGAAAGAAATTCATTGTCATCTAATCTAGATCAAGAAAAACTAGATATCAAGAAGAGAATGGAAGAGATTGCCAAGTTACAACAAAAAGTTAATAATTTGAATAATAATGGCATTCTTGATCAAATCTTAGATAATTCCTATCATCAAATTGGGAGAAGAGGACTAGGTTACAAGCCTAAAGGGAAATCCTATCAACAACCTAGTTGGAGAAAGTCACAAACCCATCAATCTATATATGTACCTAAAGGAACATCTTCACCCAAGGACAACACAGAACACAACCATAGAAAAAGATATGAGGTTGACTCGATATGCTGTCATTATTGTTTGTGCCTTGGTCACTATTCTTTTTCATGCCCTTACAAGAGAAAAGATGTCGAGTTAGTTTGGGTTCCAAAACCTCCAAACTAAATGAACAGAATCAAGTTGAGATATGACCAAGGACCTTAGTTGCATATTTCTACGTCTATCTCAACTCAACATAATGGGATAACAAATAAAGTCAAGTATCTAAATATTTAACTTGCATAGTTATGTTTTATTTGGAAGCAATTAACAGTTTCAGAAATATTGTCGGTCGAGAGACTGTCGACCGAGACACTGTCGGTCGAGAAATTGTCGACCGAGCATGTCACTGTTTTCCAGTCTGTTGCAAAATTGCTGAAATTTTTTTAATGAAATTGCTATCTATTTGTGATTGATGAATGGATATATATTTTGAAAATCATCCCTACAAATTTAAATGAGATTAATATTAGTTTATTTCATAAATGATTTAAGTTTAAACTGAAATTATGCTTAGCCCAAATAAAAAGAAAATTTCTATTTCCACATGATCATGTGATGGAATTATGTGCTGCTATCATGGACATACTTTCAATATTTGGTACGCATAGATAATGATGAATTGTATGCATGGATCCGTGATGATACTCGGCAAGCAAAATGATTTATTGGTTATATGCTATTGCTTGCAACACATAAGACAAAATCTCTAAATTAGTATCTATGAAGAAATTGAGATATTAATTGTGCCTTCATTTAAGAATTATATCAAGTAGTATGCTTCAACTTGATACTTAATCAAAATTTTATGCAGATATTATATTCGATATGTTCAATTTGAAAATCTGCAAATTTGCCTCTTGGTTAAAATGAAATTTGACCAAGGGGCGCTATGGTCGTAGTCAAAATCGACCTAAAATAAGTTTGACACAACAAATATTTGAATATCATTTTAGTCTGATTAAAAGCAAAATTAATTTATGATCACAAAATTGTCCCAATATTGTCAAAAATAAAGCAACAATATTACTCCCTTAGAAAATATATATATGCTCTACAAATTCAGTCTATCATTTGTACTAAAAATCAGCTTAAAAAAATTCGTACCCAGTAAGTCTGTCATTCGACGAATCTTCGACCGAAAACCTCTCGGTCTGCTCACCTCTCTCGACCGACAGAATCTAGACAGACCTAACATCGGACACACTTCCAGTCGAAAATTGTTCGACCGAGACATTGTCGGTCGACAATTGCTCGACCGAGAAAGAGCCGTTGGGATATGACCATTGCAATCCGACCGTTACCGTTAACGGCCGACTGTTGCAAGTCGACCGTTGGACGGTCGAAGTGGCGCGTCTGGAATATGACCGTTGCAGACGCTCGGTCGACGAATTGTCGACCGACCCGGTCACTGGATTGCTATAAAAGGACCAAAAACGGGTCACTTCTTCACACTTTCATATTCTTGTTTCCATAGGCTCTCTCTAGTGAACTCTTGTGCAAATCTTTAGCATCCTCATCCCCAAGACTTCCTTGCTTCTTCTCCATCTTCAAGCAACGCAATGGCATCATCCTCTGCTCGTGTAAAGAAGAAGGTTGTTGGCAGGAAACAAAGGGAGGCTACTCCACCATTGACGATCATCAATGACATTGCCTTCGTCGACGGAGATGCTGGTGATCGTTATCTACGGCTCTCCTCCAAAGCTCCTCTCCCACGACGACCAGTTGAAGTTATGGACTTCCTCAACATCGTCGACTTGGAGGACCTTTTCGAGGTGCAAAAGTTAAAAGAATTCACCAACCCTTCTTTTCCTTCCTATTCCATCAAGGTAGTGAATGAATTCTATGCTAACCTCATCTCCCACTCTGAAAATGAAACCATCTTCTTCTATACTATGGTCAATGGGCATAGCTTTCGATTTACTGAAAGGGATATTCTTGACATGCTAAATATTGACATAGATGAATATCAAGACACCCTTGACCTTACCTCTGGAAACCCACTTAATCAATTTTCCCAAGATAACCATACCATTAGTCTTAGTGACATCAAAAGGACCATTTTTCAATCCAATACAACCTGTCACGAAGATAGGGGCACATACTATGCTATCAATCTCAAACCAGCTGCTAGGATTATAAACCTTATTGTTTCAACAAACATACATCCTAGAGCAAATAAGTCTGAAGTTCCTATTTTTCGTATGTGTCTAATATATGCCATTATCCAACGTATTCCCACAAATTTTATCCGCATCATTCTTAAAAACATGCTTGAGTTTTCTGGCAATCCTCCATATGCTGATCTTGTATGCCAAATTACTCAACATTTTCTTAAGACCCAAATTGAGGATATGGGATATACATGGGAGGGTAGACCACAAAAAATAAGTAAGAATACTGTAGAAAAAATGGGAATTGATTTCGGTCATGAGAGGGCTAGGGTAGAAGGAGAGACATCTACCCAAGATATTCCACCTCCACCTCCTCCTACCAGCCTACCCTATGATCCCATCCAAAACACTCTCACCTATGTTGCAGGGTCACAATATCATCTTAGTAAACAACTAGATTATAACCATCATGCCATGACTTATCTAAACCAAAGAATGCAAACTCTTTCTCCAAACCAACCAAATGAATATCCTTATTCTTTAAATCCTGGCATGCTCAATCCATATAACCCATCTTACAACTACTATCAACCTCCACCTCCACCATCTACAGATCTCACGCATACTCAGTTTTCATCAATGCAACTACAAGATATTGCTGCTCATTTCCGATTTGATCGTGTTCCAACCTTCTTGGAGGCATATGCCTTAACCAAGACAGGTGCTCTGGAGTGGCAAACATTGGTCCAGTATTATGGAGCTGAGCCTTTCCTTGGGAAAGACCCTGATGTTGATGTAATTCTTAAGTCTTTCCAGTGAGATGTGGAGTTGTATTAGTTGTAATGGAATCTTTGCAAAATTGTAATAAATGGGTTATCTTTACATGATTTGGCTATCTTTTCATCCTTGTAATAAAATTAGTTATCTTTGTAATGGATATTTTTTTTGGCATCATTTGAATTTGGATTATAAGACTATTGTAGAGCATACAAAATAAGGGGAGTAATAAATACAAATAAATCAAAAAGGATGAAAATCTTTGCAAATACCTAAAACTTAAAGTTATGGCTAAATTGACATCTATTGCAAAGCACTTATACCTTGGGATATCTATCTAAAGGGGAGCATAGTATAAATTAAGGGGGAGAAGTAATATCAAATATTCAACATGGATATCTTTTTGAAATGACAAAGGGGGAGAAAATAATATCAAAATAAAATAAAGATCAAAACTATAATGAAAAAGGCCAAGCACTTACTTGCAAAACAAGAATGGATACAAAAGGTAATCTTCAGGTATGAAACTCATATGGTTTATATTTCCTTTATTTATATTTTTGGAAATGTTTGTCATCTTCAAAGGGGGGAGATTGTTGGCTAAATGGACATCTATAAATCCCTTTGTTTTGATTATGACAAACATTTCATTCTTATTGATCTAACAAGCTACTTGAGTGTGCAGGATTAAGGTGGATGACAAAAGCAACTAGGGAAATCCACATGCTTATATGTTTATATTTTTCATGCAATGTAATCGCTTTGTAAAAAACTTGTACAAATATATAATGTACAAGTACTTAGATTGCATGTAAATCAAGCGTTAGATCTTCCCTAGCTAAACACCACATTTAGATAAGTTATCCCCTTCAAATAGGATCACATATGCACACTCATACATATAATTAGTGCCTAAATTGAAACATTGAAACAGGATCAATCTCGGTCGACAAACTCCTCGACCGAGACACTCTCGGTCGACAATCTTCTCGACCGAGAAAGATCCAAAGTAGCCGTTAGACACAACTGAGAAGGTAGTTGGAAGTTGGAGATAGACGTTGCAAATCACTTGTTCCAGAGAGCCTGTCGGTCGACAAAAGTTCGACCGAGTAGGTGTCTCGGTCGACCATTCCTCGACCGAGATGGTCTCTGACAGCAACTGCAGAATTAATTAATTAGCCGTTGTTAAAGCAACAAACTTGTACCTAACGGCTAGTTAAGCACTTAGAAACCCCTAGAAGTTGTCTAGAACGTCCTTAAGCATCCTTAGGCCATTCCTATAAATAGGACAAGCCATAGGACACCCAAACTCACTTGTTACACTTGAGAAATCCTTGAGCATACTTTGAGCAATCTGTTTGTGAGCAAATTGAGCATTGTGACAATTGGCTACTTCCTTCCTTAGCTCATAATTCGTGTCCTATAGGATAGTATCTCCTACCCACTGCAATCACAAGTCCATACACTTGGTTAGGAGATCTATACGCTTGATCTAGGCAAATCAAGCCTTGGGCTACAAAGGATAAGTTGTAATTTCCTTTTTCCTTTCTTGTTCTCTATTACTGTTTGTACTCTCCTTGCTACTCCTATGTTGGAGGCTGCTGATTGGAGAGGGTGGAGTTCTTCTTGGCGAAGAAGGTGACTTTGAGCTACTTCAGAAGGCTGGTGCAACGGGAGGTTACTTCTAGAGAGGAAGGCTACTTCAAGGGGGAGCTTGGAGTTACTTCAAGAAGGCTACCTCAAAGTTGGTGCACCTACTTCAAGTGAAGGCTGCTCAAAGGGTGTAAAGGAAAGTATTGTATTTTGTATAAATCCTTGAGAAGGTAATAAAATAGATACTTTCAAAATCTCGGTTGGGTAAGCAACCGGGTAGTGGACTGACAACTTTATTATTTGCTAAAGTTGGAACCACTCTAAACACCTGTCTCCTTCTTCCAATTTCAATTGTGGTTTGTTTGAGTTCAAAAATTGTTAAAAACTCTATTCACCCCCCCTCTAGTGTTTTTCAACCACATCGTGGTTCGCCAGTCAATCCCACGATCAACCGCGATAGATATTGAAGTTGAACTAGTCGATGTCATGGGGCCACCATTGGACTGGAGGAATCCAGGTACCAGAATAGGATAAGGAGGGGCAAGGAAAAGAGGGAAGTCGAGGAACTCCCTTCCTACGCCTGCACTGATGGAGAAGTCAAGCAGAAAACAAAACCAACGGGTGGCAGATCCTCTCCATCCGTCCCTTTAACAGTGTGGAGTCGACAGTGTCGATGCTACCAAGCAGCCCGGGTCCTGGCTTCAACGTCGCGCCTCCCGTCGCCTCCATGATCCTAGTCGTGATCAGCCCCAGGCGCAATCAACTGGAGCAAGCTTAAGAATCCCTCTCTCCGAAGATCACTACTGACTTCAATCGAGGAAACCGCATCGTAGCTGATGAGGGCCAAGGGAGGAAGGCGTCGAATCGGCACTCCCTCCCCAGTGACGGCCACCGAGGAATTTTAGAGAGAAGTGGGAGAGAACCCTAGAGAGAAAGTCTTGTCTCTACGTAGACTCATTTGCTGCTGAATATTATCTTATATTCATGTATAATTTGTTTATGAGATTCAGATTCTCTAATTTAGAAACTTGTCATGAAATGATAAGTTATTATGCTATTGCAAGAAGAGGGATATGACATGCCCTTGATTGGGATGTTATTGATGCCATGTATATGTGTGTGATATGATTGAATGAGAATACTTGTTTAGTAGACATGATATATGTTTGAATACATGAGAAATGTTATATGTGCACGAGTAAGGAGAAACCCTAAGAAAAGGGTAAACAATATGTTAAGTTTAGTATTATCAGTGAATTCAGTTCAGTAGTCTTAGTAATCAGTAAGATACAAAGTTAAAAGAAATCAGTCTAAGAGAAAGATATAATCAAGTTGTAATAGACTCAGGAGCCCTGAACACCGTAGAACCCCTATGTGAGGTATGTGCCTTAGGGGTGAACTGACCTAACCCTGGCAGTGTCCAGTATATGGGGGTTGGATCGTACTAACAGGTGGTATGGGGGATGAAGCCCTAGTGGAAGTCTCCTTAAATTACAGAATATAGTGTCAAACATCAACCAGAGACAGAATTCTGGTGGCACTAGAGCACAGAAAAGTCATGTAGTGTCCAACATCAACCAGAGACATGATCATGGTGACACTAGAGTAATGGGTGGCTTGACTCTCTGCCTATGTGCTCATGTTAGAGGAGGAGTCAAGTTTAGGCCAGAGAGCCATTTCCCTGTTGCAGACCAGGAAAGTAGTCAGACTTAGCATTTCTTAGGTGTGTCTGCTATATCTTGTACGGTGTGATCGTAGTGCACAACGAGTCTCATATGTAGAGTACACTTCATATGATCAGGGTATAAGCTAAAATATGATCATATAGGTTTAAAGAATTAATTATAAATAAAAAGAGTTAAGAAAGATTTGAGTACAGTTTCATAGTAGTTGTGCTTTAAATGCAATATTTACATTCTCTGTTATTTTAACTGTATTGTTTTAGATCTGCTCAGTGTAGTAATGAGTATTGTTATAATTGATATCAGTTTCTCAAAGGTATATCTATAATTATATCAGTGCTTTAGACTGTTTCTTTGAAGTTCTCATTCACTGAGCGAGTAGGCTCACCCCTCTACTCAATTTTTTTAGGGAAACCACATGGACTTGAAGAAGGTCAAAGCATCTATCTACCTCATGAGTTAAGTATGAGATTAGTTAAGTTCAGTTGGTCCCTATCACACTAGATCCTTGTATAGATGTGAGAGAGTCATAAATGATGTTTGTATCTTTGTTTCCTTGATAAGAGAGAATGTATCTGATTATCATGTCATATGTATATGGAAGTGTGAGAAACAGAATGAATATATGGATGTGTATCATTAATTCTTTGATGATATTAGAGTAATAAAAGTTGAATTCTCTTGTAAAGGTTGTTTATGTAATTGAATGTGAGAAAAGAAAGAGTTTGAAAAAAAAGAAAAAAAAGGAAAAGTCAGGAGTGAACTTTGTATTTATGAAATCCTTATAGTCATACCCTAATCTCATGATTAGTGGAAATCGTGGGATGTGGGTGTGACATCTTGGTATCAGAGCTTAGGCTGAGTCGTCAGGGACCATTAGGATAGAAAGTTAGAGTTATAAGTGTGGCAGATAGGTAGTGATGTGTTAATAGCTCTGGGAAGTCTGGGTATTTGGATGCCCTGGCCAGGTATCTGAATACTTAGATTGCCAGTATCAAGCCACTCTGTCTATTCTTCTCTGGATGCCACGTCCAGGTATGCAGAGGAAGGATGGGCTAGAGAGACCCTATAAATCTTAGGGTTAAGAGACTAGAATGTAATGAAGGAGTAAGAGATTAAACATAGAATGTGATACAACTCTTGCTTTATACTGCTTATTTGATTGGAGATCAATAGAAATGCTCTTATATGTATGAATTTAGATTACCAGTTTGTAGAATATATATGGTTCTTTTATATTGTTGTGTATCATGAAGTGATTCAGTTATTGTTCATATTCTTTGTATTAAGTAGACCAGAAGTTAAATTTAAATGAGTTTTCCCTAAGTGATTATTCTTTCCACATGTTTGAGATTAATAGGAGTTAGTTAATCCTGAGTAGCTCTTGGCTTCAAGACTATAGGTTCGGCCTGGTCTGGCTGGCAGGATGTGTTACTGGGATCTAATGACTCCTATTAACAATATAATAAGTGTATACTTTGGATAATTTAGACCCACATCATAGTGATAATTTACCTACACTAAGATGTTGAAACATATGGGACAGATTAGAATAGCTAAGAATCAGTTGGAACTGATATCTGAGATTCAACTTTGGGGCCTCATATGAGAAACCCTTAATTGGGAATAAAGGAACACGACATAAGGTTCAGATTAAGTTTAATGATTAGTATTATATGAACTTTAAATATGAAATATGGAAAAAAATGAGAAAATTATGTAAGGTCCAAGATAGTAAGAATCAATCATGAGAAATTGATCATATAATCGAGTACAATGTTTTTATGTACTCCAAAAGCAAAGGGAAAATAGAAGAAAAGAGTAAGTAGACAATAAGTAAATATAAGTGAAGAGTCTTTAGAAAAGTTAAAGTAAAGATAATTGGATGAACATGCAAATCATAAGACTAGAACAAAAAAATTAGTTCAAACAAAGAGAAATATAAAATGATGAGCTTGATTAAGGAATGAGCGTTATGATATAATTGATAGCATAGAATGTATACCTTTATTATAAAGCTTAATGCATTCATCCTTATTAACTTTGGATTCCATGTCTCTATAGAACAACAAACTAGTTTCTAAAAGAAGAACAAAAGTGTAGCTTAACCAATGAATAAGTCATACAAAGGTAGACTATATTCAGGAAGGAAAAAACTTGATTGAAAGAGAAACTAAGTTTGATACATGCATAAGCCGTTTGATTTAAAATGAAGGATATGTAATGTATTAAACATGAGGTGAAACTAGTAGACAATTTATTGATTTAGAATATCAACTTCACATTAGTAAAAGGATAAAAAGAAATATGTGCAACATGGTACACATGATCATACACACGAATAAGCAACATGACCATAAGAGAAAAATTAGAAGTTAAAGATGACAGGGGGAAGAGTTGTATATGGTAAGAGGATTATGGAAAGTAAGGAATAGTTTGAAATATGATGGAGTAATATAGATTATAAAAGAAAGAGGTTGCGAGACTCAAGAAAGTGCTAATTAGTCAAGTATCCTTGTTGATAAGAGGTTGCGAGACTCAAGAAAGTGCTAATTAGTGAAGTATCCTTCTTGATAATTAAGTAAGCCTACATATGAGAAACGTATTAATGAATGTTTGAAGATAAGAATTCTAAGTCTCAAAATCATCTTCTCTTTCATATCTTACTTAATGAGAGCAATGTGGGAATGAAGTGATAAGAAAATGAATCATATGATGCATAACAACCATGGTAGAGACATCTAACGAATGTAATAATGACACACAATATGATGATGAAACCCTAGTAGGGTAAATTGAGAATGTAATCTATCTGAATGGCCAAGTAAGAAAAAGGAAATTCAATTGATAAGATAAGGAAGACTTTAGTAAAACTTGTGAGATCCAAAGTTTGACTTTCAAATTAAGGGAGCAAAGTCACACCACAATAACGTCATGCTACTGATAAGAATCAAACTCTAGAATTTTTAGAGTTGTAGTAGTTCAAGGGTTGTCACTAGTAATTTGACCTTGAATACTAGCATCTCTATAAAACAAGATTATGAGATTTTCCCTATGAGAAGTAAACTAGCACTGATAGTAATCCAGGGTTTACAAGTAGCTAATCTGAAAGGTAGATAAATAATATGGAAATGATTCAGAGTAAAGGATAAGAAATAGATTTGAAATATAAGAGGTGAGTTTTGAATAAAAGAAGAAATACAATATGAGTGAAGTGTGATATGAAATAAATTCTTGTAGTGATAGCAAGAATGATGAATAATCTATTCTTACCTTGTATGTTTCAAATTTAGGGATGTTTATTCTATATGATCAAAATGAGAAGGATAAGTAACAAGAAGTAAGTAGTAATGAATGAGGAGAGAGATAAGAGAAATTAATGGCTTTTAGTAATATGTGAATTTGTTTTTGGAACTGTTATTTGTTGAAGATATAAAGAGGAATGTAAATTTGTTTTACATATGATTTCAGTTGTACATGTACAAGCAATATGTTAATTAAAGGTGTTTGATAGTTGTAATCATTCATACCAGTAATCCATATTAGTATTGTACAATTGTGGTATGGTGATATGTGTTGAATGATTTTAGAACAAATGGAGGGTTTCCCTTAATAAGGTAGCCTTCCCTATTCACTCATATTAATAGAAGGGATGATGATCATATTGTGTTGATATGTTACCCTAATGAGGTATAGCTTGTTATACCTAGATTTAATATAACTAAGTGATGGGAATTGGGTATGAATAGTCCTTGAATGACTAATATAATCATGGAGTAATCTGTTACTATTGTTGAAACCCTAGTATGCTATAACTTGATGGTTACACCTTGAATTATGTGTAGGTTCAAACTTGAGAATAGTATGGAATGTTATGGCAATGCTTCACATTAAGCATCCATGATCTAATGGGGATGATGTGAGTGGTATTGTACAATTGTTATTGGATTTTTTCTTCCAACTCAAGACTGTTTTGCTATTTGAGTAGCACAATAGTAAAATTCAAAACAACATGGTTAACTCTCTTTTGTGACTTAAGGGTAATAAAGAACTATAGTACATATTGAGTCGTATGAATTGAGATAGTTGGATCAGATTATCAATGTTGAGAAAACACCTCAAGAGTATGAAAATATTGAAATGGTTATTTATCTCTCTATCCTATGATTGACTTTGGTATAGAGAATTTGTTTGTTGTCATTGAGAATTGTTTCAAACATGTTGTGATTTAGTAAAGAATTAAAAAACAATGTTGAAAACTGCATTCACCTATGAAGTAAAAGAGTATAATGACATGTAAGATTTCAGAAGCTTAAAATAAACCTTGAATGTACTTTTCTTGCACGTTTATGTTTCAGGGACAAAACATTTTAGAGGGGGGAGAATTGTTATGATCGCATCTGAGCTTAATTGGTAAACTAGGGTTTACCTTGATGATTACATGCTTAATTGGATCGATCATTGATTAAATCTAATTAATGATGGTAATTTAATTATGATGTTTTAAGCCTAATAAGAACTTTAAGTGTACTTTTACTTTGAAAAATTAGGGTTTAATAAATATAAACCCTAGTCGGCTGAAATTAGGGTTTACTTGGATGATTGTATGCTTAACTAAGTTGATCATTTTTAAAGCTTGATTAGTGATGGTTGCTAAGTTTTGATATTTTAAATATAATGAGAATATTTAATCATACTTTGATTCAAATAATTAGGGTTTAAGATTTGGGAACCCTAATCGGCCCAAATTAGGGTTTGATGACATATGAATACAAAATTTGATAAGTATAGTGTCTCACTAAATTATTTTTCGTATTTTATGTATAAATTGGATTGAACTCAAATTTGGATATAATATGTACAACTCAATAGTACATTTTAGTGAAAAATTTCATAATATTTTGATGTTCTTTGAAAGTCATTCTCGGTCGAGATATACTTCAACCGACCATGTTGATGGAATGTTGTTTAGCAGTATATTGTTTGACTTTTCATTATTTATTGGTAACTCATAATGTTCTAAAAATTGTATTGGATCTTTGAAAGTGCATTTCAAACATCATGATAAATTTTCATAATTTTTGGAGAAGGTTTGATCTCTAAAATACATGAATTACAGTAACAGTTTTATAACAAAAAATTCAGCTGAAATAAGAGAAAGTATAGTGAGGGGTCAATGTGAAATTGACCCAAGCAGCTCAATTTCTCTATATGGTCAACCTAACACACTAGGAGCTCTCATAATTCGTAATTCATTCCAACGAAATGAAATCCTAGAGAGAGAGAGGGAGAGTTAGGGTTTGAGAGGAGAAAGTGGTAGAATTGCTGAATTAGGGTTTCTCTATCTGAGATATGATGAAATCAAGTAAGTTTAGCTTCTTTGTATAGCCTTTCATGGTGAATCTTCTCTCACATGTCAATATTTTGTCCCTCCCCTGATTTTATCTGAAATGATATCAAAATTTCACCTTTTCTCACTCTTTCTTTATAATTCCTTATTTTTAGGGTTTCTGAGTTGAAAGGAAGAAAAATTGGGTGAATTGCAAGGGATTTGATATGACTTTGAGATTTTCATGGATGAGCTTCGTTTTTAAAGTGTTTTCACACCTTAGGGTGAGTGGGAACTTCCTTTAAACAATATATTGCACAAAATTATGTTCATTCATCCATAATCTTAAATTGCTCAATATGCGACAAACAAACCCTAGATTCTCCTTTTGATCTAATTTTTTTTGTAAAATGATGTGAAATGGATTCTTCTTCTTTTTTGATGAATTTCAGATGATAAAATCATATAATAAATGGATACACTCCATCTTAATGAGAATTCCTTAAGTAATTATAGAGGTTATAAGAGTAAACTAAAATATAGGATTTTCGGCTATGATTGAAATTGTTGTATAATTAAATAGAGAAATTTGTCTATTTGAATTTCATTGATTATGAATGATTGTTTATCTAAATGCATAGTACATACATTTTAGATACTATCTTGGATTTTGTGTGATGTGAAAAGTGTTTTCTTGATATCTCAGTAGAAAGGTTTGAAACCCTAGACAAGTGAAAAGTTGGAAATTTGTGAATTGATATTATGAAATCCATTTGAAGTGTTTATCTAGAAATATTAGAATTTATTAATACAATGTTATTGTTGATGCATGATATCTCAGTAAATGGCATGGAAACCTAAATTTAGCTCAGTTCTAAGGTTTCATACATATATTGATTGTATATGATTTGTTGAAAGCAGTCTTTATTCAGTGAATATTTATATCGTATGAAATCCTTATGAGAGCCATGTGATAAGTGATTGAGGAAAATGAAACCCAAAGGATAATATGTTTCCATGTGATAAGTGAATGAGGCAAATGAAACCCTAAGAATAGGGTGTTTCCCTGTGATAAGTGAATGAGGTAAATGAAACCCTAAGTATAGGGCGTTTAATGAATCAAGTAATGTGATAATGTGTGTTTTTAGCTGAATATTATCTTATATGCATGTATAATTTGTTTATGAGATTCAGATTCTCTACTTCAAAAAATTGTCATGAAATGATAAGTTATTATGCTATTGCAAGCAGAGGGATATGACATGCCCTAGATTGGGTTGTTATTGATGCCATGTATATATGTGTGAACTGTTTGAATGAGAATATTTGTTTAGTAGACATGATATATGTTTGAATACATGAGAAATGCTATATGTGCACGAGTAAGGAGAAACCCTAAGAAAAGGGTAAACAATATGTTAAGCATTTAGTTCAATATTATTAGTGAATTCAGTTCAGTAGTCTGAGTAATCAGTAAGATACATAGCTAAAAGAAACCAGTCTAAGAGAAAGATATAATCAATTGGTAATAGACTCAGGATCCCTGAACACCGTAGAACCCCTATGTGAGGTATGCGCCTTAGGGGTGAAATGACCTAACCCTGGAAGTGTCCAGTATATAGGGGTCGGATAGTACTAACATGTGGTATGGGGGATGAAGCCCTAGTGGAAGTCTCCTTAAAATATAGAATATAGTGTCCACCATCAACCAAAGTCAGGATTATGGTGGCACTAGAGCACAGAAAAGCCATGTAGTGTCCAACATCAACCAGAGACAGGATCCTGGTGGTACTAGAGTAATGGGTGGCTTGACTCTCTGCCTATGTGCTCATGTTAGAGGAGGAGTCAAGTTTAGGCCAGAGAGCCATTTCCCTGTTGCAGACTAGGAGAGTAGTCAGACTTAGCATTTCCTGGGTGTGTCTGCTATATCTTGTATGGTGTGATGGTAGTGCACAACAAGTCTCATATGTAGAGTAAACTGCATATGATCAGGGCATAAGCTAAAATATGATCATATAGGTTTAAAGAGTTAATTATAAATAAAAAGAGTTAAGAAAGATTTGAGTACAGTTTCATAGTAGTTGTGCTTTAAATGCAATATTTAAATTCTCTGTTATTTTAACTGTATTGTTTTAGATCTGCTCAGTGTAGTAATTACTATTGTTATAATTTATATTTGTTTCTCAAAGGTATAGATATAATTATATCAGTTCTTTAGACTGTTTCTTTGAAGTTCTTATTCACTGAGCGAGTAGGCTCACCCCTCTACTAAAAATTTTTAGGGAAACCACATGGACTTGAAGAAGGTCAAAGCGTCTATCTAACTCATGATTTAAGTACGAAATTAGGTAATTTAGTCGGTCCCTGTTACTCTAGGTCCTTGTATAGATGTGAGAGAGTCATAAATGATGATTGTATATTTGTTTCCTTGATAAGAGAGAATGTATATGATTATCATGTCGTATGTACATGTAAGTGTGAGAAATAGAATGAATATATGGATGTGTATCATTAATGTTGAGATCATATTAGAGTAATAAAAGTTTAATTCTCTTTTAATGTTTGTTTATGTGATTGAATGCGAGAAAACAAAGAGTTTGAAAAAAAAGAAAAAGTCGGGAGTGAACTTTTTATTTAATGAAATTCTCGTAGTCATGCCCTAATCTCATGATTAGTGGAAATCGTGGGATGTGGGTGTGACAATTTGAGTTTAACTCAAGATCCAGG